>CM043865.1:55098932-55448932 GCA_023846275.1 Vanilla planifolia | reverse complement strand
ATGTAGTAACCATCTGATCAGCATCAGATGGATGGTTGGATTGATTAAGATCTCTGCTTAAAGGCAGAGGCAATCTTCACCTTATGGTCAGGAAAAATGCATGATCAAACAACGTAGAATTCTGTTAGTTTTGGATATAGATAGGTACAAGAGATTTAGTCCCATATTGCAGGGAAGGAAAAGTATTTGGAGTTTATAATCATTTGCATGGGAGTGAATACTTGAAGACTAATTGGAGATAGCTCCCCCTTTGTGTGCTCAACAATTAATCTCCTCGACATACTCATAAATATAGGTTTAGTTTGGGTGCTACCTGTTCGATTCAATGCCTTACCCCTTTCGGTTCAGGAATTCACTGTTAGCCAGAACGAGTCGACCCGATTAGGTTCTGATTGTTTCCTAACCCAAGGCTTAAAGTGCCCTCTCGGGATTGCCCCACTCAAGAGCTTTACACTTGGGCAAAAGATGGGATGTGGCAATTTTTTTTTTTTTTTTAAATTTTAATTATGAAAAATTAATAGAATTAATTTTTTTTAAAATTAATCAAGGTTTAACAAACTAACTAATATAAAATTTCACAAGGATATGATTTAACCAAGAAAGGATTATAGATTCAAAAATAAAATCTTATTTTTTTGCTAAATCAAAGAGATAACTGATTTTGAATATCTGAATATGATTTGAAATTAATACAAAAGGAGAGTACCCTAAAATCAACAAGCTAATATTCTATTCTATAGTAAAAGAAAACTTTATTAAAGCTGATGCGCATATCTACAATCCTTGAAGCTTGTTGAACACTCCAATGTGCTTTGAAGATTACTAGTTTATCATCTTTAAAAGTGCATGATTTGTTATTTATATATGTAAACATGTTTCATACTAAACAAGCCCATTAAAATAAAATACTAAATATTTAAAACTTGACTCATTAAACATAAGGGTGACCCCCAACAATATATTTTTTATTTAGAAATGATTTAAAAAGAAAATTTTGAATTTTTTTCCAAAAAACTTTTAGAAAGATATTTATATGAGAGGAAATAGAATTTTTGTGAAAAAATATTAAATAGAAATAAAGTTTGATAAAGAACTTTTTTTACAAGTGGAGTTTAAAACTCTTTTGCAAATAAATCTTGAGTATATTACTTTTTGAAAGGTCATTAAGAAAATAACAATGCTTATAAACCTTCTAAAGAAGTTAAGAAAAAACATAATAACTAAACATTATTCAAAGATGCATTGTCCTTATATTATAGCTAGATCCAATCTCCAGGTCCTTATGAAAAGGAAAAAGAATTTTATGTTCTTTTTTTAGGAAAAGAGAATTCAGGAAATCCTATTAATTATTGTTTTCTTCACATCTCTATTAAAAACATGAAAAAAAGGGGCGATCTCATAGTACTTAGTCTGTAAAGATACGTTATTAAGTGTTCCATTTTTGCATTGAGGCCAAACCTCAACCTATGCTCAAGAGATATTTATCTATACACTAATAAGGATAATATGAATTCTCAAGAAGAGAGAAGAATGTGGATTTGAAAGTTAAGTGAAGTGTGTGTAAAAATCTAGTATGTTCTTCATTTGACACAATTGGAAGATATTGTAACAATGTTGTTATACATGTTTGCAATAGTTAAGTTGTGAGAGAAGCTTATAATCTCTTTGAAGTTTAAAAAATCTTTGAAAATAAAACATGATTTCTTCTCACATTTAGATTGTTCACACAAAATCTTCTAGTTTCTTATTCTTTATATGTTTATTTATCTTTTAACTCTTGTTTGTTCTGATGTTCCAACTTCATATTATGTCTTCACTATTTAGGTGACTAAATGAGATAAACATAAATAATCAACTGTGTATGATTTATTTATCTTGTAATCATCTCAAAGAGCTTCTTTAACTTAAATGGAATTCAAAGTACCTTTCGTGCTCTTTACAAAAGAATCAACTATGATTCCAAAGTTCTATATGCATGAAACCTACGATTGAAGTGGAAGATGATAATTTGCAGAGGCTCGACTCAGAGTCCCCTTAATTAGAAGGACAAAGTGCAATCGCAAAAACCTAGAGAAAACGTGTTGAAATCAAAATGGTCTTCGAGTATGTTATCATATTGCAACAAATAACCAATGTGTGGACATTAAGAACCATTCAGCGAACAGACCATATACTTTATAAACTATAATTCCAGTACTTCGTACTATATTATATTAAGGAGCCATTCATGTTACAGAGTTTATCTGTATACGCTAATTCCAATGCTACAGGCTTCATCTGCTGGAATATACCATCATGGAAACCAACTATAGGCAACCAAACAATTTTTGTAAAGATTAACACCGTTATAAGGTGGCAACAAATGCAATGTTTTAATAACCACAGGAAACGAAAAATTTAAAGGACTACTACAGCAACATGCTTTGGAGATAACTACTACACCTGGGTTATAACTTGTCTCCTCTTCTTGTTCTTCTTGCTCTTCTTTGCCTCTTGTTTAAGGAGCACTGACAAACCCACAAAGCCTAATTTCTTTCTCTTTGGTCGTTGCTGACAGCAAGAAGATTCACAGACCGAAGTAGATAATACACCTGACCTTCTTTTGAGAATTTGGCCTAGCGAAACTGTAGCTCTTTCACATCGTCTCTTTGCTATTGGTACATCACACTCATGGGAACCCATTAATTTTCGTGTCAGTATTTCTCCAATGGATATTGCACGCTTATGTCCACTCATGGGAGTATCACCAGTAAATTTAGGGCGATCAAAGTGCATCATCATGAAATGTGGTCTATGAACTTGGTCTGTATCTTTTAATTTAGTTGAATTATGTACCGAATAACTCTCCTGAACAACGTCAGAGCTGCATCTTAAGAATCCATCAACAGCCAATCCCCAGTCTTTTGCAGCATCTAATTGGTTCAAGACATCCTGAAGGATCTTGCGACTGTTTTTCACTTCTTCGGTAGCTTCCTCCAGCTTTGCTAGCAACTCCTTCTTAGACAGGTTTGCTCTTTCTACCTCAAGCATAGCCACCTCAATCTCCTTCCTTAACAATTCATCAGCTCCTCGAGCGTTACAAGTTTGCATGACATACTCTTCATTTGACAAAACCTCTGCAGAGTGGTTTTCCAAGAGTGATGGTGAGCTATCGCTGTTTGAAACGGATTTGATATCAACAAGTGCAACTGCTTCGGTAGCTTTGACTGTTTCCATCTTCTTAGCAGCAAGAGAGCTGGTTTCAGACTTGTTAATACCATCTTGCATCTGTTTAGTCTCCAAAGTTGATTTTAACGTTCCAGAGTTAATAAATGCTGCAATTTTCCAAAACTGTTCCTTCGCAGGTTTCAGTTGATCGATCTCTGTAATATCAGCATCATTGCCGTTTATTTCCATCAATTGTGCTCTTGACATCATTTGCTCGAGATGCTCTACCAAAGAAAAAATTGCTTTATTTAAATTTAACTTTTGACGTGTTTTATCAAGCAAAGTTCCCTCAACCTCTATTTGGATATTTAATGCTTCAATGGAAGCGCAGATTTTAGTTAGCTCACTTGCTGCCCAACACACGTTCAACTTTGCTTGCTGGAGCTTGTTAAATAGGGAAGAACCTGAAGTTGGCTCGTTATCAATTACTACATTGCCTCCAACTGCACAAGGAGTTTCTCTTTCAGATTTGGAAGCATTATGATCCTTCAAAGAATCCAAAATGGATTCCTTAGGTACTGTAAGAACGTCAAAGGCTTTTTGCTGTAATCTCAACTTAATGGCATCAACCACTTTTTTGGTCCTTCCAAGTTTTCTCAAGACATTAAGTGTTTCACTTTCCTTAACCATAAGATCCTTCTCCAACTGGGCAATCTGCTCTTCTACATCACTGGCCACAAACTCCTCAACACCCTAAACAACAATTTTTCAAGAATTTTAATCAAACTAAGGTAGCATTTTGTTATAGAAATTTCAACAATGAATATACAGCGATGAAGTGCTCTAGCAAATGACAAGTGTGCATCTTCAAATCAATCCTCAGTTTATAAGCATATACATGTTAGATCAGGAATAGACAAACTTTATTTGCCAAGTTGGCATAAAGCATGGCACCATCCAAAGATTATTATAAGCATATACATGTTAGATCAGGAATAGATAATATTTGTATCAATCTTGTAGCATGATAGAACTTATAAGTTCAATTTAACAAACTTTATTTGCCAAGTTGGCATAAAGCATGGCACCGTCCAAAGATTGGCACACTGCAATTGCAGTGATTAATCATGCATATATATGGAGCAGGAATAGGTAAGATTTCAAGACATTCTTTTTAGAATAATTGAAAATAAAAGTCCACGGCCACAAAACTTTGAGCATAATGGTCCAAGTTAGCTCAAAGAATGACATCTCCAGAAGATGGGTGTATCATATTTGCTGTTATGAACATGAATGGGTTGTGTAAATAAAACCAGGATTATGTGTGAAAAACTCAAAAGACAATGACTAGCTCAAAAGAATGATTTGAAGACTGATAAACCATAGTAGCTGTAAAAGTTTTGTTAGAAAAGTCATACCAAAAGGACATGGGATTAATATAAAGAAGGGAGTTGAATTAACAAATGGGGAGAGATTTCAAGATGGAATATCAAGGGAAATCCAAGTGTGATAGCGCTGGTGAACGATCACAAGCCATCAAACCTGTTAGTTTTCGAGCCAGCCCCACTCGTTTTTTCCACAACTAACCCCTCGCACAGTTTGCGCAGATGGTTGATTATTAACATTATATCTATGTTGGTATGCAGTTTTGGTAGTAAGGGATTAAGTTATCTTCTCCATTAATTGGACAAACTTATTACTCTAGAGTTGACGGATCAAAGAATAAAAACAAACATAAATATGAACCGGAAAAAGCAAATTCCATTTATTTTCAGAGAAGCAATTCCATAGTTCAACGCATCCTCAATCAAGATACACAAAAAGAATTAAAAATGTAATTCATGCATACATTTGAAGAATTTACCCAAAATAATTAATAGCTTCTAACAACTTGTCCAAGAAGGAAGAATCAAGCAAATTACTTGCATATTTTATTCTCATTAGTGGCACCATTTCATGTTATCACGACACTAATAATGTGCTGACATATAAGGTATTTAACATGTAAGAAATAGAAGACATTGTTGCTCTATGTCCTATGATCTCAAAACATGCTTTAAGCAGCCATCCCTGGATACTTGATTTTAATTTACCTACGTCCCACATATATAAAACCATAAATCTTCTACAAAATCAATAAATAAGAGGAAAATTCCCAACTAATGGAAAGGGATGAAGTGAATATGGGAAAACATGTCGAGCATAATGAGATAAAGACATATTTTAGCAAAAATAAACAGAGGATTAAGGACAATTAGCTTTGTTGTGAGAGAGATCCTCATTGTTCACGTAAAACCACATGTCATTAAAAAAGAACTTCCTTGTTCAATATTGTAGTGCATGTTTTGCAATTTGAATAGTGCTTGATGATTAGCCCGGATGGTAATCTCATTCAAATCATACTAAAAACTCAAAATAAAGAAAACCAGGTTTTTGGATTTGTGTTTTGTGTTTTATGATTCACATGATTATAATTAAATCCATAACGATATGAAAGTCAAAAAGGCTTATTTTTCATGTATGGTTTAGATTTATATATATATATATATAATCTTTGGAGAGAGTTGGAAGGTGGACTAGGTCAGTTACTGCATTAAATCCTTTTCTCTAGATATTATGTCTTCTTGCGAACTGCTTACAAACATTGTGATGGACATTTCTTTTCTCCATCACAAGCGGGTCTTTTGGACAAAAACATGTTTTAAATGTGAACTTACGGCTCAAGGAAAATAAGTTTGACACTAATTCATAGCCAACCTCGAAAATATTATTTCATCCTCTACAGCATTAAGACTGTAGCAGCATGCTATAAAGGAAGGGAATAAACAAGAGAGCCTTGAACAAAAATCATTTCACTAATTTCATGCCCGACAAAAAAGGGCTAAGTTTATATCAATTTAAAGGATGTAAGTTTTATCAGGAAGCGTAAGGGAATTAAAAAAAAATGGTTTGATACACCAAAAATCAAATTAATATTTAACCTCAAAACTAAAGTATAGTATCTTCTACTTCTATGTGATATTTTCATTGGCTTTCATCTGTGGGACTAATCCAAAGCTTTACCTGTCCTAACACCAAGTCCTATCGAGAATTGAAGTTGCCAGTCACAAAATCCCAGCTTTTTACATGTGCTATATTTAAACAAGCAGTGCATATTAGTTACGTGATTCTTAGAAGCCATCCTTAAGAAAACTAAAGAGACACGAGAACATAACATTGCATAATGCATCCCTGAGATCGAAATACGTCGAGTCGAAGAAACCGACTTACGCAAGGGAGGAAGGGCGGGCTTAGCTGGGACTTCCAGATAGCGCAACCTCCAAATCGGTCTACAGCTTCTTTTACAGAACGAAAAGGGGCGGAAGTGTCTACCTCTCCCCTTCCGATTTCCACCGTTCCCCTCTCGCTGGTGTTCTCACCGGAGAGTAGGGTTTCTGACAAAACCTCACCCTTCGAGCCCGAAGCTTCAGCAGCATTCATTGCGATCCCTTCTTTTCTCTTTCTATTCCGACTCCTCGCCTTGTCGAAGAAGCTTCACAGCGTGCTGACAAGCTCAGAAGAGCACAAGAACGAAGGGGGATCTATTCAGGAAAACTGTAGGGACCGGAGTGTTAAATTTTCATGTATGAATAATATAATATATAATACACCCTCAGATGTCTGTGCTGCGGTTCCGTAGATGACCGTTGAGAATGCACGTCATTGCAAGCCATGGCCTTTTACAACGTTCACCCGGCATCAATCACGATGAGGAAATGAATGGTTAGCAGAAGCCGTTCTAGCAACGAAACAACACATGATATTGAATTTATTTTTTTAGAAGGTATAACATTTCAACTTTTTTTAAAAAAAAATTACAGTATATATTGTATTCTAAAATACATTTACTATATTAATTTTCCTTTTTCTTTTGCAAACCGTATTATATAGTATTAAGAACAGATTTTCCATGATTTAAATGTATTATATGTGATGGATAAACAAATTATATTTATTGATAATATTTTATTATAAATAAAAGCAAAAAATTATTAAACATTTCATTATTGTATGTAAAAAAATAGCAACAACTTTTTATAGATGTTTGATTGAGTAATATTTTAATAATCTTTATATTTAAATATTGTTATCATCTTAGAGTCTATTATATCTAAAATTTAGTTATGTTTTTATTATTTGAATTGAGATAAATTAGTTTTTTCAAGTTAACTAATATTTTGTTATCTTAAAACTAATCATATTTTTTCTTGAAATAAGCTAATATTTTAAACTTTTTGGATTTTTTTAGTACATAAGTAGCAAGCATTTTTTTTTAAAATCTTTAAAGAACACTTGTTTTATGTCATCTTTTTTGTTCTACATTTGTTTCCACAAGTGTCTCTTAGTCATCTATGGAGGAGCAAGGAAATAGTTATTTATAAAAATCAAGCCTTTATCCTTTCTTTAAACATACCTAACAAATGCTAATAAAATCTCTTTATATTCAACTATTTGCATATATCAAAAAATCAATTTACTCATTTATTATCTCATTTTTTTATTGATGTTGGCATAAATTATGTTTTAAAATTCTTAACAATTTTTCTCTTAAATATTCTATTATTTAAGCTTCATGGATCAATGTTTTCTATGACCACTCCACAATTGCCCAATTGCATTCTTTTACTTGAGTCATAGAAAAACTTTTTCAACAAATCATTTATCTCTATAAATTTAGTAATATAAGAGAAGTATTGGAAACTTAATTTAAAAATATATATGTAATATAATCAAAACTTTAATGCACATATGAAGAATTGATTATACCACCAAACATATAGATAAGACTAGAGAATGTTTCTATTGATAACTTCCTATTGTTTTTGTTAATGATCTTCTCTTCTATTATTATGTGGATCCTATGTGTTTATTTCTATATATTTGTTATTATTTTTCTCACAAAATTCATTATACATGTATTTATATTATCAAAAAAATTCTTATCTAATCACATACTTCATTATCAAAACAAAGAGAAAATAAATTTAATTTTCAACATATCAAAAAATATTTTCATACACAAAAGTTTTAATTGCACACTTCCTAGACATGCTTTATCTTTTATAATTTTTTCTCATATATGACACAACATATATACTATCATATTTGAAATAAACGTGCATTATATAGAATCATTAATATTAACATAGTAAACTCATAATGAGAATTTATCTATATCTCATCCCTAAAGATATGATCTATAGAATTAATTGTCATTGGTTTTTTCCTATAAAATCCAATTTAACTAAAAAGAATTTAACTTAAAATTCTATCATTTAAAATTTTGTTTATAAAATCCTTTTAATAATAGTTTGAACCAAATGTGGCAAGCCAACTAACAACACACGTGTCTCATTTCTTATTTTTACTTTTCAAAATTATCTCTTTATTTTTAAGAATTTTTCACATATTAAAATATCACACATAATATTAATGAGTTAATTTTGACATATTAAATAACAGTTGAATTTAAAATTTATAATATATTTTTTTATTATTATTCTATTTTATTTATGTTTTTCTCTTTATGAATCACATAATCAAAAAATCTCTTCATACTAATAACATATTAAGAACTAAAATTTCTTCTAATAATGATTAAACAATACAACATCATAAAATTTACTTTAGATCACAAAAAAATAAGATAATTTCATCGTTCACTTGTAACTATAATCTTGTTAAATAAATAACCATTACATTTTCTCTTAACATCATTTTATTAAGTGATGTGTTTTAAAAGATGCAGCATATGACATATCAAAATGTATTAAAATTTTTATCACAAAAAAATCAAATCGTTATAGATGTCAAGTCCTTTGTATTATAGAAAGTTTTTTTATTTATAATTTCATTTAATAGTAAATAATTGCCACGTTGGCACACAAGATTTTAATACAGGATTATTATAAATACAAATCACATAGCTGTTATATTCAAGGCTCGATGGCTTCCTTTCTCCCAACAGTGAAACCAAATCAAACTAAATCTGCAACGCCAATGGCGAAGAATCCCCAACACCCCTGCTTTCCATCTCAGCAAATGTTTTCACTTTACCCCCCGAAGGCAGCCCCTCCATTGTCTCCTCCTTGTAGCTGTACCTCCTCGCCAAGCAAACAAACACAACCAAGTTAGCCACCGATATCCCCATCAGGAACGCATAATAGTCATCCAGATGCGAATCGTTCAAGTTGTTCCCAATCCAACTCTTCCCTCCCCTTCTCCTGGTCAACTTATCCACCAATGTTACCAAAAGGCCGTTGAGAAAATTCCCCACCCCTATTCCACTGGTAAAGAACGTTGTCCCCAGGCTCTGCATGTCCTCCGGCGACTGGTCATAGAAAAACTCCAGCAAACCAATGGCAACGAAGACGTCGCCAATGCCGAGGAGGATGTATTGAGGCAGGAGCCAGAAGATGCTCATTGGCACGACGACGTCCGGTGCCACGATGTGGTGAGCGCGGATAACGCACATGCGGCGGATCTCGACGGCGCAAGCGACGGCGGTGACGAGGATGTGGGATGCGAAACCAATGCCGAGGCGCTGCAAAAGGGTAATACCGCGGGGGACAGCGGTACGGTGGCGCATGTAGGGAACGAAATAGCGGTCATAGAGGGGGATGGAGAGGAGCATGGAGACAGTGACGAAGCTACCGAGCGAAGCGGCGGGAATGCGGAAGCTCCCGCCAGCTATGGAGCGGTCGAGAGAGGTGCCCTGTTTCACGAAGAGGGTGTTCACCTGGGCGAAGATGGTGCAGGGGATGAGGGTAGTCAGCCAGATGATGGTCATGCCGAGTACCAGCTTGGCTTCTTCCACCTGCGTCACTGTGCAGGGATTCGGGCAATGCTCGTCCTTCAGCGCCGCCTTGTCGAGGAAACTGCTCTTTTCGTTTTTTTGAAAATCGAGAAGCAGGTCATATGAAATTGCATATAATTAGAAAGCCGTAGTTGTTTATGGAAAGCAACAACAAAAGCAAGAACTGACCTGAAAGCCGAGGTGTGATGCACTCTCCTTTTCCCAGTGACCACATATTGCCGCAAATCGAACTCATAGAGCTCCTTGGAGTCCTCCGGTAACCTCAGCCGGCGATTACGGATGGCTCCCGCCCACACCCTCAACACCTCCATCGCAGGGCTCTGCGTCTTCCTCACCTTATGCCTGTAATTAGGAGTTCCCAAATAGAATATCAATAACGACGCTATGAGTCCAGCCGTCGGAATCGCGTAGCCGACCGCCCATCCCAGGTTCTCCTGTATGTAAACGAGGCCTAGCGTGGCCATGAGCCCGCCGGTAAAGGAGCTAAACATCCACCAGTTGAAGAAGGAGACCTTCAGCTTCTTCTCTCCGGCATCGAAGTCATCGAACTGGTCGGCGCCGAAGGTTGATATGTTCGGCTTCGTCCCGCCCGCGCCGACGGCCATAGTGTACAAGGCGCAGAAGAAAAACGCCATCTGAGATTCCGTCGCCTTGTTGCAGGTGCCGTCCCGGCTGCAACTTGGCCGCAGAGACTTCAGCGAGACGGCTAAAGTGAGCAGCACCATGCCCTTAATTTAGAAAACATTATTAATCACTAACAACGCATCTTCACCAAAAGATTTTCGATTTGTGTTTTTTAAATGGCCAAACGAATATATATGAATAAGGTATTTCAGAAACTGCATGTATAAACCATTTGACTGAATTGTACGAAAGGTTCAATTGATCATGGCCATAACTACTGTAAATATGCCATGGGCCTAAGAAGTCAATGCTGCAGTTAAGCATGGGTGGCTGTGTGAGGCCGTGTCAGGCAAAAAGCTGACTGCACAAGTGATGCAAGGAATCCGAAGCACAACCCCACAAAACCAAAACCAAGCGATGCGATTGGAGAAGAGTCATTTAACAGAGCAACAGTGACTTGATGTGATATGGATGCCCTTCAAAAGATAATCGCACTCCAAGGGCATCGTTGAAGTGGAATTCTTTGGCAATGTCTTCCTACTTGAGCAAGTAGATCAATGAGTGCTCAATAATCGGCCTAACTTTTATTATTTAAGCCTCTATCAATTTAATTTATTGAATCACGTTTAAAATATTTTTTTAAATCGGTTTAATTAATTTCGCGTACCAAAACGTAAATAAGTGATGAAATAGTGAAGGTCCAGAAGCGTCCGAAGAAGGAATCGGCGATGAAGGCGCCGAGGATGGGAGTGATCCACACCGATCCCGACCAGTTGTTGACGCTCCTCACCGACGAGACTGTGTCCTCGTGAAGCTGCGTGGTGAGGTAGACCACCAGATTAGCGGCCACACCATAGAAGGCCATTCTTTCAAAAGCTTCGTAGCCTGAAAAGTTATGGAGTCAATAATAGGGCATTAGGTTTGCGAACGAAGATCTCTCCCGAACGGGAATTGGGACGAAGGAATCATCTTGGGGTTCACAGTGTTGCTGGACGTACCTACCAGAAAGGCACAAGCCTTCCATCGCCCAGTTTTGGCGGCGAGGACGGGCCGGCCGCGGAGATCAACGGTTCCGTCTTGAGTGTAGCCCTTCGCCTCCATCAAAGAGAGCTTGTAGGTGGATGGCAGCGAGGAGAGCAGTGGGAAAGAAGGCGTTTGGGTCTGCGGTTAGTATTTGAACTCTGCCGTCCACAACTATGCGGTGCTGATTGCCCGTAGGGCCGTGGATATTATTGTTGCGAGTTGAACGGGAGTGACGTACGAACTTTACCGACCTTAGTAAAGCTTGCACATTGCGTTTGTCTTTCTAGGTTCCAATTGCTTTTATTTTTTTTTTTTTTTTTTTTTAGTTTTGTAATTAAATATTTGAATATAAAATATTTT
Organism: Vanilla planifolia; assembly: GCA_023846275.1. Lineage (NCBI taxonomy): Eukaryota > Viridiplantae > Streptophyta > Magnoliopsida > Asparagales > Orchidaceae > Vanilla > Vanilla planifolia. Next base: position 55,436,922 of record CM043865.1, on the reverse strand, counting down.
TTTAAAATTTCAATTTTTTTAAAAATTATAAGTATATTTCAAAAATTATATTTAAACTTGATCCACACATAAAACCTTAAAAACTTTTATATTTAAAGTTAAGTTACAAGAAAAATATTTGATCAAATTTTAAATCTTTATTATTTTTATGTGATATATATATATATATATATATATATATATATATATATATATATATATATATATATATATATATATATATATATATATATATATATATATATATATATATATATATATATATATATATATATATATATATATATATATATATAATATAAATATAATAATAATAATTATTATAATAACATTTATTTATTGGGTAACTTTTTTGTTTGTTAACTTAGGATATAAATTTTGTTTTATTACATGAATTTATATCAAAATTTTAGCATTTTTTTCATTTATCATTTAGTGTTTTCTTTCAAGCGTATTTTAACTTATTTGTGATAACAATAATTTTAATCATGGTCATCTACATCTAACTTTCTTGTATTTTTTTTAATTGTGTTTAATAATTAATGAAAAATTATCCGTCATTGATATTGAATGATATTAATGGGTAATAATATTATGTATATTAGATCTTATCATGGTTTATCAATTAATTGAAAATTTGGTTTCATAAGAGTTCAAGCAACTTCGTCTGGCCTTACTCTATGAGGCATTAATGTATCTGTAGCATTTTAGTTGTTGAGCTTATACTTTAAAGTCATTAAAATATATAAAGTATAGCATTTGAAAGATTACATCTTCAATTGTCTTTTTGTCTAAGTGATATCAACCAATTTAACTTAGCTTTTCTATTAGTTTTTAAACTAACTAGTGATTTGGTTTTATGATAATTTGAGCATCATGGCCTAGTTTTGTATGGTCGAATGTTACCATTTTTGTAGCATTTTGATTTATGATTTTATTCATCAAGATCATTAAAATACATGTGTCATAATATTTGAAGGTCTCACACGACCACTTTCATATTATTCAACATGAATTAACTTTTTCGTAATATGAAGATTAAACCTATAGATCAAGTTTGCAAGATTATTACCTTGTTTACTGATCTCTTAACCACAAAGTTACATTTTTGCATATTAATCATCAAATTTGCATACCTATACAAGGATAAATGATAATCAAGGTCACATTGATATCTTTAAACATATAGAATTATTTCATCTTCCTAATGGAATCGATTAAGGAATATTTTCTTCAATTTTGAAAATATTAACATAAAAATAACACTTAGAACTTCACTAAAAATTTATCTATTGATACACCAAGTTGGCACAAGAGTTCATATTATGTTTTTGGCTGTATGAAGGAAACTTGGTTGTTCTCATACTTAAGATTTATAAACATTATAAATCAAATTAATTCTAGAGTATTAGTAATTCATTATATTCTAATTTGTAATACTATAAGCATTAGGTGTGTTCAATATATTAGTTTATTTATGATAACAAATATGTTATCATCACTTTTATTAGTAGTAATGTCTTATGTATATATACAATATTAGTCTATAAATATTAAGATGAATATACATACATACATACACACACACACACACACACACATATTAAGAGAATTTTTTTTAAAAAAAATTCATGATTTAAGAATTAAAATGTTTTTGTCATTGATATATTCTTCTCTCTTCTATTCAAATAAGATTGTTGGTTTGCCATGAATATTATACCTAAGAAGATTCAAACATCATTAATCCCTTTGCTTTTTAGGTTGATTGATGCCAAATATAATGAAACAATTTGTAGGTTAACTCATCACTTATAGTAACAAAAACTTTGCTCAATTCCAAAATTTTAACTTTCTCAATAATTATAAGTTAGGATGAGTTGTACATGAGCTTTGAGGAACAAATACACAACAAAAATGTAAGTGATTAATTTCATATAAACAATAAAAGTTAAAAAATACAAATCGTGAACTCTATAAAAAAAATTTATCTTCTAAGTTCCTTTGCATGTATAACATAGAAGATAAAAAGAAAATTAACAAGATTATTCAACATTAGTGATGAAAAACAAACTAATCATTGTAGAGCTTAGGTTCAATCAAAATATTGCAACAACCTCTATGTTAATTACTTTGAATGACTAGTGTTAAGATGGGAACAATCAACAATTAAAACACCTTGATAGATAGTTATGCACTTTATACAAACAATAGTCACCCATCAACTAAAATTAAATGTGAATGCATGCATACACACATCTAGGCCTACTCTTTTAATAAAACATAAACATAAACATGTACAACAGTAGAAAAATATGGACACGAAGTTATGGGTGAGCAAAAAGAAAATGTCAATATAACTAAATGACCAAAGATTGAATGGTTTCTTAAGCATTGATGAACTGGGGCTGAGAGGGATTGTGTTAGCAAACTTTAAGTATTTTTTAGTACTTTTTAAGTGTTTGTTAGTACTTTTTAAGTATTTGTTAGCACTTTTTAAGTATGGTTAGTATATTTTAAGTATTTTTTAGTTTGTTAAGTATTTTTAGGATCAAACTTTTCACATTATGTGGAAATATTTAAAGGATTGGTTATTTTTTTAGCTATAAATTGATGTCATTGATTCTTTGTGATTATGAATTCATGAATGAAAAGTTCATAGCCTTTGTCTTCCCGTTACTTAAGCTTTCTACAGCATTTTTCAAATTTCTCCCAATACTTTATTTTCCATCAAAGTGGTATCAGAGCTTGGAGAAGAAGATCAAATGCTGCATCATCAAAGGGAGAAGAGTAGAGGTATTTTTTAAAGGGTGTTTTCATTGAAAATGTATGGAATATACAACAGATCATTCCCAGATTGACGAACGACAATTATAATAATTGGTGCATTCAATTTAAAACCCTTCTTGGCTCGTAAGACCTTTGGGAGATTGTTATCAATGGCTTTGATAAATCAGCTACTACGAAGCGGAGAAGAAACTGTTGAAAGAAAATCAAAAAAATAAAAAAATGCATTATTCTTGATATATCAAGGGCTTGATGAAGCCACTTTTGAGAAAGTTGCAGAAGCGAATACAAGTAAAGAAGTTTGGAATAAACTCGACATAATCTTCAAAGGTGTTGAACGTGCGAAGCATGTACGTCTTCAAATCCTTCGAGGTAATTTTGAGTAATCAAAGATGAATGAAAGTGAGAATTTCAGATTATATCTCACACTTGATTGGTTATTGTGAATTTGATGAAGAGAAATGGAGAACAAATCGATGATGTACATGTCATCGAAAAGGTACTTCGTTCTTTAACTGCTATGTTTGAGCACGTGGTAACAGCAATTGAAGAATCTAAAGATATATGTAGTTTATCTACTGAAGAGCTAATGGGTTCCTTACAAGTGCATGAGCAATGACTAAAGAAAAGGGCTGAAGTTGCACCTATTGATCAAACATTATAATTAAAATTGAATTTGAAAGAAGATAATACCTTGAAGAAAGAGAATTCAACTTCAAGGGGAAGAGGACGAGGTTCATATCAAGGACGTGGAAGAGATCATTTCCAAAACAGATCTCAATAGAAATTTAATCAATCTTACAATCAACACGGGCATAGAAGAAATAATGCTTCTTGAGGTCGAGGACACGATAGAAATATTGATTGTTAAAATTGTCATAAGTTTAGTCATTATGTTTCTGATTGTTGGCATAAAAATAATCAATTAAATTATGCTGAAACATCCTAAAAAGAGTCAATATATTTATTGGCTGAAAAAGAAGATAACGAAAGAGAAGATGTATGATTTCTTGATTCAAGAGCAAGCAACCATATGTGTGAAAAAAGACATCTATTTGATTCAATTGAAAACGTGCATGTAAATACGAGTCTTGGAGACTCAGTAAAGTTGAAAGTTGAAGGCAAAGATAATATAAAACTTTATAAAGAGAATGATCTTTCAATTATTATTTTAGATGCATATTTTATTCTTGACATGAAAAGTAATATTCTTAGTCTTGGACAATTGATTGAAAAAGGATATATTATACATATAGAGAATAGTTATCTTCTTTTGCAAGATTCAAAAGGAAAAAGAATACTACTAAAGTGAAGATGTAGACAAATTACATGTTTTCTCTTCAATTAAAGTCAACAATTGAAGTTTGCTATCTTGGGCATCTTTCAAATGATTCTTTGAAATGACATCTAAGGTATGGTCACCTTAACTTTGGAGGTTTGAAATTATTGGCAAAAGAAGGAATGGTGACAGGTCTTCCTTTATTGGATGATCCAAATCATATATATGAAGCTTGTATACTTGGAAAGAAATATCGCCTACCATTTCAAAAGAATAATACTTGGAGAGCTAAAATACCATTGTAGCTTATTCATACAGATATTTGTGGTCCATTGGTGTCATTTTCTAATTGAGGTAACAAGTATTTTATTACTTTCATAGATGATTTTAGTAAAAAAATATGGACATATTTTATTAAAGAAAAATCTGCTGTTATCTCTATATTTAAAGAGTTCAAATGCAAGGTTGAAAAGGAGAGTGGGCTATTCATTCAAAGCCTTAGATCTGATAAAGGTGGTGAGTACACTTCAAATGAATTTATTCAATTATGTAAACAAGAAGACATACGACATCACAAGTTATACTCCATAACAAAATGGAGTGGTTGAAAGAATAAATCGTACTATCCTTGATATGACAAGGACAATGATGAGAGAGAGAAATATGCCAAAAGAATTTTGGGCATAAGTAGTTGCATGTTCAACTTATTTGTTAAATCGTTGTCCTACTAAGGCTGTGCATTATATGACTCCACAGGAAGCATGGAGTGGATATGTTACACCCCATTTTTCCTAGGCTGATTTTTTGCATACATTTTTTTTTTTTTTTTTTATATAGACAGCTCAGATCGTCCCATACCAACCTGAGTAGCCTACGAAAAACATAGGATATAACACATCATTACACACCTACTTTCCTTAACAATGTGGATCCCATCTCCCGGGTACACCGTCAAATCAGGTTCATGACTCCTGAATTAACAGATGGACTCGCGCAATGTTACTCCTACTAGACCCAACACTCCTAATGTTATACCCGGTAAAATTTTATGTATTTGATCTTTAATAAATTAATTGTGGCTTGGATGATTTCGAATCGACAGTAGGATGAGCCAGGAACTCAATTGTAGGCTATTGGAATTTCTGAAATCTTTTGGGAATTTTTCGGAGCACCGAGGAATTTTTAATTAATTTTCCCTATTTAATTGGATTTATTAGATTTTTAGAAATTCGAAAATCTAATTAAATTAAACCGGAAATCGTTTTTTTTATCGCGCGTGAACCGGACCGGAACGGTTCAGCGGAGGCGGAGGCGGTTCGCCGGGTGAGTTTGCGTGTGCGTTCTAATAAGCGGATCGGACGGTCGAGATCGACGGGTGAGATCGAACCGGCTGATCGGGTGCTTACCGTGTCGATAGCGTGTCGACAGCGCGTATTGTGTGCTTACCGTGTGGATAGCGTGTCGACAGCGCGTATCGGGTGCTCACGTGTCGAAAACGTGTCGAACGCGTAACGGGTTCACCGTGTCGGCCCGGGGTATAAAAACCCTCGCGAAGCAGCGAATAGGGTTTTCGTTCGACGGCGATAGTGAGGAAATTCCCGGCGTACGGCGCGTGATTCCGGCGGCCTGGCAAGGGGCTTTTTGTGCCCGGAGATTCACGAGACCGAGGAGAGTCGATTGAGACCAAATTCGTTCGGCGAGGAGCTGCGGCGAGCTGCGGACGAGCTTCACCGTCGCCGGCGTCTTCGAGGTAGGAATTTCAGATATTTAAATTAGATAATTAGCAAATTGAAGCATGTATTAGTTTGCAAATCTCTATCTAAGCATGCGAATGTGATTTTTGAAGCTAATTGTACAAATTATCGAAAATTGCATGTTAGGGTTTTCGGGACGTTAATTTGTTTCGCCGAAATTGGAAAATTACCAAGCATGAGGATTTAAATATGCCACTTTATTCATGTTAATATGATTGTATAATGCTAGAACTATAATTTCGTGAATTGTCAACATGAGGATTAGACGAAACTGCTCGGCGGAAAACTTGATTTAAACCTTAGGAAATTAGCGACATTATTGGAACATTAGGATAGTACGAACATGTTCTCCTTGTTCGCAGTCGCCGGAAATCGACGGAGTGATCGTATTGGTCGGCTATTGCGGCGGCTAGGGTTTCGCGGACGACGGGCGAAGGAAGGAGACGAATTAAGGATTAATTAGGGATTAGTTGAATTATTAAGAGAATAATAATAATATTAATCATTAATATTATATATAAGCGTCGGCTGAATTTCGGATTAATAACTGACCGGCGGGGTTTGGTTCAGCATGAAAGCCCGAACCGGTGGCAAGATGCGATTCAGGGGATTCGGCGCGGTATAGTGATTAGCAAAATTTTAAATTCGGGGAATTATTCCGAATTTTGGAAAAAATGGATAAAATGCAAAATTTGATATTTCAAATTTAGGAAAAATTCGATAATTGAGTTTTAGGAATTATTTACATTTAGAAAATTCAAGGAAAATCAGAAAACTTGGAAATGAGAAATTTCGAAAATTCTAGAGATCAGTGGGTAAAGAACAAATTTCCTGAAGTGGGGAAAAATGTTATCACTGATGACAGTACAGCTGGAAACAGTCAGACAAAGGTATGGTACACGGATGCTACCAGAACAGTCAGTAATTGACAATTGTGTTGCTTTGATGGCAACGGCATGGATTGAGTCAGTTTATTCAGTATTGGCATATTTCATGGATTGGCATATTGGACCGGACTACTATAGACCCTATATGATGTTTTAGGGTAGTTGTGGTAGGTAACTGTGCGGTTCGGACTTAGCTTCCACAGTATACATGTAGACTGGTATACGCCTTGTTGTACCTGGACACATGTTGCCGAATCTTGGAGTTAGAGATTGGCAATGACTGTAGGGGCGTGAGCTTCTATGGAAGTTGTTGGTAGAGGACTCCTTGGGACGGTGGCTGAGTCAATCTCTCCTGGTCCATGTGTGTAGGCCTGCGCGCCTGAGGGTGGCAGGGGTGTCTCGCAGTGGCTAGCCAAGTGTGTAGGCCTGCGCGCCTTAGGGTGGCAGGGGTGTCTCACGTTGGCTAGAGATTATGTGACTGGATCTGTCTGTAGTCTCCAGGAGATTGATTGACGAGAGACACTGCGGTGTCGGGTGCTTAGGCGCCATGCGTGTTTCGAGATGGGCGTTCCCACTGGCACGTTGCCTGGTAGCCCAGAGGAGAGCTACTCTGGTGTGACTGGGGTGGCTGTGGTTGGTCGGAGTCTGGGACTGAGAGTGCCTATCCACCGTACATTGTTATGCTGTATTCCTGTATTTTTGCTATTATCCTTCTCTTGCATGTGAGTTTTACTAGCTGACTTTCCTACTGGGCGTAGCTCATTCCTGTATTATATATTTTCAGTGGCTCGGCAGACTTGACGCTACCGGATTAGGTGGGATCGTGGTCAGCAGGCTTGTGAAGGATTTCTGATTGGTGATTGTCTGAGATATTCTGTTAGTTGATTGTTGCTGTTGGATGTTTCAGTGAGACTGTTATTCTCATATGTTACATATAATTTGAGGGTAATTCGGAATTATGTATCTGGATGAACAATATTACACTTGTGGACTTGTATCTTATTCTTGTAATGTAGTTCCATTTACTGTCTTATCTTATTGTCTTGGAGTATGGTGAGTGGAGTGCTATATTTATCTGTGGATGTTATATATCTTTCTGTTTGATGGTGAGGTCATTACATGACTATGGAACTTAACCGTGGGGGTTCAGACTTCTATTAGATCGGTTCTCCTACCGGTGTGGGTAAGGAGTATTTGGTCTAGTAGGAGTAACATTGCGCGAGTCCATCTGTTAACTCAGGAGTCATGAACCTGACTTGACGGTGTACCCGGGAGATGGGATCCACATTGTTAAGGAAAGTAGGTGTGTAATGATGTGTTATATCCTATGTTTTCGTAGGCTGCTCAGGTTGGTATGGGACGATCTGAGCGCTCTATATAAAAAAAAAAAAAATGTATGCCAAAAATCAGCCTAGGAAAAAATGGGGTGTAACAGTAGTGGTATCAGAGCCCTAGGTGAGGATAACGGGGCTAGACGTGTATAGGGGTTCAACCCAAGGTGGGGAGAACTGTTGATTCCTTTGTATACTATAGTAGTCCATATGCCAATTGCCAAATGACGACTCTAATGCCAGATTAATTGTTTTTGACAGTATGGCTGGTACCAGGAGACTTTCCGCTCGTGGAGCAGCTAGAGGCAGACCGGTATCTACTACTCCTACCCCGGAGACGATCCCAGCATTGCCAGTTGAGCCAGCCGTGGATCGTTGGATCGATGCCTTCATGCGGTTGCGTCCGCGGAGCTTCAGTGGGTCGGCTGACCCAGCGGTGGCAGATGACTGGATGGCTCATATGCTTGAGCTATTTGATGCCTTGGGATGTCCATTCGGCAGGAGGGTAGTGCTTGCTGCTCTAGTGTTGGAGGGAGAGGCTGCTACCTGGTGGAGAGGCCAGCGGCGCGCTATGTTTGGGGAGGCCCAGAACAGTGAGATAGCATGGGATGACTTTGTTGAGGCATTCAGGGAGTGCTACATTCCGGCCTCTGCCATGGCTCAGTTCAGGAGGGAACTTATACACCTCAGGCAGGGCCAGATGTCAGTGAACGATTACTTATCGAGGTTCACTTATCTGGCGAGGTACGCCGTAGAGCTGGTGCCTTCTGAGGAACGCAGATGTGAGATGTTCCTGGAGGGACTTCGTCCTATGCTGCAGCGCCAGCTAGTTGTGAGTCGGTTTGCCAGGTTTCGTGACTTGGTGGAGGCTGCGAGATCCGTTGAGCTTATTGATATCCGGATGGAGGCCCAGAGAGAGACTCATAACAAGAGGAAGGAATTCAGAAATATCCAACAAAACAAAAAGGGCAAGAGACACAGAGATCACAGTGGTACTCAGGAGGTCGTGGTCCGGCCACGACCTATTTCTGAGAGACCAGTGCAGCAGACAGGTACCCGGACTGGGGGGATTATCTGCTACCATTGTCGACAGCCGGACACAAGAAGTGCGACTGCCCAGAGTTGAAGAAACAGAGGATCACGGGACCGGTTGGTTCATATGGGGGACAGCCCAGGGTATTTGCACTGACTCGGCAGCAGGCTTCAGAGTCACCAGAAGTGATCACAGGTATGCTTCATTTTGGCAACGTGCAGTGCATGACTTTGTTTGATACTGGTGCATCTCATTCTTTTGTTGCTGAGAGGATCTGGAATCAGATATCAGGATCCAAGGGTTACTTGAAGGAACCCTTACTGGTTAGACTTCCTGATGGGAAAGAGATTCCCACTGTTCAGAAGATTGACGGATCTATTCTGATTAGTGGACACGAATTCGTGACAGAGTTGATATGTGTGCCACTAGCAGAGTTCGACATCATTTTGGGGATGGATTGGTTGTGCCACCATGCAGTGGTTCTGGATTGTTGGGAGAAGAAGGTCAGGATCAGAGTGCCTGGTTCGGGGGATGTGATATACTTTGGTCTGAACAGGCAGATTCCCCTGATCTCAGTTCTTCAGGCTGGAAGGTTAGTAAGTAAGGGTTGTACTGGTTGGTTGGCCTATGTGACCGATAGCCAAGCCACCACTACCCCTATGTCAGATATTCCAGTGGTGAGAGACTTTCCTATGGTTTTTCCAGAGGAGTTGCCTGGATTTCCACCAGCTAGGGAAGTGGAGTTTTCAATTGATTTGGAGGCAGGAGTAGCTCCTATTGCTAGAGCTCCTTACAGGATGGCTCCAGCCGAGCTAGCAGAGTTGAAGACTCAGTTACAGGACTTATTAGACAAGGGACTCATACGCCCCAGTTGTTCACCTTGGGGTGCCCCTGTCTTATTTGTCAAGAAGAAAGATGGTAGTATGAGGCTGTGTGTGGATTATAGGGAATTGAATAAGGTTACTATTCGTAACCGATACCCTTTACCACGCATCGATGATTTGCTGGATCAACTTCAGGGAGCAACTGTGTTCTCCAAGATTGACTTACGCTCGGGTTATCACCAGATCCGGATTAGAGATTCTGATGTACCCAAGACAGCATTCCGTACTAGATACGGACATTACGAGTTCACAGTGTTGCCTTTTGGATTGACTAATGCTCCAGCAGTATTTATGAACCTGATGCATCGAGTTTTTCATGCCTTTCTGGATCGGTTTGTGATCATCTTTATAGATGATATATTGATTTATTCCAGAGATAGGGATACTCATGCAGATCAGTTGAGGACTGTGCTTACAGTGTTGCGGGAGAATGAGCTGTATGCAAAATTCTCCAAGTGTTCTTTTTGGCTGGACTCAGTAGCATTCTTAGGACACATTGTCAGTGCGGAGGGCGTGGCTGTTGATCCTAGCAAGATACGAGCTATTATTGATTGGAAACGGCCATCTTCTGTCACTGAGATCCGGAGTTTCCTTGGTTTGGCTGGATACTATAGGAAATTTGTTCCTCACTTTTCTAGACTGGCTGCTCCACTAACCCAGTTGACCCGAAAGGGAAAATCTTTTGAGTGGACAGAGAGTTGTGAGAACAGTTTCCTAGAGCTGAAGCAGAGGCTTAGCACCGCTCCAGTATTGATGTTACCCACACAGGAGAAGCCGTATCAGATGTACACTGATGCTTCACATATAGGCTTGGGAGCCGTACTGATGCAGGATAACAGAGTTATAGCATATGCTTCGAGGCAACTGAAGGATCATGAGAAGAATTATCCCACTCATGATTTGGAGTTAGCTGCTGTCATTTTTGCCTTGAAGATATGGAGACATTATTTGTACGGAGTTCCTGTAGATTGCTTCTCTGACCACAAGAGTCTTAAGTATCTGTTCACTCAGAAGGAACTGAACTTGAGGCAGAGGAGGTGGTTGGAACTGATAAAGGATTACGAGCTGACAATAAACTACTGCGAGGGGAAGGCTAATCCAGTGGCTGATGCCTTGAGCAGACACGCAGTTGTGCATAATATGTTAGTCTGTGACTCTATACCAGACTTGGATTGGAATGTTGAAAGATGTCAGGAACAGTTGTCTATTCAGAGACTGGTTCACAGACTCAGCTCATTGACTATTCGGGCTGACTGGTTATCTGAGATGCGTGACCTTCAGCTTTGTGATGAAGAGCTGAAGGAGAAGATTGAGTTGGCATCGCAGGGATTGGGAGGAGACTTTGCTCTCAGAGACGACATTTTGACCTTCAGGGGTCGCTGGTGTGTACCATCACATCAGGAGTTCAGGGAGAGGATCCTTCGGGAGGCTCACTATGGAACCTTGGCTATGCACCCTGGAGAAGTCAAGATGTACAGGAATTTGAGGAGTGTTTTCTGGTGAAGAGGTTTGAAGACAGATGTTGCTGCCTTTGTTAGGAAATGCCTTACATGTCAGCAAGTTAAGGCCGAACACCAGAGACCTGGAGGATTGTTACAGAGATTGCCGATTCCGGAGTGGAAATGGGATGACATCACTATGGACTTTGTGACTGGTCTTCCTCGTACCAGACAAGGTTTTGATGCTATTTGGGTCATCGTAGATCGATTGACCAAGTCAGCCCATTTCTTATCCATTAAGAAGACGGATTCAGCGGCACAGTTGGCAGAGATATATATTCAGCAGATTGTCAGATTGCATGGGATTCCCCGTTCTATTATTTCTGACAGAGACGCCAAATTCACATCACAGTTTTGGAAGAGCTTACACACTGCCATGGGTACACAGTTAAAGTTCAGTACTGCTTATCATCCTCAGACGGATGGACAGTCTGAGCGGACTATTCGGACCTTGGAGGATTTGCTACGCTTGAGCGTACAAACTTACTCAACAGATTGGACTAGACGATTACCCTTGGTAGAGTTTGTGTACAATAACAGCTTCCAGGCGTCGATTGGTATGGCACCTTACGAGGCGTTGTATGGGCGTAGGTGCAGATCTCCTCTTTGTTGGGAGGAGGGTGATTCCAGGAGAGTGTGGGGACCCCAGATTGTAGAGGAGACCACAGCAGAAGTCAAGTTATTGCAGGACAGATTACGTACTGTGCAAGATCGCCAGAAGAAATATTATGATCCTAAGCACAAGGCTGTTGAGTTTTCTGTGGGAGATAGGGTATTCCTGAAGGTCAGTCCTATGCGGGGTCTATTCAGGTTTGGAAAGCCTTCTAAGCTTCGACCTCGTTACATTGGACCCTATCCTATTCTGGAGAGGATCGGTGAAGTGGCTTACAGGTTGGCACTTCCTGAGCATCTGACTGAGATTCACAATGTGTTCCATGTTTCGAATCTCAAGAAATATGTGCCAGATCCTTCTCATTGCATCAGTGATGATCTTCCTGGTTTACAAGTGGCACCAGATTCTTCTTATGTGGAAATACCAATTCGCATCCTCGAGGAGAGCAGCAGACAGCTGAGGAACAGGTCGTTTCCTATGGTCAAGGTTCTGTGGAATAGACATGACGAAAGGGAGGCAACCTGGGAGCTAGAGCAGGATGTTGCTGAAAAATGGCCGGAACTTCTTGCTGAATTTCGAGGGCGAAATTCCTGATAAGGTGGGGAGATTGTTATACCCGGTAAAATTTTATGTATTTGATCTTTAATAAATTAATTGTGGCTTGGATGATTTCGAATCGACAGTAGGATGAGCCAGGAACTCAATTGTAGGCTATTGGAATTTCTGAAATCTTTTGGGAATTTTTCGGAGCACCGAGGAATTTTTAATTAATTTTCCCTATTTAATTGGATTTATTAGATTTTTAGAAATTCGAAAATCTAATTAAATTAAACCGGAAATCGTTTTTTTTATCGCGCGTGAACCGGACCGGAACGGTTCAGCGGAGGCGGAGGCGGTTCGCCGGGTGAGTTTGCGTGTGCGTTCTAATAAGCGGATCGGACGGTCGAGATCGGCGGGTGAGATCGAACCGGCTGATCGGGTGCTTACCGTGTCGATAGCGTGTCGACAGCGCGTATTGTGTGCTTACCGTGTGGATAGCGTGTCGACAGCGCGTATCGGGTGCTCACGTGTCGAAAACGTGTCGAACGCGTAACGGGTTCACCGTGTCGGCCCGGGGTATAAAAACCCTCGCGAAGCAGCGAATAGGGTTTTCGTTCGACGGCGATAGTGAGGAAATTCCCGGCGTACGGCGCGTGATTCCGGCGGCCTGGCAAGGGGCTTTTTGTGCCCGGAGATTCACGAGACCGAGGAGAGTCGATTGAGACCAAATTCGTTCGGCGAGGAGCTGCGGCGAGCTGCGGACGAGCTTCACCGTCGCCGGCGTCTTCGAGGTAGGAATTTCAGATATTTAAATTAGATAATTAGCAAATTGAAGCATGTATTAGTTTGCAAATCTCTATCTAAGCATGCGAATGTGATTTTTGAAGCTAATTGTACAAATTATCGAAAATTGCATGTTAGGGTTTTCGGGACGTTAATTTGTTTCGCCGAAATTGGAAAATTACCAAGCATGAGGATTTAAATATGCCACTTTATTCATGTTAATATGATTGTATAATGCTAGAACTATAATTTCGTGAATTGTCAACATGAGGATTAGACGAAACTGCTCGGCGGAAAACTTGATTTAAACCTTAGGAAATTAGCGACATTATTGGAACATTAGGATAGTACGAACATGTTCTCCTTGTTCGCAGTCGTCGGAAATCGACGGAGTGATCGTATTGGTCGGCTATTGCGGCGGCTAGGGTTTCGCGGACGACGGGCGAAGGAAGGAGACGAATTAAGGATTAATTAGGGATTAGTTGAATTATTAAGAGAATAATAATAATATTAATCATTAATATTATATATAAGCGTCGGCTGAATTTCGGATTAATAACTGACCGGCGGGGTTTGGTTCAGCATGAAAGCCCGAACCGGTGGCAAGATGCGATTCAGGGGATTCGGCGCGGTATAGTGATTAGCAAAATTTTAAATTCGGGGAATTATTCCGAATTTTGGAAAAAATGGATAAAATGCAAAATTTGATATTTCAAATTTAGGAAAAATTCGATAATTGAGTTTTAGGAATTATTTACATTTAGAAAATTCAAGGAAAATCAGAAAACTTGGAAATGAGAAATTTCGAAAATTCTAGAGATCAGTGGGTAAAGAACAAATTTCCTGAAGTGGGGAAAAATGTTATCACTGATGACAGTACAGCTGGAAACAGTCAGACAAAGGTATGGTACACGGATGCTACCAGAACAGTCAGTAATTGACAATTGTGTTGCTTTGATGGCAACGGCATGGATTGAGTCAGTTTATTCAGTATTGGCATATTTCATGGATTGGCATATTGGACCGGACTACTATAGACCCTATATGATGTTTTAGGGTAGTTGTGGTAGGTAACTGTGCGGTTCGGACTTAGCTTCCACAGTATACATGTAGACTGGTATACGCCTTGTTGTACCTGGACACATGTTGCCGAATCTTGGAGTTAGAGATTGGCAATGACTGTAGGGGCGTGAGCTTCTATGGAAGTTGTTGGTAGAGGACTCCTTGGGACGGTGGCTGAGTCAATCTCTCCTGGTCCATGTGTGTAGGCCTGCGCGCCTGAGGGTGGCAGGGGTGTCTCGCAGTGGCTAGCCAAGTGTGTAGGCCTGCGCGCCTTAGGGTGGCAGGGGTGTCTCACGTTGGCTAGAGATTATGTGACTGGATCTGTCTGTAGTCTCCAGGAGATTGATTGACGAGAGACACTGCGGTGTCGGGTGCTTAGGCGCCATGCGTGTTTCGAGATGGGCGTTCCCACTGGCACGTTGCCTGGTAGCCCAGAGGAGAGCTACTCTGGTGTGACTGGGGTGGCTGTGGTTGGTCGGAGTCTGGGACTGAGAGTGCCTATCCACCGTACATTGTTATGCTGTATTCCTGTATTTTTGCTATTATCCTTCTCTTGCATGTGAGTTTTACTAGCTGACTTTCCTACTGGGCGTAGCTCATTCCTGTATTATATATTTTCAGTGGCTCGGCAGACTTGACGCTACCGGATTAGGTGGGATCGTGGTCAGCAGGCTTGTGAAGGATTTCTGATTGGTGATTGTCTGAGATATTCTGTTAGTTGATTGTTGCTGTTGGATGTTTCAGTGAGACTGTTATTCTCATATGTTACATATAATTTGAGGGTAATTCGGAATTATGTATCTGGATGAACAATATTACACTTGTGGACTTGTATCTTATTCTTGTAATGTAGTTCCATTTACTGTCTTATCTTATTGTCTTGGAGTATGGTGAGTGGAGTGCTATATTTATCTGTGGATGTTATATATCTTTCTGTTTGATGGTGAGGTCATTACATGACTATGGAACTTAACCGTGGGGGTTCAGACTTCTATTAGATCGGTTCTCCTACCGGTGTGGGTAAGGAGTATTTGGTCTAGTAGGAGTAACATTGCGCGAGTCCATCTGTTAACTCAGGAGTCATGAACCTGACTTGACGGTGTACCCGGGAGATGGGATCCACATTGTTAAGGAAAGTAGGTGTGTAATGATGTGTTATATCCTATGTTTTCGTAGGCTGCTCAGGTTGGTATGGGACGATCTGAGCTGTCTATATAAAAAAAAAAAATGTATGCCAAAAATCAGCCTAGGAAAAAATGGGGTGTAACACCTAACCCATACCGATAGGAGAACCGGTCTAATAGAAGTCTGAACCCCCAATGTTAAGTTCCATAGTCATGTAATGACCTCACCATCAAAAATAAAATACATAACATCCTCAGATAAAATATGGCACTCCACACACTATACCATCAAGATAATAAAGTAAAACAGTGAATGGAAACTACCTCACAAGAATAAGATCCAAGTCCAACAAATACAATATCATCCAACTAGATACATAAGTCAGAATTACTCTCACATAATACAAGACATAAAAATAACAGTCTCACTGAATACATCCAACAGCAACAATCAACTAACGAGAATGTCTCAGAAAATCACAGATCAGATCTCCTCCACTAGCCTACTGATCACGATCCCACCTAAAACTGGGTGGCGTCAAGTCTGCCGATCCACTGGAAAAATATAGAATAAAAAGGAATGAGCTACGCCCAGTAGGAAAGACAGCTAGTAAAAACTCACATGCAAGAGAAGGATAATAGCAAGAGTATAGGAATACAGCATAACAATGTAGGGTGGATAGGCACTCTCAGTCCCAGACTCCGACCAACCACAGTCACCCCTAGTCACACCAGAGTAGCTCTCCTCTGGGCTTCCAGGTAGGGTGCCAGTGGGAACGCGCATCTCGAAACACGCATAGCGCCTAAGCACCCGACACCGCAGCGTCTCTCGTCGATCAATCTCCTGGAGACTATAGACAGATCCAGTCACAAAATCTCTAGCCAACGTGAGACACCCCTGCCATCCTAAGGCGCACAGGCCTACACACTTGGCTAGCCACTGCGAGACACCCCTGCCACCCTCAGGCGCGCAGGCCTACACACATGGACCAGGAGAGATCGACTCAGCCACCGTCCCAAGAAGTCCTCTCCCAACAATTTCCATAGAAGCCACGCCCCTACAGTCATTGCCAAGCTTTAACTCCAAGATTCGGCAACATGTGTCCAGATACAACAAGGCGCATACCAGTCCACATGTATACTGTGAAAGTTAAGTCTGAACCGCACAGTTACCTACCACAACTACCCTAAAACATCATATAGGGTCTATAGTAGTCCGGTCCAGTATGCCAATCCATGAAATATGCCAACACTGAGTAAACTGACTCAATCCATGTCAATGCCATCCAAGTAACACAAACTGTATCGAAATTCTGACTATTCTGGTAACACTTACCCAAGTGTCACACTTCCTTCCAACTGATCCAGCTGCACTGAATTTATGGATAATTTCTAACAGTAACTTTCAACTTGTCTATGTGATTTCCCTAAATCACCTTTTTCTCGTTTCAGGAAATTTTAAATTTCAACTTCAATTTCTGCCCTTTATCCATTTTCCGAAATTCGGAATAAATTTCCGAATTTAAAATTTAAATTCCACATATATCTTTTTTTCCGAAAATTTGAAATAAATTTCCGAAAATTTAAATTCCACATATTTTCCGAAAATTCGGATTAATTTCCGAATTAAGTTTTTCCTCCGCCGTTCGTCCGCGCCCGCGTTCCGCTGAACCGGGTTTCGCTGCCGGTTCGGAAAATCCACGCTGAACCGCGAACCCACCGGCCGAACCTTTAAATCAAATTTTCCAGCCGACGTTTAGTATTTAATTATTATTAATTATTAATTAATTACAATTATTTAATTAACTAAGCTGAAATTAATCTAATCCATCTCCTTCCTCCGCCCGGCGCCTGCGAAACCCTAGCCGACGATTCCTCCGGGAAATTCTGTTTTCCCCGTCGATTTCCGGCGACCGAGATCAAGGAGAAGCAAAATCCGATGTTCATACTATCCTAATTTGTCAATAATGCCACTAATTTCTAAGATTCAATCAAATTTCCCGCCGAAGTTTTCATCCGATCCTCATTTAACAATTTATGAAATTAAACAAACAATCTATGAAATTAAACAATTTTCAGCATTTGATACAATCTTAACATGATTAAAGTCCATAATAGAATCATCAATTGCTCGGTAAAATTTCCAATTTGACGGGTATAATTTTTCCGAAAACCCTAAAATGCTAAATCAATAATTTGCATTAATCACTTTCAAAAAAACACAATTCACATGCTCTGGTAGTTAATTGCAAAGTAATTCATATTTTTAATTCGCTAATTAACGAAATTTAAACTGAATTTCCTACCTTTCTTCTCCGGCGACGGTGGCGACGGTGAAGCTCGCACGCGACCAACCGCTGCTCCTCGCCGAACGAAACCGGTACCAATCGATTCTCCTCGATCACGCGAACCTCCAGGTACAAAAAGCCCCTTGAAAGGCTGCCGGAAAATATCGCCGTCCGCTGCGAACACCTCGTCTCCGGCCGCCGTTCGAAACCCTAAGGGCCGAAACGGTTCGGGTTAAATACCCCACTTAAACCGGTAATAACCCGTTAAGAACCCATTAAGCGCCGGTTGACCTTCTAAAACGCCGCTTAACACCCGATCAGCCGGTTAATCTCCACCGCTGATCTCGTCCGTCCGATCCGCTTATCCGCGGCTTATCCGAACGCACGCGCAAACGCACCTCGGCGAACCGCCCCCGCCTTCGCTGAACCGCTCCTGTCCGGTTCAAGCGGGGTAAAAAAACCAATTTTCCGGTTTAAAAATCTAATTAACCGATTTAAATAGATTTTCGAATTTCCAAAAATCCAATTAAACAGGGAAAATTACTTAAAAATTCCTCGGTGCCCGAAAAATCCCCAGAAAATTTCAGAAATTCTAATAGCCTCCAATTGAGCTCCTGGCTCATCCTACGGTCGATCTGAAATCATCCAAGCCACAATTTAATTATTGAAGATTAAACCTATAATATTTTACCGGGTATAACAGGATATACACCAAGTGTTTCTCATTTTTGAATATTTGGTTGCATTGTATATGCACAGGTACTTAAAGCATTGAGAAAGAAATTAGATGATAAAGATGAAAAATACATATTCATTGGGTACAATCAAGAGTCAAAAGCTTACAAATTCTACAATCTTTTAACCAAAAAAGTATTTATTAGTTGTAATGTTGTGTTTGTAGAAGAAGATACTTAAAAGTAGAAGGAAAAGAAGGATGATAAAACTATCACACTTGGGCAAGAAGAAGAACTTCAAAATCAAGAAACTCATAATTTGAATTCTCCAACAAGCTCTCCCTCAAGAACAACTATTATGCAAAAGACAATACATTCTATTGACTCAAGCAGAAAGATGGAAAGTCTCCAAGAGATATATGAGAAAACTTCTAAATATTCTAACTTATTCTGTTATTTTACTGATAATGAACCCATTTTTTTGATAAAACAGTATAGGATATAAATTGGCAAAAGGTTATGGATGAAGAAATAACATCTATAGAAAAGAATAATATATGGGAATTGGTTGATCTTCCTCCTCAAAAGAAACCCATAGGAGTAAAATGGGTATACAAGATCAAGAATAAAACAGATGAAACAGTGGATAGATGCAAGGCAAGACTTGTGGCAAAAGGCTTTAAGCAAAAATATGGTATATACTATAACGAGATATTTGCTCCAGTTGCTCGATTTGATACAATGAAGTTGATTTTAGTAATTGCAGCACATCATGGATGGAAGATATGTCAGCTTGATGTTAAATCTATATTTTTGAACAGAGTTTTAGAAAAAAAAAAGTTATAATGATCAACCTGAATGTTACAAAATTATAAGTGATTCACACAAAGTTTATCATTTGAAAAAGGCTTTATATGGATTGAAACAAGCACTAAGAGTATGGAATACTAAAATTGATGGATATCTTCAACAATAAGGATTCCAAAAATATCCATTTGTGCATGCATGTTACATTAAGATAACTGAAAATAATATTCTTATAGTTTGTCTTTATGTAGATGATTTGTTTTATACAGAAAATTCTTTTGAATTGTTTCAAGAATTTAAAAGAACTATACATCATGAATTTAACATGACAAATAATGGTGAAATGTCATACTTTCTTGGTCTAGAAGTAAAGTCTGGAAGTAAAGCAAATGACAAATGAAATCCAAATCTCTCAAAGAAGATATGCTACTGAACTTCTAAAGAAGTTTAGAATGGAAGATTATAAATCAGTGACAATACTACTTGATGTGAGAATAAAAATAAGTAGAGAAGGAGAATGAAAAGGCATTGAATCTACTTCGTTTAAAAGTCTTTTAGGTGGTCTTTGTTACCTCATTATCACAAGACTTGATATTTTATATTCTGTTGGTCTCATTAGTCGATATATGAAAAATCCAAAGGAAACACATTGGATAGTTGCAAAAAGAATAAGGTATATTAAAAGAACAATTGATTATGGTTTGTATTTCACTAACCAAAGTGGGACATATTTATGTGGCTACTCTGACAGTGACTGGGGAGGTGATATAGATGAAAGGAAGAGTATAACTGGTTATTATTTCTTCTTAGGTTCAACAGCATTTATGTGGAGATCAACTAAACAAGATGTCATTGCTCTTTCATCTTGTGAAGCAGAATATACTGCAGCTTCATCAACAGTTTGTGAAGCAATTTGGTTACAAAATTTATTACAAGAGTTACATCATCAACAAAAAGAGCCAACAATTATATTTATTAACAATATGTCAGTCATAATTAGCAAAAATCTAATTCAACATGGGAGAAGCAAGCATATCAAGACAAGATATCATTTTCTTCGTGATCATGTCAACAAAAAGACTATAAGTCTGGTACATTGCAATACTGAAGAACAAGTGACTGATATTTTCACTAAATCGCTTGGAGTGAAGAAGTTTGAAGAATTACGAAATTAATTAGGGTTGAAGATACTTCAAGTTTAAGAGGGAGTAATGCTAGCAAACTTTAAGTATTTGTTAGTATTTTTTAAGTGTTTGTTAGCACTTTTTAAGTATTGGTTAACACTTTTTAAGTATAGTTAGCATATTTTAAGTATTTTGTTAGTTTGTTAAGTATTTTTAGGAATAAACTTTCATATTAGGTGAAAATATTTAAAGGATTGGTTATTTTTCTTTGCTATAAATTGATATAATTGGTTCTTTGTGATTATAAATTCATGAATAAAAAATTCATAGCTTTTGTCTTCCCCTTGCTTAAGCTTTCTGTTGCCTTTTTTAAATTTCTCCAACACTTTATTTTTCGTTAGACTGAAGGCAGGATTTGAGGAGACATTTGAGAAGATAAATTGAAGAAACAAATGCTTTTATAGAACTGATTAAGATGGACCATGAGGATGTTCCCCTGTTTCCACATCAACTAAATTCCCCGTGAAAGGTAATTAATGAAGTAGAGTCATTAATTAAATGTCTATGGGATCGTTGATGCAGGCTTAAACACAACAACGAGGATACTAAGCGATACTAATTTAGTTTAGATAACGAGCTTTAGATCAGCCTCGCCAAGACGCCGACAAAAGCGGCGGTGGTGACCGTGGAGGGTTCGGCCTGCTGGTAATTCTCCCGGTCATCGTTATACCAATCATCAGCATCGGGGCCACCGACGACGGCACCCTCGATCACGCTCGGGTTCGGATTCGGGCTATGAAACCACCTGTCGAAGCCGCCTTTGCAGTCCACTGGCGAAGGGTCCTTCTTCATCGATACGATGGAATCGCCGCGCTGATGGACCTTGTTGGGCCAGGCAGAACCGAACCCGACCATGTAGCTTATCTTCTTTGGGTTGCTCCCGAGGAGGTAGTCCACCTGCTCTCCGACGAAGGCGAGAATGTCGGCTGGGGAAACGACACCGGCTGGGCAGAGGAGGGAAGCCTTGGCCGCGGAGAGGTAGTTGGAGTGGGCGGCCAGAGCAAGCGTCGCGGCGGCGGTGTACTGGAAATTGTTCCATGGTTGCCACCAGAACATCCTACCGGGGCTCAGTTTCACGTTGTTGCTTCCCTTTTGGAGGACAGAGCAGATAAATTGGTCCGCCGCGTTCTTGTATTGGCTCCAGGTTCCTCCCATGGACACCGTTTTCTCCAGAACGAGCTGAACACGGAGAGAAATCGCACTTCTTTCAAGTCTTCTCATTTATCTTCTAAAAAAGCCCAAATTTCAAATTTATGGGAAATCTTAAATTACGAGAACCTTGGAGATAAGAACTTGGGCGCCGACGAACTTATCGTCCCAGGAGAACATTGATCGAACACCGCCGATGTTGTTGGCATTGCCGAGGAAGTCGAGATAAGTGTTTCCGTTGGTTGCACGGTGGAGCCAAGCCGCGGCCCAAAGAAGCTCATCCTGTGGGTGTCACAATTAATTAATTATTTGGAAAATAATACATTAAATTACCGTCTCTTATTATTCGCATTATTTCAGCTTAATTTGTTCTCCAAATTGAAAGATTTTGCAACGGAAGCCTTACATCAGAGCCACTGCTTGGGTAGAACTGTCCTGCAACAGGAATGCTGTTCTGATACAACCCAGGATGATTCCTAGCGAAGTCGAACAGCTATAGCCAAAAACGATTGTATTAAATAACAAATTCAAAAAATAAAAAGAAAAATACCATCTTAATTTAATATAATTTTGATAACGGAAACACGAGTTACAAAAGACAGAGCAACGAGAGCTGGTCATTTGATTACCTGCTGAGCACGATTGAGAAGATCAGATGCATACGATGGATCCGAAGGGCGAAGAGCAATGGAAGAGCTCGTTGGGAGCATTGTGCGCCTTTCGCAAATAGTCGGTCCCCCAACGGACGGATTCGCGGGAGCTTAGCTCTCCCGCTGCCGCCAGCTTGCTACGGAACTCAACCACGCCCAAAATAATTTTATAATCATTAAAAATGTGTATTTTATTAGGCTGATAAAATAAAAACGATAGTCGACATTATGTATCTTACACCAGCATCACTCCCATTCCTGAGAGCAGAATCACCGTGCCAAGTAACGCGCTGGTTGCCGGGTAACTTGCCGGACCTTTGCGCCTCAAAATACAATATAGACTTGGTTAACGCTTGCTTGTAATTACTCCCAGCCTTTCCATGAGCAAAAAGAGAGAGCACAATGCAAAGAACCACCAAACACCTTGATGCCACCATCTTTGATTCTTGTTGAGGAAGAAAGAACTCCATCTGACTTCTTTTTATTGCAGGCAAAATATTTGAAACGATTTCGTATTCTTGGCAAGTGATCAGTTCATACCATAACAACAATCATATTATAAGGGACATGGATTTACACATTAATGTGCATATTAGGATCAAAATTCTGTCCAAAAGAGGCTGGATTAACCACATGTATGCTTGCTGTGCAGATTAGTCAACAAACTCTCCAAGGAGAGCTGAATTATACGCTACATTCTTGCATTGAATAACGTCGCAAGGTATAAGCTGACTTACAGGCTTTATTGTTGCATTTCCAACTGTTTCGATTTGTTGATCGCCTCCATTAGTATGAGAGAAGCTGTAAGTATTGTTTAACAAAATAGAACACTGCAATGCTCAGGTTTTATATCATTACGTTTGTTGTTTGATCTTTCTAATTAATAATTCTTCAATCTTTCTCTCTTTGGATTGAAAATTGTAGGCCATGGGCTTAAATGTTTTTCTTTATTAACTTCTTCTTGTGACGATTGTTCAAGTTCATGTGTCCTCCAGTAGAATTACGCCGTTTTTTCTCCTGTGTTTTTTGAAAAAAGCTGCTTCGTTCTCTCTCTGTTTAGTGAAAAACTTATTTAGAATGTTTTATGTTATATTGTTTCCTATATTTGTGGTATCAGAGCTATTAAAGTTTCCAATCAGAGCCAGATTTCTCGTCTTAAACCACAACAGAAGCTAAAGTTCTTCGATGAACAACAAAGGGAGCATAGAATTCGCCACAAGTTTTCTCTTACAGGAGGCAAAGGAATTGGATTTCTGTTTGTGAGTGATGGAAACATCAGAATTGGATCAATCTCAACATCTTTATCAGCTCTACATATAAAAACATTGGTAACCAAATCAATTTTTGATCCTCATTAGAGCATTTTAGGAAAAGGCTTTTAGTGTATTAGTTAAGTGAACTCATTACTGCTTCTTAAATTTGATCCTCGTCTTTAATGATGAGGTGTATTGGTTTTAGAACATTGAAATGAAACCTTTATTTAAGACTTACGAGTTATGAAGCTTAGTAGAGAATGGGTATACCAATTTAGATTAAAAGAAAAAAGTGAGAAACAACGAAGAAAGATTCTAAATTGCCACTCAATATTCAGCAAGAAATGCATATAATCACTATTTTGAACACTTTATTTTTATATATTTTAAATATTTTTTTATCAATTTTTAATTATAATTTCTTTATCATTTTTTTTACATAATTATCTTTTCATCAAGTAAAATTATTATAACATACTGTAAATTAACTTAAAAAACCTAGGAAATCTATCGTTAATCTTCCCCAAATTTTCGAATCTCCTTGTTTTTCTTGATATGTTAATGGAAATCTATCGTTAATCAACTATTCTCATTTCCTCCAACCCTCGGCTCATTCTCATCTCCATCCTTTCAATGGAAAACCCACCGCATCTTCGCACGTAGGAATCTGGCAGTTGGCCGTCCATTCGGTCGCCGACGGTTGGGTTTCCTCCAGAGGTTACGCGCGCTAAGTTAGTATTAGGAAAATTAGAAATTAATGATTTTAAGAATTTATTAAACATTATTTTCATAAAGCTTACGAAAAATTATCATTATCTTATAATTATTTTTGAGAAAATTAAGCTCCAAATATTCGTTGGTAAAATTTTAACGTGTCCCACCCGTCAAACAAATTTCCAAATTTTTTTAATAATAATTATTTCTTAATAGCCTTTATTCTTAAATACTTAAATATTTTTATTAGATATTTCTTTTAAATCTTTTAATTTCATGACTTTGTTTTAACCAGGTGAAAAATAAGCAATTAGTTCTCTTCCACCAGAAATGTAACGGATATATTAAAGATATGTCATAATTCAAATTTTATATTTAATAACTATTTAAAATAAGACAAGTATATGATTATTCTTATCTTTTAAAGATCATATTTATTTAATCATTTAAAATAAAATAAGGATAAACAAAAATTATTCTTAATTGTGCATAAATTACAACGTTAACTCGGCACAAACCTCAACCACCCATTGCTCTACAGCCACTTCAATGGATTGGTTAGTAAACAATCCATGTTGTTATAACCTGGAAGAACAACTTCACGTAGGATGTGATGGAAACAGATGCCAAGCTTAATGCAGTAACTCATGTCTGCATTCTTTTTCTCCCTTTAGTGGTCAACAAGAGCTTACTGTAACACAGCTCAAGAGCAGCAGCACGAACTTCCATCCGATGTATGTAATGCGATGCTTCGAGTTAGAGAGAAATGACCTTATTTTTGAATTGTTTCAGATATCTGGGCCTTGCCAAGATAAACTAGCTGCATTTCCTCCCTCCATATCTGAAAATTTTGATAGTTGAATGTTTAATTATAACACATATATAGTAAGGATGAGAAGATCAAGAGAAACTGAATGCACCATTTCACGGAATTCAACGCGGATATGAGGCACATTTGTCCTATGAATGTCGTTTCCGTCGGGCCCTCTTCTATAGTAGTTTTTCCCGATCCAATGTGACTGCAATGAGTTTAACAATAGGTTAGTAGAGAATATTGCAATCAAGTCTGCAGAGAAAACTTAAGAAAGAAACTAAAGAGATTTATAAATAAGATGTAGTTAAAAAAAACACACCTTGACGGAATGCGAGAAACCAGACTGGTAAACTGAGTTCCTTGCGATCTCGCACAAGTCGCATGAACTTAGTTTCCATACCTGCAAGAGAAAAAATAAAAAATAAAAAAAAAAAAAGCTCAGCACAGGAAGAGGGCATCTATGGAAGCTGGCGATCGAAAAGAAGTTACCGAAGCTGCAATACTGTATTCCTCCACCAATGGTTCTTTGGTCAGGTGAATTTGCAGAGGATCATCAGTAGAAAGAGAAACATTAAGACCCCTTTGGAAGAACATTGGAAAAGGGTTGCGATGGTAATCCAGAAATAATGAGTTATTGCTTAAAGGTGACATTGCCAAACCAATCTGAAATAAAGAAAATTGGCGATGACAAATTTTATTTTAAGTGAAACTGGAAATAATATCGACAATCTACATTTGCTTTTGAATACCTGAGCAAGATAATACAAATACTGAAGAACAGGGGATTTCCGCAGGTTAATCCCATGTGCAATGTTGTGAGCTGTCAAAAATGTAGCTGCAAGATGGTCAATATCACCAGCCTGTAGAGAAGGACAATGAGGGAAAATTTACACATGAAGTTTATGAAGCACGAGTTTGAATTTAACCTCTCCAGAGTGAGGACGGAATTTGATTGTTGTCATTCCTTTCACTTCACGAAGCTGAAAACAAAAGATTACAAAAGTATAAATTCAACATCAACAAGGCATCACGGCAATCATTCAAGATACCTAACAAAAAATCCTACACATAAGCATAGAAACATAGAAGAACACAATACCTTGTTAAGTGTGTACAAATTTGCATAACAATAGTATGCATAATATGAGAAGGCAGGATTGAATATGTTGGTCCATTGAGCAGGTGTAGGCATGTGTTTTGTTGGACGCCGTTCTGGCTTGCTTTCATCATCCACCAAATCTAAACCTACAACCTAGACAACAAAAACCCAAGATATAACTGCATCATGCATAAAGAGAGAATTGAAACTCAAGAACATAAGCGCACAAGTGAAGTGTTCACCCCAAAAATTTTGGACAAAAAGGTAGATAGAGTATCCTCCATTTATAATTCAACTGATGCAGGACACAAATATGTAGAATAAAAAAGGCTTGAGAGGCAAAACTTCAAATATTATTAATCGATTAAATTAAACGCCAATAGTGTCATTGAAATAAAAACTGCAAAATTACATTCAATGATGAAGGAAAACTTTCTTGCTGCCCATATAATACAAGCTCCCTAATTCCAACAAAGATAAAGTAAACAAAAACTTTTAAGAGGTTTTCATGGTCTGAGTTAGGTCCACTGACTTGTATGTTCTCCCTAATGATCTAAACGTATTATAAGTTAATAAATAACATACCATATGTTAATCTCGAGTTTATTACATTTTGAGTTTGTTGACTTATTAAGGCTGCTCAACTAACTAGATGGATAGTATGTTAATAAATAACAACAGTATGTTAGTCTCTAGTTTTGTATACATCTCTTAAAGCACCGTTTGCTAACCTGCATAGGCTGCCCAAATAACCTAGACATACTATACTTCAAAAATACATCTCGAACATTAGTCTTGAGATTCATATTAACACGTCAGCACACTGTCCACAAGGCCATTGTATGCTTGCTAAATGATGCAGATGTATTGTACTTTGATAGTACTGTACCATACATTAAAATTCTATAAATCTTATATTTTGATGATTAAATCATGATTTTTTATACATGAATTTCTTTTGAAGAACTTGCACTAAATCATGATTTTTTATACATGAATTCTTTTTGAAGAACTTGCACTAATGATTTAAAGTTAAAAAGATGTAAGAATTTATTTTCCAGTATGTAAATGTAATGCATCTGAACCACACAAAAAATCAATTTATAAGTTTATCCTACAAAATTCACTACCTTGATCTTGGGCATCTCAACTTGATTTTCTTATGTTGATAAAGCCTCTTGTAGTTGATACTTCCTTGATTACCTATCTTTGTTTTAGCCTACAATCAACTAGATGATCAATTAGTATTAGATTGTTATTATCAAAACTTCTATGAACAATCATGGACTCATGGGACTAACAAAAACTTCTATAAAGTTTTGAAGGTTCAATGGACATCCACATAATAAATATTTTTTATTCTATGGCCCCTCTATCTCTCTTCAATGATCCTTATGAGCTATATCGAAGTCTCAACACTCCAACTCCTTCATTCTTCAATCCCAAAGATCTCAACCATTCTTAGCGCACACATAAGACCCACACCTGCACAAGTATTGAACACTATCAGCAATTTCAACAATGACGGTTTACTATTCTGCTTCCTAGGATGGAAAAAAAGAATACTTCAATACAAATGCAAGAAATGAAGTAATCAATGGATAAAAACGATATATGACGCTGTTAATATAGTTCACCCCTGCTTTAGTCCATAAAAATCTTGATATTTTCTGTCACTAACGAACAATGGCAAGTGAAGTGCATCTCAAATGCTCAACCAGAACATCTTTTGTAGTTCACACTTTATCTTCAATTCATAAATGTGAACACTAACGTACGTGAAATTCCAAAAATCTCTTCCTTCCATTAAGGTGCCAGTCTTTTGCCTGATAAAACCCTGAGAGCCTAACGCAGTAAGAGATATGATCCTCAAGCATGATCATTTCTTTAGAATCCTAAAACAACTAACTGAATATGCCTAACGCAGTAAAAAATATGGTCTTCAAGCATGATCATTCCTTTAGAATGCCAAAACAACTAACTGAATACCAATCATACAATCTCACGACGATAAAAATGTCATCAGCTGTACGCTGTTCGGTTTTGCGAAATTTGAGACTATTCCAGAAAAAAAGGGAATGGCGACAAACTAAATACAAGTAAAATGATTAAAAGGCAAACCTGTTTTAAAAAAATATGTAGCTGGGGATGCGAATCTGGGTCAACAGTGACCTCAAAAAGAGGAAGAAAGATATTGTCAAGTAAGTTTTGAAATGACGTTACTATCCCCATTTCCATGTAAACATTATACAGCCGTGGAATCTGTGACAGTAAAAGAAGATTTCGGCTATGACAGGTTGCCACTGTCCCATAAAACATACTATGCACAACATAAAACTAACAGCAAATATTTTGAAATGAACTGGACAAGCATTCATCTGAAACAAAAATAAGAAACATAAAAGCCTTAAGTCTCCCTTTGTGTACCACAAGAAATTTAAATTACTAATGTGAACAAGACATAGGCAATACCATGAAATCAAAATCAGGAAAAAAATCCAACAAGATTTATCAGGATTTGTACCAAGAACAGAATACAGGAAATTATTAAAAAAACTTACTGCATTTTAAAAATAAAATTGCAAACAGCAAAGTCAATTAGAACTAATAAAGTAGATATTTGGTTTTCCAGAAAGTACGGCTGAGGCCTATCTAGAATAAAGGAAGATTAATCTAGGTCCAAGAGAGAATATCCTCTACCAGTACAGTGCAAAAATGTGAAAGAGGCATACCACATCCCACCATATGGCACTAATATTGGCCAGGTTAACTAAGTGGCATGGAAAAGATTAATTTACACGACTGACATCCTCAATTGATGAAATGAAGACAACAAGACAATATCATGGATGTCATTATCAACACGCCCAACTGTTAGAGCCTGAAGCACCAACAAAATAGTAAGGGACGTTTCCCTCTTGAGCAAAATACCATCCATCAGATGAGCCCAAGGCCTTGCCAAGCTAACAGATTCCCAAGTACTTTGCAGCACCATATGACCAGAAACACATGCGAAAAGAATTTTTTGCCAACTGCTGAAATAAATTTGCCTAATAAACTTTACAAAGAACTACCAAAACACTCAACAATCCATTCCACTTAATGAACTCATCAAAATAGTAAGGGAAGAGACCACTCCAAACCAAACTAACAGCGTGCCAGGCATCCTTTGTGCCATGGCCACATGAGAGAAGGATTTCTTACCAACCTCTTGAACAAGTTTGCCCAAGTGATCACAAATGACATCCACAACACTAGACAACCCATTCCACTTAACAAAAGCATCATAGTTGAGTTCAATCTAGTTTGGAAGAGGGGGATCCCAGTGCAAAGATCTAGGATAATTATTGCAATGGACACAAGAGGAAGCCCAAGTCTCCAACCCAGAGAAAGCATGCAAAATTGGCTCCATCAATGAGATATTTCTTGCAATGATGGGAAAAAGGTTTGACATTAATCTCTCCATTCCATCCCCATCAAACATAACAAAAACAGCAGCAGTGACAACCTCTAGCAATATGAGAGGAAGTATCATCAATAGCTCATCAAAAGAGGAAGAATGGCATCTGTAAGAGCAGACTTTTTGACTCACCAAATATAAAAGCAGAAAATATGTAATGTTAGAAAACACACTCAAGGTTTGGGGCTTCAATTTAGCCCTGGAAGGAACATGTTTAATTTGATACAATCTTTGGGAAAAAAAAAAGGATGCGATTTGATAGTGATGCCTGACTTGTTTGTTATTACTTCTAACTTCGTTTGAGTCAACAACGATTTGACATTTATTGATTTTTTTGTTTTTAATCAAATTCTTGGCCATAAATAAGGCCAAGCAGTCAAAGACATATATATATATATATATATGGTCAAATCCACTTTTTTGGCTCAAGGATCAAATTGATCATTGAGATTCAAGTTTGATTCAAGAAAACAACTAATCCAAACTTTGAATAATTTTTTATCATCAAGTCCAAGTCTCACCCTTATTAAAGTTCTCAACTTTCCCACAATTCCACAAACAAGTCAAAAAAAAAAAAAAAACCTTTTCAGCCAGTACGATGGGTCACTATAAGATCAACTTAAGTCAATTCAATAACAAAGAAATCGGATAGTCCGTTAATACATCGTACAATACTATTAAACTGAAAAACCATACAATGAACTCAACGTACTGTCCAATAAATTGTAAGGCGATAAAAGCTAAACAAAAGAATCCATCGTACTATTAAATGGGTTTAAATGTACATTACAATAATTTGATAAATGCTTTAGGCTAAGGGAGGCCTAATTAAAACGAATAAGCTGTAAGAATTGTATTGTACAATAGATTTGATTGTATTGTACAATTAGCTGGACACCAAAAAAGACACTGAATCAAACAATCTAGAGTGGTGCTAATCATATTGTATGAAGGGGGAAATTGACTTTGTAGCAAAATAAGAAATAAAAAGAATATATTAAGTCATGTAATCCTAGGAGAATATTAGTTATTTATATTAGGAATCATATCATAATTTATGTATGTGTATTGTATTATATGAAAATTATAAGAAGAAAATATTTGATCAAAAATTTTCATCTCAAATTTAAGTAAATAAATCTAGTAACTACGATATAAATACAGTAATAAACTTATATATATATATATATATATATACACGTATGTGTTTGTGTGTCCAATGATTTCCTGTGAGTAGTTTATAACATTCTGGTACATCTAATTTGTATGATTACCTTATAGATTATGAAAATTTTATTTATATGTGATGTGCATCTTACTGTTGTTTTATTTACTTGATGTATATGAAATTCAATGTGCTCACATAGAACTTTTCATATGAACTAGGATATAATCATATATATATGGAAAAAGAAATAACTATTTATGATAACACATAACATGATTTAAAAATCTAAATATATATGATGGAATAGAAAATAATAATTAAATTTTTCTAAGACATTATCTTTATCATATGATATAGTACTATTATTATTTTGTGTAGAGTGACTAAGGCGAGAATGAGTGCCCAAAAAGCTTGATGCTTAGAAGTGCAAGTTTACTCATCAACATGACCTCCATAAACTAACTTCAGGTAAAACAATTAAAAAGAGGTTTGATTGATTTATTCTAAGATTCCAAACATACAAGTAAATATCACAAAGCTTCAAACCACATAAATTTTTCTTTTAAAATAAGATATGGCTCATAATGTTATGCTATTACTCCTTGATAGTTAGGGAACAATGCAACGCCAATTGAATAAAAGAATTGCAGGCATGGCCAAAGTAAAACTCTTAAGCTATCAGGATCCATTTATACTCGAAGGAAATCTGGATTATTAATTCTTTTTATCTATTATAAGGTAAAAATCTCGTTATCCTGTTTATAGTTTAATATTTATAAACTAGTACACCCAAATTATTTGGTCACATGTTAGCAAAATTCAAACAATATCAAGAAAGCAATACATTAGCAACAAAGATAAGTAAATAAAGAGGGTAATGTTTGAGCAAATGTTAATGGCTTCAAAAAAAAACTGGCAAGGATACATCACCTGGATTAACCAAACAACATTATCACTGTATAACTCATTATTCACTATCCAACTAGCAAGTTGATCCCATTCACTCTGTTTTCTTCCATAAATAGAAATCCTATATTCGGCCATCTGGGAAAACAAAGCTAAAAGCTTAGATATTTGCTTCAACTCAAGGTTGAATGAAACATAAGCATTAATAACAAAAATTCATATATAATATCTACAAATTTGGCATATGATTAATGCCATAAAGTGAAGAAACAATGGGATCATCAATTGACATATGACAAAAACAAGGACAAGGTAGTCATCCAAGATGCTCATAAATTCCAAATGCAACACTGTTGCTTCAAATGCAAGCACCTTGACCATTCAGCTGGCGGGTATATCATATGAGGGATTAATATACCCTTCTTACCTAAGAACAACAAACATAAAAAGTAGAAATTCCATGAGCAAGGAGGATGGATTTTTTTGCTTGCTTCTCTCCTTTTTTGAACTCTAAGATTGTGCTATAGGAGCAGAAGAGCTTCAGTTAAACCTCAACTTCACAATGCAAAGTAATTTCAGCTCCCATAATCATTAAGCTAAACCAACTTTAACAGCCTTATGCCTGGGATGTTTTCATACCAGGCCACATTCAAAGCCCCATTGGGTGTAAAGCTTTTAAAGAAAAGGATTGGATGACAGCTCCACATTGATGCCAATAGTAGGTCCTCACCCAAGAAGAAGTTGAGTGATTCGTGCAAAAAACGAATGGTGCATGCACAGAACAACAACTAGATAAGGGACACGTGACCAACATGAAACCAGCCCATCAGAACACAATGGCTTGGGCAGCAATACAAGGATTAAGCTGGAGCTCGCCAATAAGAAAAGTTAGGTGGGCAACGGAAGGAGCTTTCCAAACACAAGTGCAGCTTTAAAATGCTCTATTATAAATTTAAACTATAGTAATGACTCAATCAAGATAAGCAGGTACCATCAGATGAATGTACATGTGAAGATATGGGTTTGTTAAGCAACAATCTCTGTTAAGATCATAGAATTAAAATGGATATCAATGATTTTAAAACATATATTATTCTATAACAAATAAACTGAAAAGGTAAATCAGATCTTGCACGTATTTTTTCTGTAAAATGTTTGACTTTTATTTACAAAAATAGACATCCACATACATAATGTTTGCATTTATTGAGCCAAACACAACGTGGATTGAGAGTCCTGATCACATTCCCACAAGAACATTGATCAGATGATACGGTCCAATAAAATTTTCTAATTGTACACAAATTACATAGAATATCTAATTACCCGTGATAACAATAAAAAACAACAAAATTCATATTTGCATAAAATAAAGCAGAAGAAATAAATATAGATGGCATAGAGAAATAGCTTTGCAAGATCGGATCACCTGATATTTACTTGCATCCAGGTCAGAAAATACTTGCTTCGTTAATTCCCCCAGAAATCGACCTTGTTAAAAGAAAAATCAGAAAAATTCAAGAAATTTCGGATTAGAACTATTGATCCAATACTTAACTGTATTAACACAAGTAATCTCATGAAAGCATGCAAATTAAAACAAAGTTCATTCATAACAAAAATTGCCACAGCACAATAGTTGGTTCAGGATTCATCATGAAGGAAAATGTTATGAAAACTATGAGAAACAGAAATGCCAAACAACCTTATCGATAAAACAAAGAAATCAGAGATGAAAAATCTCAACTCATGCATCTTTATGTAAATAAAAAAAGAGAGTAACAATGTAGAAGTATATACCTTGGATAAGGTTATCCTGTTTTAAGAAAATTTCTCTAAGCCGACTCTGACCACATGGATTATACTTGAGATTGAACTTGTCAAAACGATGAAAGGTGCTCTTGTCAGCATGAACATCCAGAAGGTCTACGTTTAGGTCATACCTGTTCCCAGTAAAGTTAAGAAAGCAGAAACATAAAGATTTCAAATTTTCAAATGAACATAAAAAATTAATGTAAATAGAATGACACAGAAAGATTTACCCAGTCAAATCTAAACTCTCAAAAACCTCTTTCAAGGTTAAGTAGGTTCCATCTCTAAATATTACAACCTATGGCACAACAAAAATTCAACATAAATAATTCAGGATAAAGAGGCATAGCAACAGAAGTATGTTACGAGCGATGGGAAGACATTTAAGAATAATTAAGTTTAAATATTTACCTCATCAGGTTCTTTCCGCAATTTTGATTTTATAAATCTTAATAGATGTTTCTGGTTCATGCATGCTGAATGATGAACATGAGTATCAACCTTCCTAACATTATAGAAATCACGACGTGGTGCAGATTTCTGAGCAAGAAATTCTCTATCCGCATTAAGCATCAAATGAAGATTGAATTTCTGCACCATTCAAGTAACAAAGTACCGAAGAGGCTAAAGTGACTAAATAAACATAAGCATATGCCTAATGCTTCTAGACATAAGAATCTGAGACTAACAAAAGAAACCTGATAATGTTATTCAGGTGATGCAAAGCTGTTAAGAAATCACTATTGAAGTATTGCCTGTTCAAGAAGATTTAACCGATGATGACAAAGTGTCCGTAAATTCCCTGCTGCAATCACCCGCAGTATGTGATGCAAATCCGTGAAAAAAGTTGTTGCAGTAGCAACAGTATAAAGATTTTCTGTAGCTAAAGCAAATAAAAATTTGGCATCAGAAATTAGCCCACCAGATGGGGGAGACAAGCAATTCTTAAAGCTACTTAAAAGTTATGGAGCATACAAAGGGAAACGAGTTTGATGCTTACAATCTTTGTTAGGATAAACTTGCACAACACCATCAACCATTTGGAAAGCATGCTGCAACAGAACATGAAAAAATAAATATTAAACAACTTATTGAAAAATATGAAACCCAACCCAAGAACGAAAAAAAATCATGAAAATGTCACAGATAGCAAACTCACATCACTTCTTTCCTCAGCTGTATATACAAAAGGATTAGAATCACGCTTTGGAGTACTTGGATCGGTTATGATTTCCTTCTCCCATGAGGCGGTCCCTTCTTTGAACAAATACCTTTGTCGCATCTCAAGGCACTCTTGAAGAATTTTATAGACTTCAATTTCATCCAAGGATGGAGTCTCTAAAATTCAAGCAAATCATGATAATATTATATGTAGTTGTTTAACAAGTAGGCCTTTCATAATTGATCAAAAGAAAATAACAAAAACATCAAATAAATAGGAATTACATAAATTATAATTACAATGGAAAACACATCAAATACTTTCTAAAGTGATGTTCAAGTTATGAAATTAAAAATCATATTAAATAAGACATGGCGAAGAGATAATGCACAAATAGACACAAGGCAAACAGTAAAATAGGCATAGGCATAAGGCAAACAATCCCCTCTAGCTTCAAACATGAAGCTCATATAAGCATACCAAAAAAAAGTGATGATCTTTCAAACAACACAACATAATTGCCTCAACAGAATCCTAGAAATATAATGGCTTCCAAGAAACATATACTGAACAAGTGATAAAAGAATAATAAAACAGTTGATAACTTCTACAAATTTGGAGACAAATAAGCCAAATACATGATGCTTAAGCATGGTAACAAAAAAAAAAAGGGTACAAGCCACATGAAACCCAGATTTTAAATTTCGTCCAAAAAAATTCTAAATTAATCATTTCAAATTGGTTTTAGCCAAAGACAAAAGTAGGTTTAAGATGGTTTTAGTTAGTTTCAGAATTTTTATTTAATTAATGAGTACTACATTTTAAAAATTATGCTTCTATATATACATATACATATACATATACATATATATATATATATATATATATATATACATATACATACATAAATATACATATACATATATATACATATACATTATTTAAAATATTTTATTTTTATTTATTTAATCACATTTTTAAAGCAAACGACATTACATATAGGAAATTTTAAATTTTATAATAATGCATTTTTAGACTGCTAAAAAATATATTTACTTTCGATTTTAAGTATGTTTTGAATTAAATTTGAAAAATAATATGTTAATGAATATAAAAAAAAAATAGAATCATTGTCATTATCAACATAGAATTTTTTTATTTTTTAAAACTATTAAAATAACTAATCTAAATTAAAACTAAAATCAAGTACTGTCAAAACTATTGAAACTCAAAATTGAAGTGGACCAAAACCAATACTTTGGATCTTGCATAGACAACAAAATTGACATCTTGGCTTTCATACCATACCAGTGGGTGAGATTTTCAGTCTGACAAAAGTCTCTTGTTCAGGCTCTTTTCTCAAAATATCTGCAGCCACAGGGTCTGGTTGGACACCATGTAAATCACCAGAAATACTATGAGAACGTATCATTGTAGCAGATGGCAAAGATTTCGACTCCCCGATGGCATTTAAGTTGTCTGGGACATCTTGGAATAAGTTATTGCAGCCCGACACCTGTAAGCATCCAGTTATGACAAATTTTGGTTGAAATAATACATACAAAAAACAAAGATAATTTGGGATAAGCGGACATCAACTACCAATTCTTCCTCGACAAAAAGAATTAAAGAAGGTCAATAATTAAATGCTTAAAATTCTATTTTCTGTTGAATTTTAAATCAATGACATGGAAACATAAAGACTGCTTCAGGAATTTTAAATTTCTATTGTTAATGGTGATTGATAACTCAAAAAAAAAAAATGTTAGCTTCTATGAGATAGCATTAAAACCATACCTAGCTAAAATATAGGAAATATAATCATAGAATATATCAACTAATTTGACAACAAAAATAATTAAATTAATGAACTTACAAGGTCGTCATTCACGTACAAATATGAACTATCAAGATTATTATCAACAAGTAAATTATCTTCTTCATCTGATCCTTCCATGCTCTCAAATGCACTAGCACTAGGAGACTTTGGTGATGCTGGTCTGATAGCATGACTGGTTCTTTTATTTGTATTCATGGAAGATGATTGTTTTTTACCTGATGCATCATATGCTAAATTAGTCACGCAACCTTAGACTTCAAAAATTCTGACAAGTTTTAACATATGCGCCCAATTTAGGGGGCTAGATTGGCAAAGAGTCAAACCCAAAGAAGTTGTTCCATTAAGTAATTTCCATCTTCTACATAACCAAAAATATCAGTTATTGTGTTACAATAACAATAACCATACAATCAACAAAAACATTTAAAGACCACAACTGGATTTGGCTACTTGACCTATTTGATATTAATGTATACTATAAATTATCAACTTCTCATTGAGCTGGCCAAGGTTAACACTCATTCCCAATAGTGATTTGCTATACACACGCACACGCGCACGCATATGCATAAGTGCCTGGTTTTCACTCAAAATAAAAAAATAAATGAAAATAAAAGTGTCTACTTATTAACCTTCAACAATAGCATTTAAAAAAAAAAAAAAAAAAAACCAAACGAAGGTTAGTTCAGTAAACATACTTTCATTATAAGAAAAAGGATAAAAAAGAGAAGTCTTGAAGAAGGATTCTTAGAATGTATTAGCAAAATTCTATAAGAAACAAAAAAAATTCAAACTGGTGAATAGAAAAATTGCAACTAGCAAACTTGCTTTCAACCATGTTTGTTGGCCAATGAGCAACGCATACATGATTTTACACTGATTATAAGATATGCAACCGTTGAAATTTAAACTTGAAAAGTATTGTATGAAGCATTTGGCAAGGCAGGTTTTTAACAATGCCTTCATCAACATTTCCAAGCTAGCTAATTTTATGTCTCATAATTTAAAGAAAGCGGAGAAGGAAGGTCCTGAACAAGATTTAAAAGAAAAATTGACTACACACACACACACACACAAGAGCATAGATTTCACAAAACAAAATAAAAATGATAAACGAAAATGAAAGTGTCTACTTAATAAGCTTCGACAATAGTATATTTAAAAACAAATCAAGTGAAGGTTAGTTTAGTAAACATGCTTTCACAAGCTTTTCCTTGCCATTAACTAGCTATAATCAAACACCATTGATAATAGAGAGAACTCTTGAAAAAGGATTCCTAGAATATATAGATTAGCGAAATTCCATACGAGCCCCAACAATTGGTCAACATGGCAAATAGAAAAGATTTCAACAAGTAAAGTTGCTTTCAACTGTGCTTGCTGGCAAGTGAACTACATGTGTGTGAGTTTACACTGGTTACAAGATGTGAAACTGTTGAAATTTAAACATAAAAAGTATTGTACAAAGCATTTGGTAAGACAGGTTTTGTAAAGATGCCTTCATCAACATTTCTGAGCTAGCTAATTTTATGTCTCATAATTTAAACAAAATGGGGAAGGAAGATCCTGGGCAAGATTCAAAAGAGAAACTGAATATCAGTATCGTAAAAAATTTTAAAAAGCACAAACTAGAGTGGATTGGACTAATAACAGTATGCAGACGCAAAATACTATCAGAGCTAGTATTCTTATTTTTTTTAAATGTTTCTGATAATTTCCAATCTCCATTTAATGTAATATGGTATTTTGAACTCATAATATTCACTGTATGCACTTGATGCCACATTAAATATCAAACCATATGAATATAAAAAGGTAGAGGAACTTATGATCATGCATCATTAGGTGTGAACTATCATCAATAGTGTCATATGCAAACCAGGGAAGGGCTAATAACATTATGGCTGCTTTAAATCATATATGGAGTGTTCACAATGGGAAGTTTCATACAAAGCCTTTCTCATCATCTTCCATCATAGTAATTGATACTGTCTCTTGAATCAATTTTTTATCATCAATCCTACTCAAAGACCTAGTATCTTCATTGCCTTCATGACAAATTTTACCCACGTTTCTCTCCCTGGGATCTCCCTCCAAAGATTAAGCTCAACTTTGATGGATCCATGAAGCACAATGGATTAACAGGCATTACGACTATACTGAGGGACCATTCAAGCAAGCTCATTACTTTGGTGGGGAAGAGGACTCACACATATATGGTCACCATAGCAAATTGTAGTGACACTTCAGTGATAGCTCTCACATAGCGAACCATGGGAAAAGCAGGTCGATAGAGCATGTCTTGAAGAAGACTCTTCTATCACTATTATTGAAATGTTCAAAGTTATCTGGACCCACAAATGCTTATGATGAGCATTGCCATCGCATTAACTTCTTTTAAACCTTAAAATTAAGTTGTGCATATTGAAATCGCAACCAGATCATGGATTTGTTACCAAGATGGCTACTTGCGTTGATGTTCAGTGGGATGGAACAATGTCACTCTGATTTTGCACCATCTTAATATGGCGGATTTTGTAGCATGTTGCACACAGTTCTTTAACGAAAAATGCGCTATGGAGACTTCAAAGACTACACAAACAACGGAATAAGAAGATATTGTACCTTCCGGAACTGTGTGAAGGCGAGACAGGCCCAGTGGTAGAGCCAGATTCTGGTATTCATCATTAGCAGAACCGCCTAATGGCCCATTCGTGGCCAGCAGCCGCTCCCGTGATCCCTCCTCTTCGACGTCCACTTCCGCCGCCGCCTTCACATCCGGCAACGACAGAGACCCACCGCCGCGCCGGTAATAACCCACCCCCTTCAGCCGTTGTTGTCCCTCAAGCAACGTCCTGCTCCTCTCCCCATCCCTCTCTCCAACGCCGTCCTCTACACCAACTCCGGCGATAGCGCCGCCCCCCCGATCGCGCTCCCGCTCCATCTCCACAGCGCGAGCGAACTCCAGAAGCTGCGTTAGGGTTCTGCGGTGCATATAGTAGGCGGAGATGGCAACGAAGGAGGCGCCCACCAGCGCCGCCATGGCGAGGTGCACCGGATACGACTCCATCTCCTCTGTCCTCAACACCAATAAAAAAACAACACAGGCCAAAAGCGGAACAAGAGAAGTGAATGGAAGAAGCACAGCAACGCAAATATAACGACAGACCACGAGAAAGCGCTTCTCCAAAATTACGTTTGAGCCACTGTCTGGTGCTTAATATACGCCTACCAGCTACGAGATTCGAAAATCCTATGTCAGTAAGCCCGAATCGGATGCGGTTCGACCATATTTCCATGGGTTTTATTGTGCGTTTATTGTCTTTTTATATTTTAAATTAAATGAAAATTTCCTACATCTTGAAGCTCTTCTGAAAATGAAAATTTATTTCCGTTTAGTTGAACGTGGAGAATGATCTGTCCATCCATGGTAAAGATCCGTCCAAAAAATGAAGTGGATCTATGGAGCACAAGTCGAGTGCGTTTCACCCGTCACCCACGTACTACTGTCCTCAGTGGGCCTTTTCCCTTGCATATGGATGCAAATTCACTAAGGGTTGATTATTATTTGCATACTATCCTTTAAACATAATTTAATACTTATCATTTAATTATTTAATAAAATTAATATTATCAATGAACCAACATGTACAATGAGAATGTTAATAAGAATTTTAAGTATAGAAATAAACAATTGAAGAATTGAAAGATAAAAATTATTTTTAAAGTTTTAGTATAATTTAATCATTAAACCTTTTATTTGTATACTATTTAAAATATAATTTTTCTAGTCTAACGTTTTGTGATTTTGTTAAATGGCTTAAAAGTTATTTTATGTCAAAGAAAAAAAATTTATGAGAATAATTTGATAATTAATTAATACTTAAAATTAAAAAAAAAACATATTTTTTAAGCTGTAATTGACTTTTATTTTAGCAACATTTATGGGATTTCATACATAAAATTAAGAGTGAAAATAGAGTACAAATAATAAAAGAATGGTACACCCTTAACTAAAAAACATCTTTCTTCATATATCTTTTACTGTTTTGTCACTTAAAAAATTCCTTTCCTATAAGTGCAGTTAAAAGGCGGACAATAAAGTCAGTTTTGAAGAAAGAAAAGCCTGCATCCCATACTACAATGTGATTATTTTGATAAACAATTGATGAATGTATCCTCAAATTATTATTATTATTATTATACAACATTCAATATTACTGATGTATTATCATCAATTTCTTTAATATTATTAGCATAATACTTCTAAAATATCACATTAAACACATAACATTAATTTTTTTAAAAATTAATATATTATTTAAGTTAAAGAATTTAGCTAAGACCAAAAAACAGTGTGTAAACTGAAACTTTAAACGTGTTATGCAAGTAAAAAAATTTTAGAAAATACATTTCTTTTAAAATTTCATTCCTAACAAATGCTAGTTATCTAAGTTTTAATTTTATTTACATAAAACTCCTTTTTAATGTATTTCTTTTAAAATCTTTTAATTGAACTAATAAGATGTTATCGAATTAAAAAGTATAGTATTTGATAAAATTAATTAAAATTAAATTTCAAATGAAGTGTGTTAGAAAATTAAGAATGGATAAAGATGATCTATGAGTAAAAGAAGTTCATCATGCCTCTACTGGTTTAAGGATTTCATCAACAATATTTTGCACAACAGACATGGATGAAGAAATAACAACAGCAACTTTCGAAGCAAACAATTTTGAATTATATATATCTTGATTTTTTTTTGTTTGATATAACAAGAAAAATAATATTTCATTTAATGTAAATTTCGAGTGGATTTTTTTTTTCCACATATGATGCATGAATCCGTTTGGCAAACGTGACATAAACACAACGTGGGCGAGACGGGCTCGGCTCAGAGCATCATCATGGCTCTGAACTCGTCGAAGCTCAGCACGCCGTCGCCGTTAAGATCGAAACGGCAGATGACAGCCCGGCAGAGCTCGATGGGCCTGGACGCGCCCAGCCGACTGAGCATCCTCTTGAGACTCTTCTCAGTGATGCAGCCTTCGCCGTCCATCTCGTACAGCTTGAAGGCCTCCCTAAGCTGGACCTCGTCGTCCTTTTCGTCCTCCACCTCGCTGCCCGTCATGCCGACAAGCTTTGTGAATTCGTCCAAATCCAACAACCCGTCTCCGTCCGAATCGACCAATCGGAACAGACTCTCGGCCTCCTCGGCGCTCACCTCCTCTCCGATGGTCAACCTCAAAAGTTGTCTCAGCTCCGAAGGAGAGATTTTACTGTCACCGTCGGCGTCGAAGCTGTCGAAGAGGCGTTTGAGCTCCTCGTGGCCATTGGCAAAGTGGAGGGATGCTTTTGTGCAGGCCATTGGATGAATAACTGTTCTATTTGATGGGGAGATTGGTTGGGTGCTAATGGCAAAGTCCATTAGTTATATATATATATATACTTCAAACTTGAGGAGAAGATGAGAACAGTCAGACGGTGGCGAACGGCGGAGCCCAGACGGAAGACGGTCAGCCAAAGCCAGCGTTGAAATGCATGATTTCGAGTAATAAAATAATTCTTCATATTTTTTGGCTTTTTTAACCATGAATGGTCAATCGGGTTACGCTGGACTCTCTTGCCCGAGAAATTACGTGCGCAAATGCGACGACACGATCACATAAAAGTTAAGTTTTCATTTATTAAAATAATTATTGTATTTAGACTTTCAAAAAGACCTGAAATTTAAGTTCCAGGTATTTTTGAAAATGTAAATGAAGTTACTATTTAATAAATAAAAAATTAACTTTATTTGCGGTCTGATCATCCCGTCTAAC
Organism: Vanilla planifolia; assembly: GCA_023846275.1. Taxonomy (NCBI): domain Eukaryota; kingdom Viridiplantae; phylum Streptophyta; class Magnoliopsida; order Asparagales; family Orchidaceae; genus Vanilla; species Vanilla planifolia. The sequence continues at coordinate 55,394,546 of CM043865.1, read as the reverse complement.
TACGTTATATCGGTCAGTAGGGTCCAGCTGACCACAATTGACCAATAATGGTCAGAAAGGAAAAAGAAAATAAGCCATGCATTCCACCGCCGGCTCTCGCTGACCGTCTTCCGGATGACCTCCGCCGTTAACCATCAGCTCGCCGCTCTCATCTTCTCCTTAAGTTCAAAATAATATATATATAATCCTAGTCTTAACAAAACAGCTTTTAAGCCAATGGCCTGCACAAAAGCATCCCTTCCCTTTGCCAACGGCCGCGAGGAGCTCAAACGCTTCTTCGACAGCTTCGACGCCGACGGCGACAGTAAAATCTCTCCTTTGGAGCTGAGACAACTTTTGAGGTTGACCATAGGAGAGGAGGTGAGCGTCGAGGAGGCCGAGGCTGTGTTCCGGTTGGTGGATTCGGACGGAGATGGGTTGTTGGATTTGGACGACTTCACAAAGCTTGTCGGCACGACCGGCAGCGAGGTAGAGGACGAAAACAACGACGAAGTCCAGCTGAGGGAGGCCTTCAAGCTGTACGAGATGGACGGAAAAGGCTTTATCACTGAGAAGAGTCTGAAGAGGATGCTCAGTCGATTGGGCGCGTCGAGGCCCATCGAGCTCTGCCGAGCCATCATCTGCCGTTTCGATCTTAACGGCGACGGCTTGCTTAGCTTTGACGAGTTCAGAGCCATGATGAGACGCTGAGGGTCTCAGTGGCTTCATTCTCATGTCTCACTTTCCATATTTTAATTTGTATGTGAAAAAAAAATGTTGCTAATATTATTCATATAGTTATTATCATATTTTAAATTAAAGAAAGAAAAATCTAGATGATAAAAGCGAAAAATACATTAAATAATGTTTTTTAGAAATTCAATAGAAGAAAACAAAATCATAAATTCTAATTATTATACAACAATTATCAATTCCAGAACCTATTATAATGCAATATTCATCAATAAAAGCTAACAAATCCAAGCTCAACCTCGACTAAAAAGGCATACTTATCAGAATCTCCTTTAAGAGAGATAAAATCTTCAAGAAAAATATATAAAGCATGCAATTTTGCTTAACTTAATCAACGAAATTTGAAGTAATAAAACAAAATAAAATAGGTTAACGCAATGAAAAAGAAATTAAAATGATAAAAAAATCGTAAATGAAAAATTATCAATTATCCAAATAATAGAAAGATTAATAAAATAAAGTTGATATAGCAGATCAAATCAATATTCTTAATTGACATTATAGAAGAACATATCAACATTGAATGACTTTTTTAGATATTTTGAAAAGTGTTATTGAGTTAGAATCAATTCTCTCCTTTTATCTAATATTCTTGCATTTAATCTCTAATCTCTTCCATTCCTAAAACCTTAATTATCCAATGCATATAAGTGTTTTTCATGGATTTTTAAAGCATAAGCCTGAGAAAAGAGTAAACTAGCAGCTAACTTCATGAATAACTAACAAAATGGAAGCAATGGAGGACGAGATGAAGGAGGAAGCAAAGAATTTAAGCTATTTCACAAACAAAGATTACTCCTTGAACTTCAACTTAAAATATTCTGACAACTATATTGCAATCTTATTTATAAAAATATGTAGGCAAATAAAGTACCATCATGCATATTGATTTTAATTAAGAAAACTAATATCATCTTTTGCACATATCACATGTTTTTGTTATTGATGATCATTTTGACAAATTTGATTACAGATTATAACTCTGATCTTACTTATAATCTTTTATATAATTTGTTACCTAAATATATGTTAACAAAAAATCCATCACATATAACATGAATAAAATCACATTTGTTATTATAATCAACGAAAACCTAATTGTCGTCACACATATTTCATGCTATTTATGACTATTTATTATACATAATCAACTCCACTAAGAATCTTTAAAATCCATACCCATTTTATGACTTCTTTTATTAAATTGAATACATGGATGATTATGCATTACATACAAATAAAATTTTCTTAATAATTTCTTATAGAAAATAATATTAGTCTATCTTACAAATCAAACAAAATATAAATTAGTCAGATGCAATATGTCAGTTTTGAGCCAACAAAGAACATCCTAAAAAATGTTTACACGAGCCACATGCCAGCTTACCACAGTTTGTATCTTTTAAGACCCTTATTTGATATTGGTTACCTTAACAAGAAAATCATTATCTAGTCCCTCATGCAGGATGTGTTCCAGTAATCAAGCAGCTTTTTTTGTGCATAACTCTTAAAACTTCTAAAAAGCTTCATCAATTCACTAAGGATTTCCTTAATAAAAAAGAAGCTTAACAACAGCTTATCTATAAAGAACTGACATACTACACAGGCCATCTTCTAAGCTTCAGCAGTCACGAACATTCTTGCAAAATGCATGGTTTCTTTCCTATAGCAGCATTAAGCTTATTGTTTAGAGCACAAAATAAGTAAAAGGAAATGAAGGTTTACTGTGGATTTGGTGGCCTGCTGTTAGCTGCGGAAACCCTGGAACCCCACTCCAGCAGCTCTTTGCTTGTATCGTCCTTGTGCACCACAACCTCTATGAAGCACAAGCAATCCATTTTTGCTCCAGTTGCAGTTTTGATTGCTTCGATGAGCTCCTCTTCGTACTTGACCTTCGTCGTCCAGCACTTACCCTCCCCATTGTGTATGGCGTCCACCAATGCAGTATAGTTCCAATTCCTGATGACATTGTAAGGCCCATCATGGATCTCCACCTCAATGGTGTAACCCCCATTGTTGATTAGGAAGATGATGCTGTTCTGCTCACATCTAATCATCGTTGACACATCCTGCGCCGTCACCTGAGCAACAAACAAATGCCCTATATAATTAAGAGGCTCTTGCTTCGTCTAAAATTGTCTACACAATAACAAACAAAATGGCATAACCTGAGAAAAAGAGTTAAGGTTTTGTCTAAAGGTAGCTTCGTCTAAAATTGTTTAAGCCATGGTTATGACTTGAAATCAAATTGTTGGTATGTACAATATATATGTATATATTATATGGTTTTGCATGAGTTCATGAAAAAAAAAAATAACATCATTTGATATTATAAAAATATCAACATATTTATAATCAATAATTGGATTGGCAAATTGAAATTTAATTTAAAACTGGAGTGTTTTTAGCTCAGATATACCTCGAACATAGGCACAAGACAAACCTAAATGGAATCGAGATTAGATAAAGCCCATCTTATTTGGAGTATTAACCAAATATAGATTGAATAGGACATTCTCAACTCAAACTTTAGCAAAGGTCAGCTCAAGATCAAATGTGTTTACACCCTACCTGAAAGCTTCCATCTCCGATGCAAGCAATGATTCGCTTATCTTTGGCAGCCTGTGCATAGCCAAGAGTTGCGCCAACTGACCATCCAATTGAGCCATACTGCATCTGGAACTCATACCCACAACCCACCGGCAGCTTCAGCTTCTGGCAGTTAAACCAAGAATCGCCTGTCTCGGCGATTAAGGCGGTGTTGCCGAAAAGGATGTTCTGTATGTGCTTGAAAAGAACATTTACACGCAAAGGTTCTTCTGGTTGACACATTGGGGGTACCCCCTGAGGAACATATATCCTTCTATAGTTGTCGAAAGCTGTGGTGTTCTTGTTGATCTTCTTCTTTAGGGCCCTGAGAAAGTCCTTCATGAAAACGCACCCAAAGGTCGGGCCGTTGCCCACCACCACCCGGTCCGGCTGCACAATGATGGCCTTCTCCTTCTTGAGGAGGAGGGAGTAACCGACAGAGCTGTAGTCGTTAAATATTGGTCCAGCAAAAAGGTAGGCGTCGGCAGATTCGACAATCTCCGCGCAGAAGGCGGTGCTTACGGCGCCCCAGTAGGTGCCGATGAACTGGGGAAGGTTCTCCGGCACCAATCCCTTTGCTGATGGCATCACAGCAACGGGATAACCAGAGGCCTCCGCAAGGTTGGCGAAAGCCCCCCCAGCCTTTGCCACCCTCAGCTTCGGCCCGCCCACCAGAACTGGCTTCACTGCTTTGTTCAGGAATTCTACTGCCGCCTCCACCGCAAAATCAAGGCTCATCACGTTGCACGACCTGAAAACAGAAGATATTGAGTAACATGGTCGGCGAACCAGGGAAGCTATAGATGGGCTCTACAGATAAATGTCGATGGGCATTTCCAATTCCAGAATCGAGAAGATGGAAAACGAGAGATTTCTTACCTGGGAGAAATGTAGAAGGGGACGGGCTCGCGGATTAATGTCGGATGTGGAACCGCGGGAAGATTGCAGCTGATACTGATATAAACAGGTTTGCTCTTTTTGAGAGCAGTAGCTATAGCAGTGTCGATGAGTTCATGGGCATCCTCCAAGTTATTGACCACCGCCTAAGAAACCCTAACAGATGATTAAACAGTGGCCGGCAAAGGGGAAGAGCGATTTAGGTCGATACCTGATAACAAGTCACGGTTTGAAAGCACCGGAGCTCCTGAGAGAAATCAGATAGGCCGATGGTATGATGCAGGATGCGATTCGTCCCGTAATCATTTGTGTTCGGACCGCCAACGATGCAGATGATCGGGAGATTCTCGCTGTAGGCGCCTGCAATGGCGTTGATAACGCTTAGTCCTCCGACGGTGAAGGTGACAACGCAGGCGCCGACTCCACAGGCACGGGCGTAGCCGTCCGCAGCATACCCGGCATTGAGCTCGTTGCAGCACCCGACATTGTTGAGCGCGGGCTCGGCTATGAGGTGGTCGAGGAGGGCGAGATTGAAGTCTCCTGGAACGGAGAAGATGTCGCGGACTCCGATCTCCACGAGGCGGCGCGCAAGGTAGCGGCCAAGGGTTGCATCCCCTGCGGGTACTGCCGGCGAAACGGGGTGGCGGGAGATTGGAAAAGCACCACCCAACGCGTCGTCTCCAGCCGTTTTCGCCTGCCTGTCCATCGATCCATCGACGGTCTCCATGTGTCTGCAAGGATAAAGTGCGAGGAGGGAATGCAGTTAAAATAAGATAAGAAAAAAGAATACACGTGGCAAGCGGAACTGAAGAACCTACTCACGATTCGAAACAAACCGCTCAAATCAATCGTTGATGTGATGGCAGCACCGTTTAGGGGACTTTTGTACATTTGACTGATTATAAAAAAATAATTTTTATTAGTATAAAGTTTTATTTGGTGACATTTTTCCATTTAAAATGATGAATAATAACTTTGATTACAAAATATTAGTGAGGAGGTTTAGAATATAGATTAAAAATAAAGTTTTTAGCAAAATTTTATATAAAAGAAATTGTTGATTAATTGATGTTTTTTGTTTTAAAAAAAATAAAAAATTAGTTAAAATTTATTTTACAAGAAAACTTCATAGTTCAAAAATGCTCTCTAAAAATATAAAATGATAAAATTTTTAAAAAGAAGATTTGTCATCCACTTTTCATAAATTATTAAAAATATGTAATTTTATTTTTAAAAAAATAAATAAAATTATTTGTTAAAATTTAATGTCTTATGTATAGGAGCTTTTAAACAAAAATTGAGATTATATATTTTTAAAAAATTAAATGTTAATAAATTTATTTTTTTGATATCATTTAAAAAGAAGTGCAATTAAGTTTGGTTTAGATTAGTTGTATAAGAATTTTGAATTTAACCTAAGTCGTGGTATTTGCATTATTGTTGAAACCATACCTAATTCATTTGTCGAGGGACCCAACCATACCCAACTATAGTAGTCGTGTGAGGTTCAGGTCTAAATTCGTGTTTAGTCTTCTTGGTTGGAGGAGAACAAGAAGGGAGATTCCAATGATGGGTGGAGGAGAAAGATTGTTAAGCGAAAGGCTTAACATTAGAACAATGTTAGCAAAAAACATGGTGGTGAAAGTGATTCTAACAAAATAGAAACACAAATCAAAGTATTACTTGGGCCCATATATGTAATAGACAACATTATGTAAACTGACTGTTGCATCCAAATCTTAACCAATTTTCAATTAACTACCTCAATTCTGGTCTTAACATTCTATATGAAATAATGAAAACTAAATCAAGTTCTTTGTTATACCAATTTTCTTGAAACTTCTTTTCATATTTTTATAGTGTTTTAAATGAGCACCACTCTTTAGATGTGTTTTGATACTTTGGTAGTGTTTTAATTGATTAAGAAAGTTTACATTGAAATACAATTCAATAATTTGAAAAAAAAAAAAAGATATGGATTAAATAAAATAAAACAACTCAAAAAATTACTTTGCATGAAAAAGAAAAAAATAAATTAAATTTGAACTTCAAATTTAAAAAAAACCAACACATCAATCCATTAATGCACTTATTGTATTATTTTATACAAAATAAATGATTAAAAACAATCTAAATAATATATATTTTTATTTAAGATATATATAAGCATACAATATTTTAAATTGTTGTTATTATTTGTTATGCTATTAATATATACTATTACATCTATCTTGCAACAATATCATTATATGCACAATACATTTTGTGTGTACTTATTATATGTCAATAATGTTTTGTTTGACTAACAAAATCAAAATTGAGTATTCTTAGACTAAAAATTCTTTGATTAGAATGTCATCATCAAAGGACCCATTCATATTATTAATAAATAAATAGAAATTAAGTTGCAGTAATGAATAAAAAATTTAGTTAAAGAAAAAGAATAGCAAATTAACAGTGTTGCTTTATGAAAAAAATTCTGTTGTAATTTTTATTTTATTTTAAGAAACTTTTATAAAATGTTGAAAATTATTTTTTACATCAAATAATATTTCTTTGATAAAAATAATTCATTCTTCATTTGACATGTTTTCGAATCTAAGAAAAAATATTGCAAGAACATTTGCAAGAGATAAACTTAACAAATAATAAAATGAATATCTTTTTTCACACTAGAAATTTACTTGTTTAGCCAATTTAGAAAAGACATGAAGAAAATATATATTATTTTTTTTTGGGAACATAAGATAATATATTAATAGATAATAATATAATGTTAAAATTTTTTTTCTATATCAAAGAAGATCAATTACTTTTGTCAAGCTTAATTTTTCTGTTCTAAATTAATTATTTTTCTATCAATATCAATTATTTTTATCCTCAATTATAATGTATTGATAATACTACAAAAAAAAAATAAAACATTGATTAAACTATAAATTTAACAAAACAATTTTCTTCATTTTTCAAGTAAAGTACACAAACAATAATGAAAAATAAAAATTATTGTAAAAGGGTAAACACCCTAATAAATAATTGAAACTCAAGCAAGATCGATGATGATATAATCTAATATGAGTCAAAGATAAAATGTTACAAAAATATAACCATTAAAATTTTGAATTTGATTCCCTAAACTTCTTTTTCTCTACATCTTTATAGAATGAAATAATAAAATTGCATAATATAATCTTTAGTACATATAAAAATTATGATATCAATACAATATTGCACACTTAGTTTTAAATCAATACTAAGATAATAATGATGTTCCAATCACTATTGTGTTTAACTCTATAAAAAAAAAATATAATATGCTATATAAAATGTATATTTCATGAACAAACTTTTTAGCACACTTGAAATTAAAAATTAAATTACAAAATAATTTAGTAAAATTCACTGTTGACAAAACATAATAAATACAAGGAACATAATTTACAAGCTAACATCTACTCTTGTTGTGCATAAACAACTTTCATCAATTCATACGATTATGAATTTTGAATGTGGCCTATGATAACATAATGTAGCATGAGCTAAATGAAATAAGCTACAATGCTTCACATGTTTTGAATAAATATTTGTGAACTTTTTAGACACAATTTTCTTATAGAAGGACATATACATGAAATGATATTTATCAAAAAATATTATGAAACAGCGAAATTGTTGGTTGTTATGATTTAAATTAATACCATTATTATAAAAATATTTAAATTACATTTATATTGCATTGCCACAATGTGATATGTAGTGTTAAACAATGTGGAATGATGTTTTCATAATATTAGCATTAATTGATCAAAGTGAAATTTCAATACATCTAAAACAATATCAACATTTAAAATAGTATTCGCATGACATTCAAGGCAAGCATAAAGGATTAAATACAGTGACTTATGTTATAAAAATTATTGAGTGTTTATTCAATATATAAAAATGCAACTTGAAAATGTTGTAACTCAAAAAACTGCAACATATGGAATGAAATGAAGAAGTAAACCAAAAAACATCGACAAAAAAACTCAAAAAAATTAAAAATTACACAACCTTACCTGTTCTCCAACGTGTAATGCAAAAAATTGAAGAATAATATTAACACATGATAATAAAAATGTTTTGAAAGAGCAAAACATAAATGATAAAAAAAAACATAAAATACTAATCAATGAGGATGATATCATAGTAAGATTTAATCATAAAAATCTAAGCAAATTATATATTTAACAAATGGTATGATTTAATCACTGAACTTTTTATTATAGTTGCAAAGGTATTATAGAACACTAAATTGCACATTTCTTTTAAATGGTGAAGAGCTCATGCAACGTTGTAATCTTCAACATTTAGAAGTTTGGCTAAATTGAGACAACATATAAGAGCCAGGACTAATAACAATTTCTAACAAAAATATAAAATAAGAGTGAATTCAATCGCTGATGTGTGCTTGTCAAAATATATATCTCAAGCATATAATGTGCAAATAAAAAAAAAATTGAATCATGAAACTACGACACCATAAACCCTCAAGGACAAAAAATTTTCAATATCAGCAATACAGGCTTTCCTTATGTTTTATCTGCCTCCATAATGCTTTGGAGAAGAGAATTGATATCAGAACAACAAATCAAAGTCTATCAACAAAAAGACTTGCTATCATCAAACCTTAATGATCCAAAATGTGTTATATGATGAAGAAATTGAAGAACTACTTAAGAAGTTGATAACATTTGCTAGAGATCAACAGTATCTCATATGAGATAATTAGTTGAAATCAAATGGGATTCAGAAATACATATTTAGTTATGAGTTGCACATAGAAAGTTGAACAAGTGAGTACAGCACAAACCCTAGAAAACCAAATTGTGGTAAATTGATTTGAACAATGAACCAACCTCTCAAATCCTTTTTTTCTGTTTTCTTCTCCTTCTTCGTGTTCTCCATCGAAATGCAGCTGATCAAGCAATGATGAACTATTAATAGAGTTATAAATAAAAGAAATAAAAAGCTATACGAATTGGAAACCCTAAACGTTAGACGCGCGCCATGCATTTCCCCTCGGAGATTTCAGAGGTCGAACAAGAAGGGATCGGCGTCGTCCCACAAGTACGCCGTCGCCGCCGTGTAGTCGTCGTAACCCCACGCTTCCCCAATCGACGACGTCTCTGGGGGCTCCAATGCCGTAGAAATCATCTCCAAGGCCGGCGGCGCTGGCGAGGCCGACATGGGTAGCCCTGGAACAGACTCCTTAGCTTGGGAGAGAGGCGGCGGAGCCGGAGGGGTTTCTAAGTGGTAACCTGCGCCGGCGACGGCAGGGGCAAGGAGGGTGTGGTAGGCGAAGGGGATTAAGGAAGCGGAGGCGTGGGGGTGAAGGGACAAGGGGATGGCAGCCGGGCGGGGAAGTAGAGGGCGTAGAGTTGCAGTGGAGGAGAAAGAGGAGGAGGAGGCCGCAGAAGAATGGTGGGTGGTTGTTGAGCAGCCGCCGGAGGGGGAAGGTTGTAAGTTAAGCTGAGCGCGGGGGCCGTAAAGGATGAGAGCGGCTCGGTCGTAAGCTCGAGCGGCGTCCTCGGCGGTGGAGAAGGTGCCAAGCCACTTGCGGGCACGCTTACGCGGCTCGCGAATCTCGGCCACCCACTTCCCCCAGCTACGCTGGCGTACTCCCCTGTAGCGGAACTTGGAGTTGTCCGGTCCGCCCCTTCCCCTGGACCGCCGAACGGTCGGGTTGGAGAGGGAGATGTCTGGGCACTGTTCTATTTGGCGCGCGCTGCGGGGCGGGGATGCGTCCATGAGCCGGGCGGAGAGGACGCGGAGAGGGGGAAAAGTACGGTCTCGTTATGTGGGGAATTGATGCTATGTTTCGTCCTCTATGGGCTGCGAGGGCGGTGGTCGTAAATAACTATTCCTTAGTATTTTTACTGTCGATTTTCCATTCTTTCAAAAGCTCTCTAAAACAGATCAAATGAAGTGCACTCGTCAAAGAGTGCACTCAAACAAGTTGAGCAATTAAAGAATTATCCTTATTAACCTTTTGACCAAAGATTTACCAAAATGATTTAATGTCATGGTTGACGCAGAGAAGATGCCCAACACTTCATTTCCATTCCTCTCATCATCATTAGTTACTCTGCATGCGAAGGCAACCATACAAGCAAGTCACGTAGTCATGCGCGCAACACATATATTTTTCATGTGAAAATTTAGCATTTTTAAAAACTGTTTATCGAAAAAAAAGAAAACCTAAAAAGATGTCCAAAGAAGAAAAGGCGGCCGAGGCGTTGGGAACATGCGGGTCTGTCTTCTTTGGTAGAGACACATGAAAACTATTCTTTCCTTTCTTTCTTGGGAAGACATCTCGACTGCAGCCTCGCCCTCAAACCTTCTTGGTATAGGTAAAGAGGAAACATACCTTTGTATTTAATACTTTGTATTTATTTATTTATTATTTCACCAGTGTTCCTTGGAATTATCCGCTAATATGCAATAAAAAAAACCCACAGTTATTTTCTCGCTTCTGTCCTGAGATGCTTTTTGATAGGCGAAGGGTTGCATAGATTAAAAAAAATAGTTTTTATGTAAATAATTTATATTTTTTTTATTAAGGAGTTTGCTTTTAAGCCAGTAGAAATGTTACTCTTCAAAGAAGCAGTGTCAAATGAATAAAGTGGATCACAAGGGCTTCTAATTGGCTGAGAGGGCTGAGAGGGTTTGATTATGTTAAAAAGATTTTTGCCGATGATAAGACATGACAATAATGCATGGTGCACAAAACATTACTCATATTTGTTTCCCAAATTAATGTTATCATCTGACTTTGGCTGTGAAAATAAATATAAATATGACATCAAGAATGTCCACGAGTTTAATCACCTGTAAAAATAAATATGATTTTTATAACAAAACTATATTATATTATATAAACATTTTAACAGACAAATTCTTTCTTTCTTTCCTCTCTTCTAAGTTAATTCGAAAAACTAATTAGAAGAGTCCTATTCTACAATTTAACGACCTCTCCATTCTGCCATCTACACTTAGTACTGTTTGTTGGGTAGAAGAGTTATAAGTTGTTAACACTGTTCCTTGCAGCGTCATCCATTGTCATTAGAGCTAGGTTTGTTTGTCCAAAGCTGAGATGGCAGATTGAAACAATAACGACATAATTAAAGTTACATTAACAAATAGATGTGGATAATTCTTGCTTGTTTTAGTGTAGCAATATTTGTAATAACGATTTATAAGATTGGAAACGCAATCGGAGAAGCGGGAGAGACCATTCTCGTTGCAGGCGGGGGCATTTTACGAAAACCACCGCCCTTCTTGTTCGAGCACCTGTGGCTTCCGTACAGCTCTCACACGTAGGACGAAGATAACGCCACCGCATCGCCGGCAGACGCCGGGTGACCGGCGAAGGGATCCCCTCCAAGAACTTCTTCAGCTCCCCCGTCTCGTGAAGTCGCCCGATCTCGACGGCGCCTCCCATGTGGCGTCCGCCGATGAACGCTCTCTGGACAGGGAGCGGCTTCCGCCCGCCAAGAAATCCCTGGAGCTCTGAAGGGAATCGTGAATCCATGGAGCGATCCCGCTCATGAACAGCCACGCGGAAACCGCAGAAGATGCTGCGCACTCTGCGGCATTCCTCGAAGGTGCAGCGGACCACGCCAAGGCTGGTGTAGCATAGGAAGATGCGATTCTCGTCGGATCGGCAGGATCGGAGGGATGAAGTGGAGGTCAGTGAGAGGCCAAAGACGGCGGATGGAGATTTCGGGGCCGAGATGACTCCTCTTCGCGGAGGAGAGCGTGAACGTCCTTCAAGGAGAACGCGGCGGCGGAGCACAGGGAGAACGGAACGGGGGACTTCCTGCGACGAATATTGTGCCATGGTAACTACATCGGGAAGACGATGACGCACGCGATCTGAATTCGAGAGCGATCGATCGCCGAGTTGTTGTTTCAGAGAGATCAGAATCGGTAGGATGAGCGAGAAGTGAGATCATATGGGCTGCTGCTCATTTCACTGCCCACTCCGCGAATTTTAGTTTCTATTTTCGATTCCCGATGCGAAGAGTCGCGCCGGACATGCCAAACCGGGCCTGTGCTGCTCAAAATTATTGCACGGATAATCCCCGACGCGTGAGTTTCCTTTTAAATTCTTGCATTATATTATTTAAATAATAGCAATGCAATGATATGAAATAATTATACATAAATCTAGATTCAACCACAGACTAATTTTTTGTACAAGGTGCCCATAAACTAATAATCTGAAAGCACATCTAGTTCTCAATACCATATCTACAAGTCTATGTGAATTGGAAAATTAGGTTTTTGAGAGTATTGAACAAAATCATATTGACATGAGTCAAAGAATAAGAAACTCGAACCACAACTTGAGAAATATTTTGACTACAAACTACACAGCAGTAATCTTACAATTCGAACTGACTACAACCAAACTTAAATGAACAAGGTTTTCCATAGATTACAGGACATGCAGAACAAGGAATAGCATAATACATAACAGGAAAGAGAAGGGAATCAAATCTCTGAAATCACAACGCATGAAAAGATCAGCACCCAGTTCCGATTGCGGTGAAAGGATAGATGATGATTGATTGACAGTTCAAAACTTGTGTGATTGCTATAGATCTCTAACATGTACATAAACTGGGCAACTCCTGCTGCAAAGGTTACAGTTATGCTTGAATTAATAACAGCTGGATCCCATTTTAGCTCCATAAACCACGCAAATCAGATCAGAAACTTACATCATATGATAGTAGCATTAGTTGGGATGATCAACTTGAAAGCTGCAACCGACCTGCTGGCTTTTTCTTCCTCCATCCCTTGATGAATCATGGAAAAGAAATAACAGTCAAGCAGCAAGTTGAAATAAAAAAAAAAAAAAAATCCATGTATAAAACTGGGTTAACTAGCTTACAAATAGAAGATATAACAGTAAAGTTATTGCTGCAAGCACAACAAAGACGTATGGGAAGATATTATACCTGCAAATCATTTATAACATCACTGAAACATCAAATACAACTGCTGAATCAGGAAGCACAAGAATTACTGAACTTACTTGTAAAGGTATTTAATTCCACGCAGGGACTGCAGAGTATGACCAAATATGTCCTGAGCAGCAGTTGCTTGCGCATAAGAACCAAACGCTGTTGCACAGAACTGAATAACACTGCAAAAGAATCCATTTAACATCACCAGACAAAAAATACTAAGGTAAAAGTATAGTAAGTTTTTAAGAGGGCAATTGGTGTGATATAATCATTATTTTGATTATCCTCTGATCTCTATAGTTTAAGTGATCTCACATAGAACAGACCGTGACAGGCTTGGAGATCACCTGAAAATCTTCACTGAACAAAAGCTTGCCCAAGCTTGTATGAATGGTTTAACTTGGTTCATACAATCCAGTTTACCAAAAAAAATAAAAGAGAAAATCACGAAATCCAATATACAAGAAGGAAAATAAATAAATAACCAACCCAAGATGTTGAAAAACCTGGTGTCACTCCAATATCAACCGTAGTGGAAGGAGAAAGAAAATAAAAACCAACCAAAAAGGTACGTCAATTGTTTAAACAAACATCAATCAAGTATTCAGGATTTCAGCTTACTTTCGGTTGCTGCTACGGCCACAGCAATTTTAGCCTTAAAGAAACCTGAACTGAATGCAACAGCATCTTTATAACTCTTTAACATTAATGCCCCAAACTTTTATGGCCTAACATTTATGTAAGAAGGATTTAAGCAGTTAATTTTCTTTTTCTAAACAAGAATGTCTTTTTGCCCTTTTGATTACCAGAAATGAAGGTACTTTCAAATGAATTCAAATTTAAGTTCAAAGCATAGTATAATCAACTCAATGGTAAATGACTAAATAAGCACACTTGCATACCTGATAGAACAAAGTAGGATAAGCCCTACATTGAAGAGAAAAGAGTTCATCAGAGTTGCTCCCCACCTGAAAAGACTTTGTATTAGCCAGGAGAAAGGTTCAAATTAAAACAGACCATGGCATGCGGGTAGTTACTTCATTGGGTGAATGGTCACGAAAACTAATCTCAAGCCAAGCATCATTGCTCCAGCTACAACAGCCATCAGAAGGTAGAAGCAGAAAAAGGCAAATGCAGCAGTACCCAGAAGACCTGGTAAACAGTTGAAATTATTTTATATTATCTCTACTGAAAATTATCAAGGATCATTGAATAGAGTTAGGCGTGACTTACCCCAGACATCATCAAGTTTAATGAACACTTCATTCAAGAAAGGAGAAAGAGGAGGGCGAATCAACAAATATATAATGATATGTGCAACCCAAGCCACTGAAACAATTAACCTGGAAGAGTGCATGAACCTTAAGGAAGTCCCAAACATTGAACAGAAATTATAAGAAAAATTTGGTTTCTAAGAAAATAGAAACGAGTTCCAATTGAATATTAAAATGAAAATCATCATTGAGATGGAGATTGTTGTTTTAAGGAATAGAAATGTTGTTTGATCGCCAAGTTTTGCATCTGAAATTTCTCATTTCTACACAAATACTCCCGGATGCACAAGATCAATGATTGATATGACAAGCAACCAAATAAACTCCTATTGCATGCTGCTACACAAATAGATATTTTATTTCAATTACAGATCTAGCAAACATAGTTTTTCCATACTTACCCAACAATCCCCAGCACAAGCTTTGCAAAGTAGCCTAGAACTGTCAAAGCCCATGCAGTCTCTGCCTGCCAGAGAAATTCATTACATCACAAAACAGGATATCCCAAATTTATACATTTTGTCAAGTACAAGTACGTGAGCACAGTTGACCACCTTTTCTCCCTGAGGATACATCTCCTCCAAAGTCTTCATATCATCTTCCAACAAAAGCAATTCCTATTTTTGAAAAAATAAAAAGACCAAGGTTGGAACTTACTGTAAAAAACAAGGCAGCGGAAAAGCAATCATCGTGAGTTTATCAATAAAAAAAAAAAAAAAAAAAAGTAGCATTTATAACAACTTAGAAAGCCAGCGATTAAAAAACCCCACTCTACAAACCTACATCTTTGGTTAAAGATTAAGTCCTCAATGTCAATGAAACACTTTATAAACCAAATCGTAGAATTGCCAATTATGCAACAGAAGCTTTGAGTGAATTTTAGATCAAAGAGTAGAAAGATTTAACAGTTTAAGAAAGCACCTCATATCTTTTGGCTGTGGCAATTAAAGGATTTAATCCATGTGGCATTTTTCCAATAATTTTCTGGCTTAATTTGCACAGAAAACCGGAAGAAATCCAACCTTACCTAAGATATTTAAAAGCATACAGATTTAACTTGATCACTTAAACATTAATGGCTTGGAACTTACAGACGAGGAATAGAGGATGCAGGAAAGCAAAGAAGCTAAAATAGATGAAATACACTTCAAACATTAAAAAAATAAAACAAATTTTGTACAAGTAAATAAATGAGAAGTATCTTAAATAAAAATCAAGATTTCAATAGGGTTAATGTAATTACAACCAAACAAGTGGAGATTTGTGAATACTTCCAAATAGACATCTTGTTACTCAAGCATGCCGAGAAGCCAGAGGTCTATTGAGGAGATAAATGAAGCAAAATAAGAGTTAAAGACATTCGATACATAATCCTCAATAGTTTTTGGGTAAACACGAGGATTATCGCAAACAAATGGAACAAAACATCACTGTGTCACACGTAACTCTGTAAAATAGTGGAATTCATAGAAATCTGGTTGTGGAGCATAGAAATTAATTCCAAGTGGTGAAGCTAGTGGAATATGGCATGTTAACAGTCACAATTCTCCATGAAGTTCTTCGTTGGTAATGGAAATAAAGAAAGTAGATAATGCATGTGTATTGATTATCCAGAACACAACATAATAGTCATCAAGAATCAAGACTCATTACCTCCTCATATTGATGACCTACTCAACCAACTACAATAAGCCAAGATGTTCACCAAGTTTGATTGAAGTGATGATACTGTCATTTAAGAATCCATGAGCATTAAAACAAAAAAAACAATGCTGAAGATACATCAGAATTTTATGAATTGTTCTGTAAAATGCTCTGACTACATCAATACACCACATGAATGATAACTTGTGCCCTTGCATGAAAGAAGCTGAGATCATAAATCTCAATGACAACTTCAGTACCAGCTGCTGCAGCAGATAAAAACATGCCAAGCATAAAAAGAAAGTGCTTCATCTTCTTTTGTAGAATGCGCGGAAGCTCAATTCCCCAGGGTGTCAATTCGAACAATGGGCAATACTAGGAAGATTAAAGTCAACATAGAGAAAGTGAAGGCAATCAAAAACTGTCCTCAATCTAGCACCACTAAGGTAAATGTGAGTATGCCCATACCAACAAAAGTTCATTAGTGTTTCTCTGAGATAGTAGAACCTGTAAATGCAGAGTCAAGCCAATCATAAACTCTATTGGGTGAAGAGCATGACGTCACACTCAGTTTCTTGAAGAAGAAGATAAACAAGGTATTTGTATCAACCTTCAAAATTTGTATTGTCCGTTTGAAATTGAGAAATATGCTTCAAGCTTGGAACTTGTGTTGATGCAACATGATGAACTTGTGACATTTTACTCTAGGCTATGATAAATAGCCCAAAAGAATACTTGTTTAGGACAACATGCTTAAACACCACCAAGCTTTGAAGCATTGGACATCATATCTACTAGAAAGGAAGACATGATTTTATTCAAGCAACCTAGAAATTTGTTCCAGAAAGGAAGATATTAATCTACTCACTATTAGGCATAACATCTCCAAAACCTTAAAAAAAATGTACCATGACCAAAAGATAAAGTAGATGGCATATCTATAACAATTCAACCTTATCATCAAACACAAAAAAGGAATCCAAAATAAGCTTACAAATATGCTATAGAGAACCTAGGTAACCATCATAGAAACACTTATTATGACATAGATTTAAGAGAATAAAGGGCACGCTATTTTTTGGCAATGGCCTACAAGCCATTCCTCGAGAAGCAACATAATCTCTTGACAACATCCTTATGGTCTGTTCTTTGATAAGGAATTTGGTCTATCAACAATATTCTCAAAGCCCAACTCTCAACCCTATCTATTACAAAAACCTTTTGGTTCATTTCCCAATGGATTCTCTATAGGAAAAGCCTCATAGAAGACATTTTTATCAAGACCCCTGCTCAATCTCTATGGCTCTTTAGCTAGCCATGCCAACTACCCCATTGGAAGCAATGAAGTTATATTAGTTAAAATTTCAAAGTTTTGATAGCAATAAGTTTAAAAGTGTCCATGCATTATTCATCAAAGATATCTATAAATAACCACAGCCCACTTTTAAGAAAATTTAAGGAACAACAATGAAATCAACTACTCAAAATTTCCCAACCAATCAGAGAGAGAGAGAGGGAGACAAACAGAGGAAGAAAAGACGAAAAAAGTGATGTTTAATTAGGTCATCATTGAAGGTTTTGATAGACTTGTCACCATACCCTGCAAGATGCATTCTCTCGTTTCATAGTGAATTTCTCTCCTCTTCCTCCATTTTGATTGTTCTTAGTTTTCATGTGCTCACATTTCTCCTAAATTAGTATATTTTTGCTACCATTACGAATCTCCACTCTACAAATGAGAAGTGTCTCTTGAATAGAGACATCTCAAAAGTGTTAACTTCATTGCAGCCACACAAGTGAGAAATTGGTGAATGTTTTCTAACATACTTGTTACTTGTGTATCCATAGAAGCCAAAGGATGGACTTTCAAGGAGGTACATGAAGCAAAAAGTGTTGACTTCATTGCAGCCACATAAGTGAGAAATTGGTGAATGCTTTCTAAAATACTTGTTACTTGGGTATCCATAGAAGCCAAAGGGTGGACTTTCAAGGAAGTACATGAAACAAAAAGAGTTCTAAAGAAGCTCATCAAGCAATATTCAATATTATTCGAGGAATCCAAAGATTTACTACCAAAATAAGCAAAATACAAGAAAACCCCAAGTCAAATGCACCTCCATAAAATTGTGGAACATACAGCAATTTGACAATTGAATGTGAAGAATTTAAACTCCAAGTGACACAGCTAGTAATGAATGGAGTGCTAACACATGAAAGTTCTCCATATTGTTGTTTAATAGTAAAGAAACAAAAAATACATGGTGAATGTGGCATGCGCATTGATTATCAAGACATCAACAAAATAATCATCAAGAACTAATACCATCTACCAAATAATATTGATGACCTACTTTACCAAGTTAGATTTGAAGTTAAGATATCACAAGGTTGATAGAAGGAGTAAAAAATTCAAGACGCATTAGGATTGTACAAATGATTGGTAATGTCATATGTGCTCTAAAATGCTTCGACCACATTCATACACCTCGTGAATGATAATTTGAGCCATTGCATGAAGGCAATTGTGATAGTCTCATTGACATCTTCATTTACAATTATAGTACAAAAGAACGTATTGAGCATATGAAGAAAGTGTTTGATCTCCTAGGGTAGAATATATTTAATCTCAATTCCATAAAGTGTTAACTTGCACAAAGGATTATATTATACTAAGGTTTTGAAATAAAGAATATAGATATTAAAGTTAATATAAAAAAAGTGGAGGTAATTTGAAATTGGCATTGAAATAACAATATCACAATGATATAAAATTTAATATACAAAAAATAGTGTATTAGTAATTACCACAAGATAGCATCCCTTATATGTGCACTAACTCAAGCCAATCACAAACCACACTAGAGTAAAGAGCTTGAATATGCATTCATATCCTTGAAGAAGAATGTAAACAAAGATAGTAATACCACCTTACCAAATATATTACATTCATTAGAACTTGGGAGATATGCTTCAACCTTTAAGCCATGATGATGCAAGACCATATACCTATAACATATTACTATGAGCAACTATAGGTCACCCACACGAACTACCACTTTAAGGCAAGAGGCTACAACATTAGAAGTTTTGAAGCATTGGAGACCATATCTATTAGGGAAGAAGATAATGATAAATTTAACCTCAAACACAATCCAAAATGCAACTTGTTTAGTAAATGAAATAGAAGACACATCTATCATAATTCCATCTTGTTATAAAATACAAACAATTTATAAAAAACTTGTAAATATTCTCTAAAACCCTCAATTAACTTATTCCTATCAACTATGACATAGATATTCTAGAAAAACCAATGCAACATTTCCCAATAGTAGCCTACAAGTTCATTCTTATACAAGCATTCTCACATTCCAACAAGTTCCCTTAAATCTATTTTTTGATAAGAAATCTCTTCATTGGCAATGGCAAAAGGACCCATTCTTCAAGAAGTAGCTTATTACTACAACAATCTCTAAGTCCATCTCTAGACAATCTCTCTAATAGAAAAGCCTCATTGAAACCATTTTTTAAGAAGGCCCATGCTCAATCTCTCAAACTCTCAAGTTAGCTATGTCAACAAGCTAATCAACTTGGAAGTCAAGTCATTACTCGGTTCAATTTCTCAAAGATGTCATGGCTATGATAGACCAAGGCCCTATGCATCACGAACATCTATAAATAATCCCCACACACCACCTACCACCCTAAGCGCCCATATAATGACAATGGAGGAAGGGCAATGGAAACCAAGTATACAACAAATGTTGGCCAACAAGAGAAAGTTAGAGAGAAAAAAAAAGTGACATTAGATGTTATCTCATCTTATTGTCATTGATAAGAAAATTATTAAACCTTATTATCTAAACTAGTTCTTTCTCTCATCTCATAATGAATTTATCCACCTTTCTTTCATTTTCATTGTTCTTGGTTTAAGTGCTATCTTATCTCCTTAATTAGTACAATTTGGCTCCAATTCCAAGTTCCCACTCAATAGATGGGAAGTATCTCTTGAATAGAGATATCAATGCTTCAAAAAGGTTAAATTTGTTGCAACCAAGCAACAAATAAAACTGGTATATGTTTCCCAAAAGAATAGCTTATTACTCATTTATCAAAGAAATCAGAGGAAGCGAAGGCTCTTGAGATACATGAAGCAAGAAAGGAGCTGAAGAAACTCACTAAGCAATACTTTATATTACTTGATAAGCCCCAAAGCTTGCCACCAACAATGAGTCATGGAGCTCAACATCCCTTTCAATTCAAGCATGCCTCTGCCAAACTATAGAAAATATAGGAATTCAATAATGGCGTATAAAGAAATTAAACTCCAAGTGAAGGACTTACTAAGGAATGGAGGTCCACATTCGATATTTCTTCTTGTTGTTCTCTGATATTAATGGAACTAAAGGAGGATGGTGGACATTGTATGAGCATTGATTATCACTCATAACCATTAAGAATAAACAATAGATGCCTCACATTAATGACCAGCTTGACCAAATATGACTTAAAATGTCAAATAAGTTGGAATTGAAGTTAAGATACCACTGGGTGAGAATCCAAGAGATTGAAACAAGCCAAACAACATTCATACTATATTAGGATTATACGAGTAGCTAGAGATGTGATATGGACTCTACAATGCAACAACCATATTTGTGCACCTAGCAAATTATAACTAGAACACTTAGAAGAAATTGTGATCATTAATCTTAATGAATTTGTCATTTTTAGACAGTATGAAAAAAACGTTGCGCATATAAGAAAGCGTAAATTTGGACAAAGGAAAGTCATATTAAATTGGTCTCAACCTAAAATAACACCAAGGTATGAAATTTAACTCAGAAAAATTCATAAGTAGTCACACGAGTTAAGCAACCCTATATATGCATTGACTCAAGCAAACCATAGACTTGATTAGAGTGAAAAACATAAATACTATTAAATAAAATAGAGGTATCAACATAAGCCTTTCCAAATTGGTATCGTTCTTTTGAAATTGAGAAAAAAATGCTTCAATCCCAAAGTTGTGTTGATATAAGATGAAAGACTTGTGACACATTAAACTAAGGTATCATAAGTAGCCCAAAAGAACTACTAACTTATGATAAAGAGCTTTAGAATGAAATCAAATACTGAAACATTGGAGGCTACAAGGCTATGTCTGCTAAAGAGAAAAGAGAGTAATCCACTCAGACTATTATATTAAACATTGTAACATCTCCAAATCTAATCCAAAATGTAGCATGCATGATACAAGAAATAGACGACGTATCTACAACAATGTCATCTTGTCACCAAGTGCAAGAAAGGAATCTAAAAGAATTATGAGATGTTCTTTAGATACCTTCAATTAGCTTCTAACGTTTGTCTACAATAGATCCACTATAAAACCAGTGTGCCATTTCTCGACAAAGGCCTACAAGCCCATTCCTCCATAAGAAACCTCATATCTCAATGACAGCCTCTGAGTTAATTTCTAGAAAAGCTGCCTTGTCTGTTGACAATGGCTATTAGGCTCATGTCTCATAAACTAATAATCTCATTTATAATATCCTATAGATCCGTTTCATGATAAGACTCCCTATTGGAAAAATCCTTATCAAAGCCATTTTTTAAAAAGGCCCCCTACTTGATCTCCAAGGTTCTTGAGCTTTACATGTTACCTGCTAAGTCGAATTAGAAACAAAATCATTATGCTAGTAAAAATTTCTAAGTGTCAAATTTTCATTTATAAGAGAACAAAAATAAGGCACTCAAGATTTCCTAAACAAAAAGAGAGATGAAGAAAAGTTGGAACCATGGTGACAACTTGTTAAACCATCACCACAGATTAGAGGGACTTGTTTCCATTTCTTTGTATTAGCACATTCTCTCATTTTGTAGTGAACTCTCTTATTCATTTTTTGTTCATGATTTTCATGCATTCTCTTTTATTGTTAGTTAATATACTTTTTCTCCCAATCCAATTTTACTCTCAATAGATGAGAAGTATCATTTGAATAGAGATCAACCTATCAACAAAGTAGATATAATTATGGCCTAACAAGTGAAGATATCACTAAATGTTTCCCAAAAACAATTCTTGTAACTTGTGCATCCAAGAAAGACAAATGAAAGCAACCTTGAGGAATTCCATGAAGCAAAAGAAGAGTTGAAGAAGCTTGCCAAGTCACTATTCAAAGAACCAGGAGGCTTACCACAAAAATGAGCAAAAAGAAGCTAAATTGCCCTCATATTAGACATAACTCTATTGAACCTTGAAATGCTCATTCAATAATGCAAAATGAAGGACTAAAAACTCCCAAAAATGGACCCACTAAAGAATGAACTATTAATACCAAGCAATTCTTCATGTGGTTCTCTAACGATAATAATATTGAAGAAAGATGATAGATGGTATATTTGCATTGATTATCAAATACTCAACATAATAATCATCAATGACAAGTATCCTCTGCTTTACAATGATAATTTACTTGACCTACTACGTCATGCCAAAATATTTACCAAGTTGGACTTGAAGTGAAAATATTTTCAAGTGAGAATCCATATGGTTGAAACAAGAAAAATAACATTTAAGATGTATCAGGATTAAACAAATAACTAGCGATTTCATAAAGCTCTACAATGCACTAATGACATTCATATGACTTACGAATTATAGCTTGAACTCTTACATGAAGGACTTAATGATCATGAATCTCAATGACATCTTTATAATCACAACACAAAAAAACATATGAAACATAAAAATAATTTGATATTTTAGAATCAAATTACTTGAACCTTAACTCTAATAAGTAGGAATTTGGAAAAAATACCCCACTATAATTTGGTTTTAATCTTGAAAACTTAGACATCAAAGTCAACATGGAGAAAGACAATAATTACAACTGTGTGGTACAAAAATTCTAAAAGCCAGCAATATTCATACTATGCCAACATAGCAACATTAGTGAGAAAGTTGTACAAATATTCTTTGAATTTGTGTGGATGCATTATGGCCATCCATCTTAGAAGTATTTTTATTGAAACTTGAGATCCTTAAGTATGAAAAACATGGCCATTGGTATATAAAGAATATAATATTTCAACCATAAGAAGATGATCAACCTAAGGCCATGAATAAGATCATTGTTCAATTGCCAAAAAATACAATGCATGACAATAACTCATATCCACCTTGTCTACAATTGAGCACAACATAGATAGACATGAAGACGTCCTTTGAGGCATGTTTGGGATTCTTACCACAAAATTTATTTGATCTAAATTTCAAATTTGATATTATCTTGATAGTATTATAATTATCAAGGTACAAAAACAAATTTGAGCAAAATAATTTATCAAAGGAATCAAAAAGATCGAAGATGAATTGGAGAAACAACTAAAGAAATCTCAACACAAAGAAAACCATGATCAACATCGAGTTGAGAGATGATTTGTAATCAATGATTTGGTATAGTTTCACACCAACCAAATAAGGATGAAGCAAGAACAAAATCAAAGTTCACCAAATAAACTTATTAATAAGATAATGGTAATAAATATCAACTAAAACTTGAAACTACCATCATACATGGATATTTATTCGGTAATGAATATCAAGAACTTGGAAACATTCAAACCATTTAAGTTCAATGATGAAGCCCACAAGGTATTGCTTTGGTAAGACAGGGTACAAGTTCACATTAATACAAAGCTTGAGAATTCAACTTAAGAATTATGAATAATGGTAAATTCAAAGGGATTTGAATTCTCAACAAAATGAGTCAATAATCAATAAATAAATTAGAGAATTATATAAACTTGAATATTGAATAATATTGCCAATACAAGCAATCACAAGACACAAGATTGTCTTCAGAAATTGGCAACACCGTTTGAAATCATTGATTGATGTCTATTTTGCCTTCACGTCAAGAGGAGCAAACTCATGTCAAAAATTGATGTTAAGTGGTCAAACTAAGAACAAGTGTCAAGAATCCTCCACACCATAATGTCAAGGCTAGGTGGTTAAGACCATGATAGAGGTAAAGAAGCAATCTATCAAGACCCCTTACATCAAGGATGCATGCTAAGAGAAGCATGTTGAAGTCATGATTTGGGAAAAGAATCATTGAGGCCCATCATGTTTGATGGTCATGCCAACTGGTTATCAACAACACATAATAGTTGTTAAGTCATCTTTAGAAATTTTGTAAGCTCACATTGCAATTTATTCAAAAGGTGTTAAGTTTATTTTAACATTCAAGAACTTGTAATCACAATTAATTCAATGATGCTTTAAGGCCCAAAGAGGGCTAAAAATGCCATTGGAACAAAGGCAAGAGTGAACTAACCTGCAAGATCAAATATAGAAAAGAAATCACTTACTTTCCTCTCGTTAGTTTTTTATACTTGGTTCGTCACACCGAGATATGAATGCTATCTCTCCATTGAATCTATCAAAATAAGCATCGAAACTCCAACACAAACCCAAACAACATCCACCATATATGTTTCCCACTAATGCTATCTTGTCAAACGGCTAATCAATATAGATAAGTTGTATGGAAATTGATCATAAGCACATTCCTTTCAAAAGAGGAATATGTTCTTTTTGTATAAATTTATATGATGGCTTGGCAAATACTCAATGCTTGTTCTATTCCAAAAAACAATTCTTTGTATCATCCTAACAAAAAACAAATAGGTTAGAAATTCAGTACATTGATGATGGTAGTATAACATCACGAACAATTCTTATATCTCAATTTTCCTTGATTCAATTTAGTTGAAGTAGGGAAATCCAATACACAAGTAGAAAATAATATACAATTATAGGGGAATCTAAATTCTAAAAGAGCTTGACCTTCTTCATTGACCTCCCTCTTAAAAGTGCCTTCCTACATTCTGATTGTCTTATGCAATTGAAAATTTTAAAACCTAGTTGGATCTCCCAAAACTCATCGTAATCTAATATTCTTTTGCTTGATACTAGCTTCCAATCTTATTTGAAAAACCTCAACCATAATAATATTTATGATTTGTACAAAAAATAATCTTTTAAGATATAATTAGACCATCATTTCTTTTAGTGTCCCAATATCACTATCCAAATTTTTATCCAAGATTGTACCATCTTGTTTGTTTCAAATTTGCTTGTTAGCTGATTTCCAACAGAGAACAATCCAACCAAAAAAATTGAAACTCAGAAAGATGTATGATGCAGCTTAAACTGAAACAATTATTAATAGCCCACACTTGAATGACAAATAATCTTTAAAGATATAATTTATCCTCATTTCTTTTAGCATCCCAGCATCATTACTCAAATTTTATCCAACACTATACTAAACCGTTCCAAGTTTGATTGCTAGCAAAGTTCCAAAACGTAAAGGACAATCCAAATAAGAGAAATGAAATTCAAAAGAAATATGATACACCTTAAAAAAAGAAATAAATATCAGAACCTTCTCGATAGCTTTCACATTCTTGCGCCATTTCCTTCCCTTAGACCCATTCCTTTCATCCTGGTGAAGAGCCTCAGCAGCCTTCTTCAACTCTCTAGCTTTCTTACCTAATTCAGTTGCCTCCTATAATATCTCAAAAATAATACAAATAAGATGCCAGCATAACAGCATATGAGAAGAAACATAGCAAAAGTTTAGTTTGCTATAAATCATAAGATGTTCGCCAAGACATACCTTAATGTACTGTGAACGAGTAATGACAGTTTTGGGGCGCCTAACAAATGAAAATATAAGGCCCAGTGGCAGGCAAGCGATACCGACACCCCCAAAAATCTAAGTAGAGAAACAAGGTACAATTTATTTAGCAGCATAAAGTACATAAACTAAAAAGTATATTTTAAAGATATAACTGCTAAAGATAGCCAAAAGCAAGTAACCTTCTTGATTGTTAAGGGAATGAAATAAATAAAATCACAACTCATTTTCATGAAAAAAGACATACAGTGAAAAGAACAGATCCAACAATTGTTGCAAGAGCAACAACATATTCTGGAAAAGATGCTCGCATTGTCCATGTCGACTCTGATGAAGCACTAGCCACGTATGCATCACACTACATCAAAAAAGTATAGACAGAAATGACATTGTTACCATGGCAAAAATAGTTTGCAAAGATGCATAAACCAGGCCTTGCCAAAATAAGGCGAAATTTATCAATATTGACTCCATTATGTAGATGACTGAAAGATATGAATTTTTTTATGTGCTTCAACATATGAGAACAAAGGTCCCAAGTAAAGTCAACACAAAAATAAAGGCTACATAAGAACCTGATGAGCAGATGGACCAATACAGGGTTGGCTGCGAGAGAAATCCGTCCACGAAGTTGGAAAGCTTGTTGCTGCTGAGGACAGGTGCCTAACAGTAAAATCCACTTTACCTACTAGCCCTGTTGCCATAAAAGAGAATGTCAATAGAGGAGGCCACAGTTTACATCCATCTTAAAAGTAAAGGTACACAATAATGGCATAAAAAAAGTGTTCCTCGTAAAATTAATGTTCATCAATCCAAAGTGGCATCGCTACCTAGTTATAGCATCCAGAAACTCAAAACTAGATCTTGTATCAATAAGAGAATAACCTAAAAATCTCAACACAGATCCTGGTTTATAATTAATCAATTTCAGTAATTCCTCCAGTGAAAAATTAAATTAACTCATGCACTTCAAGATATTAGCCTACCTTCCTTATTCATTGTCAAATTCTGAACATATTTCTAACTAGAACTTTATAATTGTCATGCATAGGATTCCCCTTCATTTAACACGATTAAGAAAGAATAATTCAACCATCACTTATCATTATTCCAAAGGGGTGAAAAAACATCTATAATGTGTAAAGTTTAGATAGATAGATTTAGTAGCACCTTCCATGAAATACAGGGGACATTAAATATGAAAATTTGTCCTAGGAAAAAACTCAATTCTTGTCCTGATGCCCACGACAGGCATTGCTATGTAAAACTGTCCTTGCAAATGAACAAACATTCAACTATGTAAGAAAACACAAAATATATGCAACACACAATAATGCCCCACCACCAACAACAACCCCCAAAACAAACAAAAGAAAACTGTTTTGGAAGTTAAATTGAAGGGGATCCAAGATGGACCTAATACCATTCATTGAATAACTAATAACCCAAAATGTTAAACATATAGATAAGCATCATATTAATTATTTATGAAGACAGTAAAACTTTGATTAACTTACAACATGGGACTAATCAATTATCACTTGTACTTAATAATCTCTTAAAAGAGTGATGGTCTCATCTAAATTGTCCTCTAATTAACTAAGTAGAGTGTCACGCTAAACATCAAAAACGCCAACATAATTTGCTGCTCTCATATATATGATACTTTCTGACACAAATGGCTAAACACAGGAGTTGTGTCAGCCACTATAATGAAGCATAGGTAGCTCCCAATTTTTGGACATGTTATATATTAGGTAAGCAAATTTTAAAATGTATATAAGAATATTGAATTATTTGTACTTTAATATTATATAGTTGTTTTGAAAATTTAGATATCAAAATAAATTATTCAGATTTTAGTCGTGGCTGGTAAAAAATGATAGTCTTTATTGCATAATTTTAAGATCTTTCCTTGCTTTTAATTAATTTTCAAAATTATCAAGTAATAAAGAAAATAAATTTTTAATAATAGTTTATTAATAAAAGCATTTTTTATATTTTCTCCCATATCCACTAGACTAAGCTTGGGAACATTTGTGATCCCTCACTTAGAACGAATCGTGAACAGTATAGCTGCTTCGGAAGATTCACAAAGGCAAGCCCCTAGTGAAAAAGAAAGAAAAAGGATCAAGATTGGAGAAGAGGTGTGGGTCGAAAGAGTGCAACTACATTTTCTGAACACAAGGAGAGAAAGATTGAGAGGGATTAACCAAGTCAAGAGAACTTGGAAGTGGTAATTCTTCCTTTCTAGGTCTTTGTTTTCCCCGACTGGCAAAGTTTCGCAGCATCTCCTCTCTCAACCTTCTAGCTTCTCCAGCGTGCACTAAGGTCAACCTACTTTTTTTTCTCACTATTCTTTCCTCACAAGGCCCTCTTATTTCTATTAACCAGGAACAATAAAAATAGAAAAGAAGCAAAAGTTGGGAAAATGGCATCTACTAAGTTGGGAAGAGGACATTGCAATTGAGGTATTCTTGAATGATCCACATCATTTTTGGTTTTGAAGAAGGGGAAGAGGCCCAAGGAGTTTATTGATGAAAACAAAAGGGACCTTCCTTCCCTCTTTTTTTAGAATTTACAAGAATTTATGGAGCTCAACATGTCTGGGAAGGCTACTATTATTCTATTAGCAAGCAAGGGGAAGTGAGAGTAGCTACAACTACAAAATATATTATTTAAGTTGTAGCTTGAATCTAAGAAAAAAAGCAACAACAGTATGAGAAATTATAAAAAAAGAACATGAAAGTGGTTAGCTACTAAAAGCACAAAAAGAATTAATAGTCAATTTTTAAATTTCCATTGCAATTGGTATATGTACATTGTTAATAATTTCATAAAATTGATTAACATAATTTTGAATATTAAAATAATAAATTTGGATGAATTATGAATGAATTTCTTTATAAAGAATGAAAGAAAAAAGGACTAAAAGTATAGAGATATTCATCAATCCATGCAAATGAATTCAAATAAATTATAACATAATATTTTATATTTGCATGTTTTGATGCAATTATGCTTTTATAACATAAAATTATCAAAACATAATATAAAAAAGTATGATAAAAGATATGAAAAAAATAAATAAAATAGAATATTGTGATATGATATAATTTATAATAAGGTTAAATATCCTAAATGAAAAAAAAAGAGAATAAAAAGATAAAAATTTCTATATTTTATCCTATGATTTTATTATATATGATGTGCTCTAACACATGATGTTAGGTATGATAAATATTGGTTTTATATCAAGCCATGAGATGACATAATATATCTTTTCTGTTACCATTAATGCTTTGTATAAGATCAAGGTAAAGAGACATCATGTGATTAATATAGATGACCAACTATGATATGTTTATAGATAGGTGATGAGATGTTATATATAGATGAGATAAGATATGATTAGAAATATGAGATAATAATCATGTGAAAATCTGAACCAAATTAAAGTGAATAAGAAAGATTAAAAAAAGAGATATGACAAAAAAATGAATAAAGAATGACATATGACATGCATATAGAAAACATAGAATAGTTATATGAGCATAGTTATAATGTTGAATATGTTGTTCATTTTTTTATTTGTGACTCAATTATTTTACAAGTAGTTTAGAGATACCATGTTCATATTAATGATTATATTTATTTTTATTATTGTTCACTTTATCACATCATATTAATTGTTATACATAGAATTTATCTACAAAGTTTGTATAGCTCACTCTCCTATTTACATTATAACACATGCAAAAAATTCACAAAGAGAGAGTGTGTACTTAGATTGACAAATGAGATGATAATGAATATAATGTTCTATATATTATGATTTTATACTTTATTATTGAGTATTAGATAAAATAGATGTGCATGTTCTATATTTCATCATGATTTGTTTAAATAGAAATTATTAAATATAGTTTACACTTAGATTCTGTCACTTATTGTACCTTTTGATATGATGATCACAAAACTAAACTAAATATTACTAATGTTTTATTGAGCTTAGTGTTGTTTCGGTTCAATCATTAAGGTGTTATTGTAATGGTTAGATTTATTAGAGTAAGGACTGCAACATCTAAAATGGATGAGATTGAAGGCTTAAACATGCTGATTTTGGAGCTAATGACCAATCTCTTTGTGGCTTGGCTAATGCAAAAATAAATTACAATTTTAATCATCTATATGGTTAGCACGTTAAACTTTTCTTTTCTTTGCAATTGTGGTGCCTAGGATTATGATTATGATTATGATTCATGTAATTTTTAGTTTATTTTTTAAGATTAGCATGCATTATGTGTGTTACATTTGGGTTTGGAATTTAAGTTTTTTTAAGTTTAAATTTTATACATAAATATTTTAATAAAAGAAATTTTAGCCTAAACACCTGCTCTTCAACTAAACCCGAAGGCTTGGGCCAAGTAGCCCACAACACTGAGCATTGGGCATTAGGGAGTCATTTGGTCAAGAGACCAACTGAAACTAAGTCAAGTCAAGCCTAAGTTTCAGTTAGGATACAATCCTATAGCGACTTGGGTTAGGACATCACTCATAAACCTGGCTTAGGATTATCAAGTCGAGTTCGACTTAAAGTAGTAAAGTAGTGGGATCGTGTCAGATCATACCAGTGTATGCACGTGGTGACTTGGGTCATGATCTCCTTAAAACACCAATAGGCAGCCAAACCCATTAAACTGCTTTACCCTCACAAAGAAACTAAGACAAATGATAAAGTGCGTGTATATTTTAGAAATAAAGGACTAAAAGATTGACGCCTATTTGCATCCAATTGGAAACGAATCAGTGCCGCCTAATCACATGTTTTTGCGATCGAACGATAGAGATCACACCTGCTATTTTGAACAGTTAATTCCATCTAACTGTCCATCTGATAAGCCTACTCAATTGGCTGTGATCTACTCTGCACTTGTGACCAGTATTCTTGGGCATTAACACTATCCATCTAGCACGTTGACTCTAATGATCCAGATCAAATCACGCTTGGATTAGATCTAGACTTTTTAATCAAGCTTCTAATCGAACGAAGCGTGTTCCGTTCGCCCAGATCAAACGACAGCACTCTTCGTCTTCTTTTTTCATTTTCAGCAATGGTTACTTTTGGGGAAATGTTGTTTCTAGTCGTTGGAAGAGTTATTTTGACATGTTTTTGTTTGGACTATAAATAGAAATTATCTAACAATATTTAAAATTAATAAATCAACTTGAGAAAACTAAAAAACATCCAATAGAGGTCCAAACCGAGAGCATCAATTTTCTACGTGCTTGTGGAAGTTGTGAATTCTTCGATTCTTGATTCTATAGCTCTCCTCTTCAATCAATTTCGCATCATTCAAGAAACATTTACATCAATAGTTGTTGTCACTTATGCTTGAAGAATTCTAGCTTATATGTGCTATTTTTATAAAGATTTCACTTTTTTCTTGTAATCAATTTTTTTTGTCACATTAGGGGCATCTAATTGTACTTGGTTTATCCCTATCGACTACGGCAAAAAAGAGTGGTTAGTAAAAAATTAATCAGTGATCGAGCGTAGATGTAGGCAAAGGTTTTGGCTGGAACATCTAAAAATTCCTTTTGCCTCTCTTGTTTTCTTGTTCTACTATTTTTCTTTTTTATTTCATCAAACAAAATTCTTAAAACAAAATTTTTATTATCAGGCATAACTCTTTTTTTTATTGAAAAAGTTTTTTGAAATAAAAAAAATCAAAAAGTTTTGTTAAAAGTACAATTCATCCCTTCCTATTTTTTTTTTATTATGACACTAGTGTCATCAGTAGTATTGTTATACTCTGATTTTTATTAGATTTTTAATAAATGGTTATATTAAGTACAGCCAGGGTGTAAAAAATAACACCGAATATCATATACACAAAATAACACAACCATATTACGACACCATATGAAATCATCAAAATTCTCAACTATGACAAAGATAACAAGAGGCGTATGAGAGATATCAATTGCAAAAATCAATTGACTTCAACCAAACTAGATTACTTTCCTACCCAAATAAAATTCTAATACTACATATAGGAGTTTACTCAAAAATGGGTTACATGTTGGGCCCAATATACCCATAACTAAACACATTAATCCAAAAACCTAAGTTTATGTATAATGTCATAGTAGTTGCATATGAAAATTCCTATCCCCAACTATGTGATAAACAACTTTTCATTCAAATAAGAGTCCTATTAACATTATCCATAACTCCTTTCAACTCTAAATCCTTTGATTAATTAGGTTGAGTTCCAAAAGGAGTATCAAGGGCATCAACATATTACATTTCACCTTCAGCACCACATGGACTTGTACTTCAATTATTCCACAACAAATGACAGAACTATCGAAGCAAATGTCATGCAAACCTAGAATTGCTCAATTATAGGAAGGCATCATTTGAATTTATTAAAACTTTGCTCAACTAGGTGGAAACAATAAAAGATGTATGGGAGCCACAAACTACATAATCCATTTCATTTCAACCAAACCTAGCTCAAATATCATGTATTCAACAGTTTCATTAAATGAAAGCCCAAATAGAACTAATATACATTTTATTGAACACCTAATAACTCAAAAGATTAATTTCATGAATAAATAATACACTAATAATATATTAAATCTCCAACATTTTGCTCAACTTATTACATTCCAACTTGTAATCAACAAAAATAAAATAAAAAAACTATTAATTAACTCAACAAAAAACAATTTGGCCTATTTTTTTCTCTTCATAAAAGTTAGGTGGAAGCAATGCATGTCACTCTTTCGAGATTGAATAACTAAATATTGCTTTTCGGGCATGAAAGACAAAGTATAAGAAAACAAAAGGATACAAGATAATAAAAGCAGCCAAAATGGGTAATTGAAGCTTGGTTGCTTTGATTCTTTATTCGAAAAATGTCCCTTTTCCAGATAGAATAAAAAAACAAAAAGCACACAAAACATAATTTATTTGGATTTATGCACAACTTATAATAGCAAAATATGCCAAGGTAGCAAAATTATCAGTGATAACTATTAGCGACATCTTGTTATCAATCTCATATTCACCATCAGGAAAATTATTACAATTTATGATTAAGAAACTAAAATTCAGCATCTAGGAACTCTAGATTATTTTAAAAATAAAACAAACAAATATTAGTTACTCAGTTTAGCTTCCAAATTTTGTGGCTATAGAACTTTTAATAGACAAGGAGGGAGAAGCACAAAGTTAGATATTGAAGCATTTTTAAGCAGAAAGCTAGAACTTTATAGAAATATTCACTACTCAGGAATAAAATGCCTTTTACTTCTATGGCCTCGTCTATGCACTTCTTCATTCCACTTGAAAGGTTTTGGGGACATAAAGGAGAAAAGATAAAGAATAATCAAACCAAGATGAGGAACAATTTTAAAGGAAAATGAGAGAAGTTCACAATCGAAAGAATAGATTAAAAAGGTTATGGACACGACATAACTTCAATATGTGAAACAAATTATCCAAGAACTCAATGAAAAAAAAAATCTTCCCATAAAAGATGGACTCAAAAGTTCAAAGTTTGCAACTGAGGATACATCTAACATGGTCAAAATTTATCCAAGACCAACCTAACATAATATTTCAAAAAGTTTATTAAATAATGGAATTTGTATCCAGCAAATAAACCATTTTCAATTTTTGCTCAAATTTAAGAATCCTACAGCATTCACCAGTTCACATAGCATTCGGGGCTCCCCTGAAATTGTTACATTCTG
Source organism: Vanilla planifolia (assembly GCA_023846275.1). Lineage (NCBI taxonomy): Eukaryota > Viridiplantae > Streptophyta > Magnoliopsida > Asparagales > Orchidaceae > Vanilla > Vanilla planifolia. The sequence goes on along the minus strand of CM043865.1, from coordinate 55,360,910 downwards.
ATCTCAAAACCAAAATCCTAATTTCAACTTGTTCAAGTTCTTTGCCAGCCAGCAAAATGCAATAACAAGCTCAGGATGAATAACATGAAAATACAGACCACAACATGTGCTTTACAATTCAAAAATCCATGATCCAATAATTTTGAACATGAAGACAAAATAGATTTTTTCTATAACAAAAGCGAAGAAGTCGAAGAATCTAACCATACAGTATCCCAAGAGTAAGAGCGCAGACTAAGGCGGACACAGCGACCCACAAACCCGCGCTCAACAGCCTCTTCCCCACGCTCCTGCAGCAATCATTCACCAACATTTGAGCACCGAAACAAACCTGATAAAACGGAGGAAAGAAAAGGGATAATGCAGGAAGGGAACCGACTTATCCTGATCCCCCTCGTAGTAAAAGATCGCAAAGGGGATGAAGAAGAAGACGAGGACGGCATCTACGATGTAGACAATAAGCCAAAGCGTCCTCATCGGAAGCGTGAGGTTGCAAGCACCGGCATATATGGCATGCCGACACGCATGCTTATTTGCAACGTCGGCTGGGAGCATCAGTATCGAGATAACGGCGATGGAGAGACCGAAGACGACTACAAGTTTAGGAAAGTATGCCTGGTTCTTGTCGTCAGGGTGTTGATAGTTCACCAGCAGGTAGACATTGAAAAGGAGAACAAGAACGCAAACTATTATCGCCACGATCACCAGCGCCAGGTTGAAATCCCCCATTGTTTCCCCCAATATTGCCGGATCTAGATCCGGCTGCTGCTAAATCCCTTTATTCGGTATCGCCCTTCGCCCAATTTTCCAATTCCTTGTTCCTTTTCTTCTGGTTGATCTAATAATCTGCTAACTTCCTTTTCGACGCTGCTCGGATTCCACCTTTGGAGAGGACGATGAAGTTCGACAAGCGTGGTGCGGTCTGGTGCAGGGTGAAGAGAACAAGGGGGTGAAGTGATCAAGGGGCAAGGCTGGCAGCCGGATTGGGACCTGGTTTGACTCCGGATTAGAAGTGCGGTCCACCTGGATCGGAGATGGACCGGTTTTCAAGCGTTTTAACACCGGTTTCATCCAGTGACGTCTCACAGCTGTTTGAAAAATGCATTTTAAATCCCGTTTTCAAAGTTTTTATTTAAACAATATTAAAATTTAAATCAACAGTAATCATCAAAATTTTATTTTTATCTAAATAATTTTTTAAGAATATAATCTCTTTATTAAATTTTATCTAAATCCACAAGCTATTTGTCACATGTCTTTGTATTTTTTATTTACCATAGAGTGCAAGAATGCTAAGTTGCTGTTGTTTCATTTATGAATTCTACTGGTTTTTCTTTATTAATTAATATTATAGGATCTTTTTTAAAAGTTGTTTTTGAAATATTATTGGTCCTATTTGACAGTATTTTTTTAAATTATATTTTAAAAATTCCTAATGTTTAAACTTTACTTTTAACAAATATTATACATACATACATATATATATATATACATACATACATATATATATATATATATGTCTGTTTGTATGTATGTGTGAAATTATGTTATTCATAATAACTTAGTAAACATATATCTATATCTTTTATTTTGAAAATTGATAAAAAAAAATCAATCAATTTTTAAAATAGAAATAACAATTAGAGTGTTAATTACACTATTATTGTTACTATATATGTAATAAAACATAATAAAATCAATGATGTATATATTATATGATATATTATCACAAATCATTTTTTTTGTTTGGCAATTTGGTATTATGCTAGGCCTTTTATTTATGCTTGTATTATATGTTTGTCCATGTGCATAAATAAATTTTGAGATATTAAATATGACACCTAAGAAAAAAAATAGAGTAATTGTCAATGGCATTCCAAAATAATGAATTGTTTTTGCAATTAGTGACTGCTTGTAACCTTTTAAACGTAGAGCTACAAAAATTAATGATCACATATAGAAGATAGAGGAAAAGTTGGCATGCTATGTAAATAAGATAAAGGCCTTCTTAAATGTGAATGCACTTTTTAGGAAAAAAAAATGTATAACTAATATTGGACAAATAAATATAAGCATAATAGTCTTTTAAAGTTTGAATGATTCTTTTAATTTGCTAATTTGTTTGGAAATGAAATATAATAATAAATTTCAAATATGACTCAAATGCATAATATAATTCTTTCCAAAAGTGAAAAGTAAATTTTAAGGACTTGGTGATATATTATTGTTTTTTAAAATCCATTGATTTGATTATTTGATCTAAATATACTCATTTTTCAATTGAATTTGTCATTTTTAATAATAGAAAGTGAGTTGACTTAATTAATTGATCACCTATTTATTTAGATTTCAAAATAATTATTAGAATTAGGTTTATCTTATTACTTATTGGACTTTTTAATATATAAGACTTATACTAACAAAAAATTTGTTTTTAATCTTGATACAGTTTGTTTAATCCTAGTTAATTGTGCACTTTAATTTGCTCAATCAATAGGTTCTTCCAACAATTAGCACTTATAGTTAGCTACATTTTGAATGTATAATATCCTATCGCAACTTAAAACTTAGGAAATTTTTTTTTGTTAACTCTATATTTATTTTAGTGATATACTTGACTTATGAATATTCTATTTTTTTTCTTTTTTTCTATTCTCTCTAATCGACCAATTACAATTACCAAATGAGAAAATGTTTTATTTTCATCTTTGTTAGAGCATTCAATCTTAGACAATTTTTGTCTTTAGTTGCATATCCTATAACCTTAGCAAAATATTGTTCTTAGTTTTCTAATTAATGCATCTAATACTATTTTTATTTTTTCAAGATAAAAAATAATTTTCAAATCCACTACATGATATAACATATGCATATTTTTACTTTAGATAAATGCATAGATGTATTGGTGCTTAAGAGAAGACATAAATGATTGACATGTTTTTCTCTTTAGAAGGTTATAGACTACTCTCCATTCTTTCTCTCTACTCTCTTTGTTTTTTTCGTAGCAATCATTGTCCACAAATTGGTATTGAAGGTTCTGTATAAAATATCGATGCATGATACATCACATCGAAAGACATGGAGTTGATCCAATAGAAAGTATGATAAATGACAAAAAATTTTCATCATTATAAATTATGGATTAGATTACGTAAAGGCCCACAAATAACTTTATAAGAGATTTATTATATTTTTATTATTAGTAATTGTCTTTGAATTATAAGATATCATTTGACTTTTAACTTTATTTATATCTGTTTTGTTTATTATTATTATTATTTTATAATTATTTCTATAAGTCTTAGTTTTGACATAAGTTTATTTTTTAACTTATTTAATATATAAAATAAAAAAAATAGATGATTAAATTTTTCATCAATTTGAAAATATTTGACATATATGCATACACCAAAAAGTCTCATCTAATGAAAGCATAGGTTGACCATCATTATCTCACTTGTTGACTTTTCTTCATCGTCAGCTTTATTATTGCCACCAATTATAACCAATTTGTTGCTATATCCAACCACACCATTTCAATGACAATTATTCACGTTCTATATTGTTAAAACATCGTTTAATAGCATCACATATTTTCAACTATTCAAATCAAATACTTAATAAAAACTTCATTGCATCATGTCAACATATCTTAATTTGTTTTCAAACAAATTTGAGAATTATCTATTTAGATTTTCTCATTGTTGCCCTAATTAAGCTTTTATTTAAATTCATCAAATCCCTTTTTCGCATCAACAATGCATTATAGTTTTGAACCAGAAAATTTTGATTTTTCCCCTCTACAACCATTTTAGTAATATACTTGAATTATGGATATTCTATTTTTTCTTTTTTTTTTATTCTTTCTAATCGACCAATTGCAATTACCAACTGAGAAAATGTTTTTATCTCTTTTGTTAGAGCTTTCAATCTTAGATAATTTTCAGTCACTAGTTATATTTTTTATAAGCTTAACAAAATATTACTTTTAATTTTTTAATTAATGCACCTATATTATATTTGTTTTTCAAGATGATAAATAATTTTCAAATCCAATATATGATACGTATTATATTGGTATTTTTTACTATGGATGTATGCATGGATACATTAGTGTTTAAGAGAAGACATAGGTGGCTAATATGTTCTCTTTAACAAGTCATAAATTGCTTTGCACTCTTTCTCTCTCCTCTCTCTATTTCCTCATAGCAATCATTCTTCATCAAATTGGTATTGAAGATTCGATATCAAATATCAATGCATGATAAATTATAATGGAGGACATCAAGCTAATCTAATAGAACATAAGACAAATGAGAAAAAATATCAATGTAAATTACAAATCAAATTACACAAAAACCTACTAATAACTCTACAAAAGCTTTATTAGATTTTAAATATTGATAATTATTTTTGAATTATAACAATCATTTATGAGACTTATAATGAAAACTTTTAATTTTTTTTATATATGCTTTACATTTGTATTGTTATTTTATAATTATTTTTATATTTTTCAATTTTGATATAGGACTATTATTTTTTACTTATTTAAATATATATTATAAAATATTGAGATATGAACAAATTTATCATCAACTTTAAAGTATTTGAGATATATGTATACACCAAAAATCTCATCTACTGAAGGCATAGGTTGTCCATCACTTGTTGACTTCGCTCCATCGACAACTCCGATACTGTCGCCTTCGTTGAGTACAAAACATGATTTCAGCGTGCGCTAGACGTGTGTCGTGCTTACTTTGAATCAATTATTTAACTGCTATTTTTAAATTAAGGCATGCCACGTCGAACGATGTAGAATGTCCCTTCAGGGTGGCTTTTGTGGATGATAATGGCCAAGCTTATCATTCTCCACCGAACCAGCTTGCCGCATTGCGTAGGAAACTCCACGGCAATCGCACCCGTGGAGCTGCCCCAGCAGAATCAGAAATCAGCTTGGTACGCTCGTAGCTTGTGCACCATCGCCCTTCTGCTTCAGATCCAGCAGCTCTACCACCACTTCAGAAGGGAAAAAATGAAAGATATCGTGCAAGAGATCCATCGCTCGGCTTCACCAGATCACGACGATGCAGAAACAGCAAAAGAGATTGCAAAGGAACATGCTAAAGACGTACCACAGCCTCCAGAGTCCGACGGAGCTACTGGAAGTGGGCTTACTAACCTAATAGTTTCGCACTTGCCGATCTCCAAACCAGGCCACCCCGAGAAACCCGCACGGCCAAGTCTCCGAGGAACCATAAATGAAGAAGTCGCCATGGCTGATGCAGAAGCTAACGAGGAACCGGCATTGGAGGTTGAAGCAGAACCTGCAAGGATTCACACTCTACCTGCTGCTCCGCCAGGTACCTCCCAGACTCACTTGTCCGTATTAGAGCTTTCAGGAGTGTGTACTGTGCTGAAAATGGCACATGGGTTCTTTTCTCTCTGTAGATGGTTTCGGCCCGGACACCGACGAGGCAGCAATTCTAATCTCAATCATCCATGACTAGTACAGAGTTCAGCAACGGCAGAGAACATGTCAGGCAAGATGCTGTTGACCAGTGTTGAAATAGTTCATATGTATAATTGACTAAATAAAATAAATCTCATCTTCCTGATCTACTATTAGCTTGATCCTAATCAAGAATAAATTGTAGTAATCGCCGAAATCTACAAAAATGCCCCATCATGTGAGGAATATTTTTTTTTTTTAAAAAGACTCAGATGGAGAAGAATAAAAAATGCATACAAGATTTTTGACAAAATGTCTCAGTCATGCCGATCAAGGAATTTCTCGATCAGAACAGAGAATGCAGCAAATCCTGCACATCCAGCACATGCCGCTTTGGGGCCACCTACAGAACATGAATCATATAAATTAGAAAATAGTATGCCATCATTTAAACAGTTAGTCAGATCATGCCATTATTCTTGCAAAGATTCTGTTCGTTAAATATTTTTGATGAAGAAGAATGTTCTACAGTACCAAAATAGCTATTTTAATTTGATAATCAACAGAAATGGCAATTAGAAAGGCACAATGGAAATACAATACCTTAGAAGTGGTGGTAGTGCATTTTAAGTACTAGAAAGTGAAGAAAACTTGCATATTTAGACATGTACACTGGAGAAGAAAAATGCCCATTAATGAAAGACATGTAATATGCATGTTCTTCACCATTACGCTTGCTGCTAATGAATTTTGATTCAAGATAAAAAAAGAAAGACTAATCTTATGTCTTTGGACGATGTTTTGTAAAAAAAAACTTACCAGGAGTCCTGCATAAAAAGTGGCACAAAAATTATGCAGAAAACTAAAGCTATACTTAAAGATTCATGATGCGAAACACAAATGGTTGGGTGAAAAAATATTGGTTGATGATGAAATGATGCAAACAAAGATTTTGCTTTTGAAGCTGTGTTATTGTCATGACATAACATTTTACATACACCAGGGCATCTTGATTCTAATGTCATTTAAACCTGTGTTAACATACTAGATTATTAAATTTCAACACTGAGATGAAGGTCAATGCTTGAAAATGGAGGGATAAAAAAATACCTTTTTATAATTCAAACCAATATTTTTGATAGATTGACTGAATTTCATAGCAATTTTTTTTAAATATAACATTATGAACATTTTAATTATTTCAGTATTGCTCCTTGGAAAGAGCTTTTCATGAGTTGATTAGCAATAAGTTTTTGAAGATAGCGGTGACAATGAAATATTAATATGGTAGAATATGTTGTGGAGGCAAGAATGACAAGATGTATGAGCAGTAAAACATATGCTTAAATGTAGAACTTTAATTTTGAATAAGCATAGGAAAAAGGCTTTGATGATTGGAACATGTTAATTATGAATCATTTAATGCCTTAGTAAGGAAATGTGAGTTATAAAAATGGTGAAGAACAAGATATTAAAATTTATGACATAAGACTATTAGAAAGGATTTTCACATATAACTTGATAAAAAGCAACTACACAATTAAGTATGTTGTATTTGGAAGAGTTAATTAGACAACTCTAAATTTTTCTATCTCTATAAACAAATTTAAAATATTTTATCAGATTTATTGTGAATAAATCTGGAATATTTTGTTAGAATATTTTATCAGAATTAGAAAAATTCCATCAAATTTATTTTATCATTAGATTCTTGATTTGATGAATAATTATCATTTTTGTGAATATTTTTCACATGTTTATTCTTATATTCAAACATTTCTAATTAAAAAAGTTATTATTTTCTCTTTTTTCAAAATTTTCATAATATTAAGACAAGGTTATTTTATTCACCATAATCCTACAAATCTCTCCATCACTATCTTTACAGAATTTTATTTGCAAAATTCTATCATTCAACTCAATACTTAAAAAGTGAATGAATAGAATTATCTAAAGTAGGCTCAATCCGTAAGACTAGTCATCAACGATAGTGACAAATTCGGACATTTGACTAACAAGACAACTGAATTGATAGAAGATCCCAAATTGACAATCACAAACCGAGAACTCCCTTATTATTGCTTGGCTCATCAATTCAATAGAGCCAGCCATTGGGAACCACATCGTTTTGTTTCCACTACTTAAGACATGTGGGAAGCTATTTGTTTTCTATTTAAAACTTGAAAATCATTCTCAATTTTTTGAGCTAAAAACTTAACTTTGTCAATCCAAATAAAGCGACCATAATATTCCCACTAATAACAATGAATTAGTGACATTATAGCAAGAGCTTAATCATTGCTATGACAACATTTCGGAGAATTGAAAAGATTACAGTAGTCACAAGAAGAGAGAAAAATCATACAATCTATATGCTTGTAGTTGACCCCAATCAAAGTTTGTATGAGGTCATAGATCGTGTTCTTGGCAAGAAATCTTAGTCTTCCATTTAGGAGATGGTTTTTGAAGTGAGACATGAAGAAACAATGATGAAAATAATGTTGCACAACGATGAAGCTATCTCAAACCTAAAATAGAAAGCTCGACCTTATGTCTAGAGGACCAACTCTAAAAAACAATTATGTAAAAAGCCGTGGTGTGAGCATTGCAAAAACTGATAGTGCACAAAGAAGATATGTTGGAAATTATATAGTAAATCAACAAACTGGAAGCCAAAGTCTAAACGCGATGGTCAAGCCTATCAAGTCATTAAAAAAATTTCTCAGAAGTCTTCTATCAACTCAGAGGCAATCCTTTTTAACAATGAGCAATTGGAGCACTTGTATAAGCAATTTTAATCTCCAACATTATTCTTAACCACATTTTGTTCTTTTACCGAAAAGTATAATTTACTAACATTTTATTTTTTATCACTCAATCTTATTTACTCATGCATTATTGATTTCAATGTCACTGATCACATGATTTGTTCTAATTTTTAATGTCTTATAGTCCATGTCTAGGCATTAAAAAGATCAAGACTACTGATGTTCTCTCTCATTATTGTTGAGATTAGAACAATCAAACTTCATTGTTAATTTTCCATGTCCTCAATTTATCTTGTAATTTGTTGTTCATTAGTAAAATTACCTCTGATCATCAATATCAAATTAATCTTTATTCCTCTTTGTGAATTTCAAGAACTGATCATGAAGTGGATGATTGACAATGTTATGAACAATGATATAAACCTTACCAAAATAAACATAAAAGTACTTGTTTTAATTCTACTATTGTTCTCAAGGGTAACAATATTATGTCATGACACTACAGAACATGTCATCCTAAATTTCAATATTTAACATATTTGTTTCCAAATTTATTTCAAAAAGTTCATCTTGTATTTCAATGTAGAGTATGCCAATTTATTAAACACCATCATTGATCCCTTTCTTCTTAATCTCATAAACCAAACACACCATTTACCATGATTAATAATAAAATTTTGGGCCCACAATGAACACCTATATTTTCTAATAAAAAGTAATTTTTTAATATTTATCAATGATCACACAAAATTAAGTTGGATTTATATGATGAAATAAAAATTTAAAGTTGAAAGAATTTTAAAAAAACTTTTACACCATGATAAAAACACAATTTTACAACTTCATTCAAATTTTATAGAGTAATAATGATCATGAGTATTTCAAAAAACTTTAAAATAATTATTTCTTATAAAAAAGGGATAGTTTATAAATGTTCTTGTATTGATACTCTATAACAAATTTAACTAAAGAAAAAAAAACACCTATTTAAAATAGCTAGAGTTTTACATTTCTAACTAATAAAATATCAAAACATATTTGGAGGGAGGTAATTTTTACCATTACTTATTTTATTAAAAAGAAACCCAATAAAGGTTTAAACTTCAACACACCTCTTAAAGTGTTTCATAAGATTTATTCAACAAATAAGTTTTCTACTTTATCTTTAAAAATATTTGGTTATATCGTCTTTGTTCACATTCAAAATTATAATCTTGAAAAACTTGAGTATCAACCCACAAAACATGTGTTTGTTAGCATATGCCTAATCAAAAGTAATATAAATACTTTAATCTTATTTTTTAATTACATTCATCTTAAACTTTATCTTTAAAGAGGAACCAAATTAAAAAATCAATATCTCATAATGATATTTTACAAATTGATTAAAAAATTTTCTACCATCATTATATCAAAAAGTCCAAAATTTTTATATCAAAAATACATTGATTAAATATTTTATATGCTAAGAATGTTGGTCTTCCTATTATGTCACATCATGATCATTATGACTCCATAATTCCGAACAAAGGAATTACAGGGTTGAAATCATTCGATATTATCTATTCAAGGCAAAGTAAAAATCAAAAGAATAAGTCTTCTAATCCCTTACACTACCCATAATACGTGATTTCTTCTAGTAATATCCCAACCAAATCTTCATAAAATAACCAACTTATTCTACGTTTAAGTTCTAAGTCAAGTAAATATTCTTATTACATTCTAAAATGGCATGTAGTACTACACCCAATATCTTTTATCCCATTATATATCTTACAAAAATATTTTATATTCATTTCGTACTTTTACCTCACAATTTTCTTGTATAAAAATTCCATAAAATGTGCAAGATGCTCTAAAAACACCTTAGTAGAAAGAGATTATTTTCGAAAAGACAGGCTCTTGAGAAGAATAACACATAAGCATTAGTCAATCTATCGAAAAAAGACAACTCTAAGATGCAAACGGATATTTGCTGTCAAGTATAAATTTAATGGTTCCCTAATGCATTATATAGCACATTTAGTTGCCAAAAGATTCACTCAAACCTACTGCATTAAGTATTTGAAAATATTTGCTCCAATTACAAAGCTAAATATTGCAAAGGTTTTCTTATATTTAACTAATACATTTGATTGGCCTCTACAATATATAGATGTTAAAAATAAATTTCTTAATGAAGACTTGGACGAAAAAATGTACATGAAAGTACCCCATTCATTTGATGAAAAGTTCCAAACGAAAATGCATAGAAAAAAGAAATCATTGTATGGGTTCAAGCAGTCATCAAGAGATTAGTTCAAGAAATTTGCTCAGATTGTCAAAAACAGGGACACTCAAAGATAAGTTAATCATACATTGTTTATTATACATTCATTAGATAGGATAATAACTATAAAAAAAAATGTTTTGCTTAACTAATAACTTTGATTGGCCTCCACAATATATAGATGTTAAAAATGCATTTCTTAATAGACATTTGGATGAAAAAATGTACACAAAAGAACCCCCATTATTTGATGAAAATTTAAAAACAAAAATGTATAGACAAAAAAAAATCATTTTATGGGTTGAAGCAATCATCGAGAGCTTAGTTCAAGAAATTTGCTTGGATTGTCAACAATCGGGCATTCACTCAAAGACAAACTAATCATACAACGTTCATTAGATATTCACTAGATACGAAACCAACTGTGCTAATTGTGTATGTCGATGATATCATTCGCACTGAAATTGATGCATTAGAGATGAATTAATTGAAAACTTCACTCTCCTTGATATTTCAAATAAAGGATTTAGGATCTCTAAACTGTTTTCTTGATATAAAAATTACAAGATCCAAAACGAAACTTTTGTCTCCCAATATAAGTTCTTGATCTTTTGAAAGAAACTAAGATAAGTGGTTGTAGGCCAATTAATAAATAAAATGATCTATATCTCTCATACACAACTAGATATTGCGTTTACTGTATGCTTGATAAATCAATTTATACATTCTCTTCATAAGAAAAATTTTGAAATAGCTCATCGGATTTTTCGATATTTGAACGACACTCCAAAAAAAGGTCTACTTTTTTTAGAAAACCCACAACAGAGATTACGGCATACATCGATGCAAATTGGACTATGAGCTATTGACAGAAGCTCTACATCGGAATGTTGTACTTATGTTTAGAAAAATCTAGTCACAATGGAGAAGCAAAAAAAAAATAGTGGCAAGGAGCAACGCTAAAATAGAATATCGAGCAATGGCTAAAAAGGTTTATAAGATGTTATGGGTGGAAAGAATGCTCAAAAAGCTGAAGATGCTTATTAGTTCACCAATGAAACTATATCGTGACAAAAAAACTATAATCAGCATTACACAGAATTTGGTTCAACATGACAGATACATGTGAAAATTGATTTACATTACATAAAAGAAATGATTGATGGTAGAGTTATTTACATGTCTTTTATAACTACTATATAACAAATGATCAATATCCTAATCAAAAGATGGTTTATGTCTAATTTTGAACATCTTGTAAGCAAGTTGACAAGATTGATGTTTGTGCACCTACTTGAGAAGGTATCACATTTGAAGCAGTTAGTTAGGCAATTCTAGGATTGTTTTATTTCTATAAAAATATCAAAAACATTTTGCCATATTTAATCAAGAATATTCTACTAGAATATGTTAGAGTCTAAAAATATTCTACTAGAATATTTGTCATATTGAGTTATCATTAAATTCTTAATTCAATCAATAGTTATCATTTATGTGAATATTCAAGTATTTATTTTTATATTTAATCTTTTGTAATTAAAGAAATTATTTTTTCTCTTTTCAAGACCAACATAATATAATAAGATGATTGATATAGTTAATCTCACATAATGAGATTAAAGCCATCCATGTCATTTACCTTAAGTTGTATATGAAGTACTTAACAACGTAGACACAAAAGGGACCCTTCACAATAATAGCATAGTTTTACCACCACTATTGCATATGTGCACAGCTTGTGTTTGCACGTGTTCCAACACTTATGTTTGCTTGTTAGGAGAAATAACAAACTAGCCAGTTGAACATGTAAAATACAAAACTTGCAATGTAAAATTTGTTGAGTTATATGGAAAAGAACAAAACCGCAACTCACAAAATAGACTAGCTGTTCTATAAGGCCAATGTCCATGCTCTTGACACTATTAGGCGGAACTCATGCAATATCAAATCTCAGGTTTTAACATAAAAATCAATAATTTGATTGGCTTGAATAAGCAAATATGAAAGGTTTGCAAGCAAATCCTAGACCAGATTACCAACAATTAAATGGAGAACAAGGGACCTAAACATCATATCAATAAAATTGGAAGATAAAACTTTTTTTGGGTATATTTACAAGTCACAGACCATTAGTTAGACAATGTTTAGGAGGGAAGCTAAGTATTCCTTAGGGAAACAAATAGCTGTTCAAAATAAGGATTTTTTAGAGTAACACAATTGACTCTAAGAAATCTAAAACTTGATTTTAAAAGGTTTTTTTTTGTAATTTATGGCTCCAACTTCTTAGCAAGTTAAAAAACATGCAAATGATGAGATTAGCGTTTATCACATCAGATGATATAATAAATTAGTCCCTCCCATCTCAAATTAAAAATAACCCTCAAATTAGAGTTTTTTTTTTATCGAAGGATTCAGCTTTCCCTATAAATGCAAAGACTACTTAGATTACTTTCTTAGAATTAAGAAGTACCTTTCATCAAATGCTTGGTCATTCCTCATCCTCTATCCATTCCCAGTTTCTATCTCATCTCTCTCGTGCTCAAACACCAACACCATTTTGAAAGCATCTCGATTTCACAGCCTTACAATGTCAAAGCCATTTGGAAAACAGTCTAACTCATAATTGTTTGACTATGGAGGTCTTCTGCAATTTCCAGTGCATATGACGGGTTTCAAAAATGCAATCAACATGATTTTTGGGGAAGAAACAGCTAAAAAAGACATTACTTCATATCCTATTAGCATAACTTTCACTGAGATCAATGGGTTTTATAGAAAATAAATTTCTCGTGGTTATGAAGCCAAATAAATTCAGTGCATACATCATTCAAATAAATATAGTGATATGTAATTTTTTCAAAAGCATGTGTTACCAACCACAGGCGAAACTTGCAATTATTGCTATACAAAAAAACTTTCCAAATTGTTTTCTCCAGACAGAAATTAATCTCCACAATAATAATTACGTAAAATGGGTTGGTTCAACGAGTTCACAAATCATGTTGAAAGCAATGGGCCAGTTCCAATGTGTATTGGTAATTACTAAATAAGCACCAAAGCTCAAGGAAACAGAATGTACTTGATTTAATTGCAGATGAAGGAGCTATTGGATGATAATCATGCAATTATTATTTTTTTGGGAATTATAAATACAATAGCTGAAAGTATTGTGTACTAACCACAGAATGATCTTTAAACTGCTAACCTTCATAGGGGTGTCCAGTCAAGCTTATCCAAAATCTAATTTAAGCACTATTGAGTTTAAGTCTACAAGAACAAGAAAAACGCAACAGAGCTGTGGCATCTCAATGGACAGAAGAATTTCGAATACCTAAAAATTTGGGCTAAGATTGGCTGAACCCAAAAGTTCTAGTCAGGTAAGTCAGTTTGAAAAATCAAATTTGGCTCCTTTTAAAAAGAAATTCAAAACCAGATGATGATTTTTCCATTCATAATGCCGTGCGCCTTGAGTCAAATAGCACTTTACTCCACACTTCTTATATGTGTATTTTTGAGGTCACCTCTAAGTGAAGTCATTGTTGTGTTATACCCAAATGAAACATGTTGCCACCCAAGTGCCATTGATTCATACTTTAGCAAATACAATAACTTCCTTCAAAACTACCAATAGGGCAAACTACATCTTCCAATGCCATTATGCTAACCAACAAAATCTATTCTTTCAGATTCAAGAATGATGATCCTTCATTAATAATCCTGTCACATCTTGGTTGATTTTATTCTTCCTAATTATAAAGATGAATTCTAATAACTTACATTTTTTTGCCAAAAAAAACATGGAATTAATAAATGATAGGGAAAAATATTACTTTAAAGTAACAAAATAAAATCTAAGAAATCCATTTAAAAATCATCTTCCAATGACCACAAACAACAATGAATGCTTTGAGATAAAACATGGGTTCAACTCAACAAAATGTGGAATACCAATAAGGTTTAGCATAAAACATCATTTCTTTGAATGTTTGAAGACAGATTAGAATTGCCCAAATTATCAACAATTTGCTCAACATAAGCTTGTAAAATACATAAACCTCCATTACTATACCTCATTGAAGTGCTTAGCTATAAATATATTAGTAAATAAATGAGTGTTTAACCAGATACTAAAAAATTGATGAGCATTTTATCAAGCTCTTATTGAGCTACTTGTTAAACAGCAAATAAGCATGTAATTCAATGTAAGCTTCTAAACAACATGACTAAATTTCACAAGTATACATACACATGTTGAACTCATAGACCATGTTCAAGCTAGTTCTATTATCTAAAAGGATGAACATAAATTAGCTAGAACCAACAAATAAGGGTTTTATAATTTCCAATAGACAAACACTTACTGTTAATTACAAATTAAGACATTCAAAATTTGATGAAAGTTTTTTCAAATCTTGACTCTTAGATGAGGGCTTCTAATTAGGGGTTTTGTTACTTTCAACGGACACAAACACTTATTATTGATTACTCTCTTACATTTACAAGAAATTTTCGATGGAAGGATTAGCAATTTAATGTGTAAACAAAATGCATAAAGGTTTGGATAACAAAACAAGTCAAAATCCCATGGCTCCATAGTCCCTAGACCATTTAATAAGAATATAGCTATAGAAATATTCTCAAAGATATCTCTAAGATATTTCCCCGTTATTCTATCATAACTCTAAAAATTTTTCTCTTTAATCCTTTCCTTTTATACTGACTTTATTTTGTTTTTTCATAAATTATCTCCCCCCTCCACTCCGCTTCTCTCACCAATTCTAGCTACCAAGACAACAATAGCCTGCCAAATTCATAGGTGCTGAGACTAACAACTCTTCTTCTCTTTTGCCACCCTCTCTTGATCATTGTCTCCACCACATCTCGCCATTAATTATTACTCTTTCTCCTACTATTTTTTTTGTGCATGGAGATCCTTCTCGAATTCAATTAATCCTTTTATATATTCCTAATTGATTCCTCAATTACCATTTTACAATGCTAGTTAATGGCAGCATTAGCATCTTTCTATGAAACAAAGACCTCCTCATTATTGGTACTGCTATTAAATTCAAAGTATCAACTATCTTTTGTAGTCTTCGATATTTTGTTTTCTCATTGTATCCCATGGGAAACTTTAGAACCTATACTCTTCAATGCCTGATCAAATGGTAATCGTCTAATAAACCAAATGACAAAACTCTATGTGATGCTTTCTTGGATGCTTAATAGTCTTGAACCAATTATTGCAATCGTTATCATATTTCAAGAGACTGCAAAAAATATGACTTTCTTTGTCTCACATACTTACAAGATGATAACATCTCATGGACATACATCCTCAACACTAATATTTTCTCTTTACAACAGTGAAACAAATTTGTTCAAGATTATGACAACTTCAAAAGCAAGTGGGACGAACTTCTTTGATATCATCCATTTACTAATGATCTTATCACTTAGCAAAAATAAAATGAGGAGTTTCATGTAGCTAAAATAGCTTGATGATTTGCAGTCCAAAATATCTCAATGATGCTCTCAAACATTCTCCAAGTCATTGAATTCTCTGCTCAATTCTATTCTAACCTTGAACATATGCTGTTGATTGTTAAAACTAGAAGGGGATGTAGTTATAATGGCTGCATTGGTCATAATATTGGACAATGTTATGGTCACAACTCCTTTCCACCATATCAACAATATCAGGGAACTAATCACTCATTGGATCTCTATTGCAAAAAATCTGGAAATAATCTATCATTCAACATGTTACCATTGCTACTTCTAATTCAACTGCTTTTGTTTCTCCTACAACTGCTCGCTCTAGTATGTCTTAGATCTTATATTCTATTTTATCTTCCAACATGTCAAATAATCCTATGTTATTCTCCACCTGCACCTTGCAAACCATTCCACCTATTATTATTGACAATGGATCTTATTCTCTTGTTTCAAGAAAATGCTCTACCTATATTTCAACTTCAATGGCTCTAAACAATATAATATATATTTCAAACATTTCTATTAATCTATTAACTATTAATAGAATTACCAAATCTTACAATTAAGACAAAGAAGGTGATTGGTGGGGCCATTGAAGTAGAAAGCACTAATTATCTCTCAAATTCTACACCCACTACTCTCTCAAACACCATCTCTACTTACTAATAGAATTTTTGTCTCAATTCTCTTCCTCCCTATAGCTTGAATTTACTCATCTTTCCTTCTACTCTATAAGTTGAACAATAATGCCTATGATTGTGTCAAACACTACTCTATCCTTTTTATTAAATCAACTTCACTTGGCCGATCATCCTCGCCATTTCATTATCGTCTTGTCTCTCTCCATTGTTTTTACTACTAAAATGCATCAAGAAGCAACCTTGGATCCTAAATAAAAACATAAAATGAATATTGAAATACAAGAACTTATTACTCATCTTACATGGAATTGGTCTCAGTACTTACCAATATCACCCTTGTTCTTTATAGATGGGTGTTCATGATTAAATTTTACAAAATGGAACCATTAATCAATACAAAGCACATTTGTTAGCGAAAAGCTATACCCAAGTTTATGGCATCGATTACATTGAAATGTTTTCCCCTTTTGTTCAACTTAAATTTGTTTGTCTTATTCTTTCTGTCACAATTAATTGATGGTGGTCCTTATTCCAAATGGATGTGGGCAATACCTTTTTCTGTGGTGACCTCTTTGAAGCACTTTATATAAAACAACCTCCAAAGTATGTTGCTTAATGAGAGACCAAGATTTGTAAGCTTTGGTAAACTATTTATGGGTTTAAAAGAAATCTTCATGCCTGGTTCAATAAACTCTATAAATCTCTGGATAAAGTCAATCTATGAAACAATACAACTAATCACTCTAGTTTCATTCATCACTAGTATAAATTGATAATTCTTATAGTTTAAGTGGATAATATTCCTCTTATTTGGATAAAGTCAATCTATGAAACAATACAACTAATCACTCTAGTTTCATTCATCACTAGTATAAATTGATAATTCTTATAGTTTAAGTGGATAATATTCCTCTTATTGAAAGTGATATATTTAGACTTGAGAAAACTAAACATAACCTTCATAAGACATTAGTTATCAAAAGAACTAGGCCATCTAAAGTATACTTTTGGCATCAAATTTAGAGATATAACAAAGGTGGTACCAATCTTTCCCCAAGAAACACATCATAGAACATCTTGAAGAAAGTAGACTTCTTAGATGCAAACCAATAGGCTCAAGTAGGGACTCCCTCAAAATCTAAGAATAAAGAACCCTATGAAGATGTTCACCATCATCATTGTCTAATCGATATGTTTATCCACTTGACCATCGCTTGCCTTGATAATTAATTTATCGTTAGTGTGGTAAGCCAACATATGCAAAATCCAAAAAAGAAACAATAAGATACAATCTCAAGACTTTTGCATCTTTGTGAAGGAAATCTTATATCATGGAAGAATAAAAAATAGAAGTCACCATTAGATCAAGTGCAAAAGTTGAATACAAAACAATAACACGTTCTTCTTGTGCAATGATGTAAATAAAAATACCCATTAAGAAATTTAAATTTACTATCACTCAATCATTGCATCTTAAATGCGACAAACAACTATCCATATTACAAGCAATTCTATTTTTTATTAAAGAACCAAACATATTCTAATAGATTGTCTTTTCATCAGAGTTATAATATTATCAAAGAAGAGCATTATTTTTCATGTCTCTAGTGAAGAATAGATAACAAATAGTTATACGCGAATTGGCAACTCGCTGACTTGAATAGCTTGCTCTTGGATCACTTCGATTATCTAATCTTCGAAACAAGCCAGATTTTCATGATATACAACTAAAGAGGAGTGCGAATAAAATACTTTTTATTAGGAATATAGTTACAAAAATATTTTTAATGATATCTCTAAGATGTTTCCTCATTATTATGCTATAACTATGTAATATTTTTCTCTTTATTCATTTCTTTTTGTACTTATTTTATTTTGTTTATTTATATTCTATCCTCTTAAATAATAAAAGTCAACTTCTTCACCTCCAACATAGTATTAGAACATAATCTCCACTCTTCTTCAATGGTGTATTCTCCCCGCTCCTAGTAATCTCTCTCCACTAGCTCTCATGAACCCTCACCATCAACATTCTTAGCCCCCAAGATTATCGCAGCTTGTTAAGGCTACAGTCATCGAGACTGCCCCCTACCTCTCCTTAACCACCCTCTTTTGATCACCATATCCACTCCATCACACCATGCCCTACTACTCTTGCTCTTATTGTTTTTATTCACAAAGATTCTCGCATTCTCTAGTATTCAACTCATCTTTTGATCTATGCCTAATCAATTACTCAATTACCTTTTACAATGCTAATCGATGGCATTATCAACTTCTCTCTCTTTGAAATGAAATCCTCCTTGATTATTAGTATTACTATTAAACTCCAATTACATTATCTCTTGTTGTTTCAATCATTTTTCTTTCTCATTTGATCCCATTGAAAACTTCAACACCTAGATTCTCTTACAGTTGAACTAATCGACACTATCAAATATATCAAATGACAAGCCTCAAACTATGTGGTTCTTACTTAGATATTTAATAGTTTTGAACCAATTATTATAACCCCCATCATGTTTTGTAGACAACAAAAAAAATATGGGACTTTCTTTGTTCCACATCTTTCTAAGACAAAACATCTTTTGGATATACCCTCTATTCTAATATCTTATAGCAAGGAGACAAACCTAATCAAGATTATTATAATAGCCTGAAAAAACAAATGAAAAAACTTCTTCAATATCATAGATCAACAGCATCAACAATATTATCATGCATTCTTTAGATAACTAAACACCATACTCAATCCTCTTCTAACCTTGACCATATTGTGCATATTGCCAACACTACAAAAGGCCATGGTTATCATGGCCTTGGTGGCTATAACATGTGGATGAGGTTGCAATCACATCTTCCTTCCAACCTGCCAACACTATCAAAAAGCTAATCACACATCAGACCTTTGTTGCAAAAAATTTGGATATCCAAAGTCACTCAACTTGTTATTGTTTCTACTTTTGATTCAACTATCACAAAAGACTATGACACTCCTCTATTTTCTGCTCCCATGTAGTTTCGCATTTGGCATTTCTCAATTATTCACTATAATGCTTCTTAAATCTTAACATCTATGCATCTTCCTATATGATAGGTAATCCTTTGTTATTTTTATTCATTATCTTGCAAATTCTTCTAAATGTCATTATTACCAATGAATCTCCTCTTATTTTTTACAAAATGATTCATCCATTTCTCACCCTCCATGGCTATAGACAAAATCTTATATATCCAAACCTCTCAAGTAATTTATTATCAAGTAACTTCCTAAATCTTACAATTATTCTAGAAGACTTCACGTTGTCTTCTAAGATCTCAACACAAAAAATATGATTGGTAGTAGACTTAAAATAAGAGACATCTACTAAAATTCTACATCAACTACTCTAATGGATACCATGTCACCTTGCCAATGGCATTGTCATTTCAATGGTTCTCCTCACCATCTACAAGAATTCACTTATCTTCTTTTCTCACTCTCTGACTTGGATCATGGTGCCTATCAATATGGTAGATATCACCATGTCCATTTTTCCTATATCAACCTCCTCTCCTGATCCGTTCAGATATTTACAATTCCAGTCCTATGTTAATCCATTGGAGTCACTTTGTTATACTACTTCAATTAAAACTGTTTTTTTCTAGTAATGCATTAGAGTACATTTAGTATACTTTTCAATCATTTTGTGCTAAACATGACATTATTATTAAACATGTCCATTTATCTCACCACAAAATAGAGTGGTTGAAATTAAACACCAAAATTTCCTTAGTGTTGTTAAGCCTTGATCTTTCAAATGAAATGCCATTCACCAATTCTAAGAAGATGTTCTCACAATCTATTACCTAATAAATCAAGTATCATCCAATAGTCTTAATAGTGCTCACACTTCTCTCTTCTTCACCCAAAGAAACCTCTTGTTCGTTCAACTCCTTGGGATTTTGGCTATGCATGTTTTGTACAATCCTTTCATCTTATAGATGCAACAAATTTTTTTTTGATACTATTAAAGTCATTTTTTGGGAGATTCTTAGACTCTGTAAGGATATTGTTCTACTCTCAAACATACGCATGTACATCTTTACGAGTATTAACTTTCATAAAACATCATCTTATTATCTCGTTATTCCCTCATCAATGGATATTCCTACCAATGTTCCACATCCAATTTTTTCTCCAATTCCTACTCCACTACAAATTTATACTTCATAGCCTTGTTTACCTCACACTGATATGCTTCCCACAATGTCGTCATCTACGATTAAACATGTACCTCCCACATTAGATCTATATGTACCAATTATTGTCCATAAAGGTCTAAGCCTAAGTACTCATCACCATATATTTTTTATTATTTTACATGATCAATTATTCTCCTCTTGTTGCTTTGTCTTGCCTCTCTCCATTTTTATTCCCTATATACACAAGAAGCACTGTTAGATCCATAATAAGGACATGGAATGGATATTGTAATGTGGATCATCATACATGAAAATTGGCCTTATCTCTTATAAAACATGCTTGTTCCTTGTTGAGAAGTGTTCATGATTATGTTTCACCTGAATTGAACCATTGATTGGTATAATACACATTTGGTGGCCAAAGGCCTAAAGTTAATGGAATTGATTAAATTGAAACGCTTTGCCTAGTGGTTTGATTTAATTCTTTTCATTTATTATCTATTACAATTACTTGAGAGTAGCCCTCATTCTAAATGGATAAAAAAATGTCTTTCCCTTCAATTTCCTCTTTGAAGCACTTCACAAGAAGCAACCTCTAAGGTACATTGCTCAGGTAGACACCAAAACATATATGGGTTAAAACAAAGTGCTTATGCCTAGCTTAATAAACCCAATAAGGCTCTTGCTAAAGTAAATCTCCAAAACAATACAATTAATAACTCTATTTTTATTCATCGCGCCTCTTAAAGAGTGATCCTTATATTTTATGTGAACAGTATTCTTTTTACTGGGAATAATATGTCAACAATTGAACAAACTAAACATTACATTCACAAGACATTTGTTACCAAAAAACTACGTTACCGAAAGTATATTCCTGACATCAAATCATATAACAAAGGTAATATCTCTTACTAAAAAAATGATCGGCCATCTTGGGGAAATTGAACCTTTCAGATGTAAACCAGCTAACTCTCCTATGAAAATTCTTCAAAAATTTAGGGATAAACCTTTTGAAAGACTTTATGTAACTATCATCTAATCTATGAGCTGATCTACCTATTTGTCACCAATCTAATAATTTCTTTGTTATTGGTATGATAAACCAATATATACAAAATCCAAAAAAGAAGAATTGAAGTAACGTCTCAGGAATAACGAGATATATTAAAAAATCTTAAGAAAAAAGGCCTGCATATCAAAGACTACAAATAAATTAAAACTTCTTGTGATGATTATGTTGAATATATTAAAGATCAAAATTCTACTTTCAAAAATTGTGTCTTTGTGACAGGAATTCTATGTCAAGAAGTACAAAAACAGCCGCTACTAGATCTAGTGCAGAATCTAAATAGCGAGCAAAGGCACATTCTGCTTATGAGATGATCTAGATAGAAAATCTCATTAAGGAATTTGGATTTCTTATCACTTAACTAATAGTTCTTAAATATAAAACTTGAACAACTACCCATATTACAAGCAATCTTATTTTTTCATGAATCAAGCATATTAATGTAGATTGTCATTTCATCAAATGTGCAATGTCATCAAAGAAGATCATGAATACTTGTGTCTCTAATGAGAAACAAATTGTAAATACTTTTACAAAGACTCATAGACTACTTTGATTCTCCAATTTTTACAACAAGCAAGATCTTTATAATATATATGCTCCAACTCAAGAGAGTGTTATTAGGAAAAATTCTCATTGTAAGATGTTCTCTCATTATTGTATCATAATTATATAATATTTTCTTTATTTCTTCTTTTTATCCTTGCCCTTTTTTTCTTATTTATAGATTATCCTCTCAAATAACAAAAGATAATTTTTATCTCCCCATTGACAAATATAAAACTTTGATTGTCAAGCAAATAGCCTTGATTGTGATGCGAACATTTCCTTATTAGGAGTCATGAACTCCCTCGTTCAAATAATCTTTCCAAATAACTAATTAGATGATTTTATATGAGATTGATCATGTCTTCACATGAGGCTTAAAACAAACTCATATGCCCCTATCATAATAGAAGACTACCACAATCCACAATGGCCAAAAACCATATACACCCATACATACATCACTTGCCTATGTATTCATATTATTAATGATAAGTTGAGTTCTCACGAATGCCTTTAGAATTTAATAGGAATTAGTTATATATTAATTACAAATTTTAAATGATATCCTACATTGACATGACCTTCATTAAGATGACAAGTGGCCTTGGGTTGTGAAGGGATATAGACCAAGCAAGATTTGAATCTAGTGAAGGAATTCAATCCCAAGTTAAAATAAGATTTGATTCAACAAGTCGATACAAGTAAGGATTTGGGTCTATTTGGTTTGGGAATTTGACCTAAAACAAGTTTTTGGTTTAATTTAAGAATTTTGTCCAAGCCAAAACCAAACTCTCTTCGGTAATTTTTTGTTCAAACTCGAATTTGAGTATGTCTTGTGAATTTGACCCAAGCCAGAGCTTGACTTCGTTTAAGGAGTTTAGGCCCAAGCTAAGATAGGATTTGATTTGAAAATTTAAATAAAATTTGGGACTAATTTAGGAAATTGGTCCAAGTAAAGTTTTGAACTTAGATTAAGAAACTGCACTATTTAAGTCGTGTGAGAATTAGTTCGACATCTAGTTTTGGAATCCATTTGAGAATTTGGCCCAAGTTGAGATTTGGATTTGCTATGGAAGTTTACCACATGCTAGGGTTTGAATTTGACTTGAAATTTTGGACCATGCAACCATTTGATCAAGTGTGGGATATTGGTTCATGCTAAATTTTAGATTAGGTATAAAAATTTCACCCAAACTAAGAATTTATAATCTAATGTAGGAATTTGGACCATGCCAAAATTTGGATTTAGCAATGGAATTTGCCTTAAACAAGGCTTGTAGCTTCATGGGATTCTTCCCTAAATTTGGATTAACTTAAACTTAGATTGGGGTAAGCCCTAAGCCAAAATTATCTACATAAATTAAGCAGCATTAAGAAGCTTTTAAAGGGACAATTGAACCATTTGGCATAGAAAACAATACTTCGATAATTTCATCACCAATAATAATTTAAAAATTCTTAAGAAACTCTAGCTCATAAAAGGTTACCAACTACTTTATAACACCCTTGGAATAATTATAAAGGTTCATAAACACTTCGGCATTTTTGACGTCTAAGAGGTACTTTAATCAGATTTGAAAATATTGAGGAACATAAAAACCCTCAATCGAACCATGACCCCTAAGATGATTTTGAATAAAAGAAACATATAAAATGACACATACGTAACACCTTCAACATATTTGATAATTTACGAAAACAATATTGTCATAGTTCTAGTATCTAAGAAAGTAGTGTGTCCATTTAGTATATATCATATCATATAATTATAACTAAACCTAAAAAGTCTATTTGACTTATATTATTAAACTCATTAATTATTAAATCAAGAAAATTTTCATTAATGAATTTAGCTATATCTTTAAAGTTATAAATCAAGGGCCCATTCATTTATTTATTTATTATTTTAATATTATTATACCTTTTATTATTTTCTCCACAATCTTTAAGATTTTCCTATTTCCCCTTTCTTCTTCATCATTGATGGAGCATTCAAGGTACAACCCCATGAAAGTAGTAGTCAAGGTGATGGCTCAGTAATGGGGGAAGGTAGAAACACAACTTGACAATGGAAACAAGCAAACTATGAACTAAAAATGGAAGTCAGCAAAGTTAGAAGCGGGCCAAATATGTCAACCGTAGTGGTGATTATGGGAGGAGATTAAGGATAGAAATCTTGGAGGCAATGCTAGTCCAAGCAATGTCAACGAGTGAACGGTTGTCGAATGAAGAGGTGGTAATCAAGACTAGTGATGGGAAAGATACAATTTTTTGAGAATAAAGGGAGATTGGTAAAGCGTTGGGGGAGGATGGGTGTGTTTGTTTGGTAGGACAACGTTTATTTTTGTTTTGAGGTGGGGGGCTAGTAGCCAAACTTTTGTATGAGACGTGTCTAAGAAGAAAGAAATCAAGAAAAAGATTGATGAGCTTGAAGAGTAATGACTATGAAGCAATTCTACAATAAAGGAGATGGATACAATGCGAAACAAATACAATGGTATAAGAAAATGGAAAAAAAATTAAATAAATTACATAGGTCGTTACTAAATCAATTAAGTGAGAGCATTTCAAGAGAAACATCAAAGAGTTTTGACAGGTTGGAGTTGATTGCAATTAATAATGACTTTCAAAGATAAAGGTGATTTGATGGAAGACATTGAGCCAAAGATCTCTATTGTGGTCAACAATAAATGGTGGCTGAAGATAGGAAAATATCATGCTATTAACATAATTGTTTGCGATGAAAGATCCATCCCTTTGTCTTGTTGCATTCCCCATATTTAATGAAATGCATGCAATTCGAGTTGAATATGTACAATTTTTAATACATGGAATGCCTTTTACACGTATTTGATACATGACAAAATTTCTTAACTAATTATTTGCATCTCATTTGACAATATAGTCCAAAAGCATTTTGGTTTGATAACTAAAATTCATACAAATGTTAACATGTTTGTCTTAACATGTTTGTCATAACTTGATTCTTGTAAGCTTCTTGCAATGGCCTGTTGAATCAAAAGGATAAGCCCAAAGGACAAGTTCAAAAATAATAAGTCTAGAAGACAAGTGGATGGTATGAATTACATGTTTAATGGCACAAGCATAAATTCAATTGAACTTGAATTGTCAAAAAGCAAATTGAGGGCATGGTTTATAAGCTCAAGAGCATGAAAACAAATTCAACTGCCATTTAATCAACATAAAGGAAAGTTGATGGTATAAGTTACACACACAAGAGTGCAAGCCCATATTCAATCTCTTAGAGTACCTACCAAAATATTTCCTTGAATAGCATGGCCTTTGCAATATCAATCAAGGTATGATGACTAGCTTTGTAGAATACTAGCTCAAAGACTAGTATCTAGAGGCCCAAACAAAAGTAAGGATAAGAGGAAACAATAGTAGATAAAAATCGCTTATATCGTTTCTTAGCCCTACTTGCTAAACTTCTATGTAGACTACTTGATTACCTTGCAAAACTTCATTGATCACACTATTCCCTTCTCTCATTTCTTTTTCTTTTAGCTGGATCTCTTTTTGATCAACCTTTTCTTCGCATTACACCTTTTTTGAGAGCATCCATCCCTTTTTTGACCTCTTATGCAAAAGATACATGTATGCATGCAAGCATGTATGTATATATATATATTAAAAAAAAGACAAAAAAAGGGCAGGATCCCTCTAAGAAAATACCAGAGGGAACTAGACTATGACTTTACATTATGATAATCTTTCATTTCATATGAATCTTTGAAAGTCTTTTCACAAAAAAAGACAAATTTTACCTCGTCTCACCAGTGCCCTATGCTAGGCATAAAGCCGAAAGGTATAGATGGCATGTCTACTTTTCTTTCATTACAAGAAGAAGACTCATATTAGACCAATGGATGAGTGGATGACTGTGTTCAAAAAAGGTCACCCTAGAAATCACTTGCAATAAAAACATTCTTTACCCAAAGAAATGATATCCTTGTCAATAACAAAGGAAATTAAAAAATTAACTAAAAACTTCCCTATATTTAGCAACCTCTAGGCAATTAAATCATTTCAACACCAAAAAATGAATTTAAATATGAGATTACAATCTCCAATAATTGGTCATTCAAACAAATTATCCTAATATTCAAATTTTTAATAGCTGTGAGTAGATCACATAAACATAATTAGATTTCTCAACCATTCAAAATTAATCATTCTATTTCAATATTTTCAATAAATAGTATTTGATCCCAAATATTGGACTAGTATCAACAAACAACCATTCAAAAACTCTCCCTATCATGTGCATTTGGCCACATATTGTTTTCTAATCATGCAAACTTAATTACTAATTTGCATTTACCCAACCGTTACTAAAGAAATTTGCTTCAATATCTCATCATCATAAATTATCATAAGTTTCTTATTTTCTTTTCTTTCATTAAATAAACCTCTTTATTAAAAATTCTTTAATTATATCTTCTCAGCATATCTTTTTTAAGCACACTAAGTCCTTTGTAATAATCCTTTGTCATGTTCTTTTTTTGGGTCAAATTTTTCTTTATTCATATAAGAAAATTCTAATAAATTATTTAATACATTGGCATTAAGTGACATTTATTGAATTCAAATTATCTAAGATGTGTTTTTGAGGACATTCAAGTATCAGTTATTTCTTAGTTTTACTATTAATAATTGTACTTCATGATTGATCTTACATTCCCAATGGATTATGGGTTTTGGAATGCCACTTTTTAACCATTTTCTCATCCTTTTGTAAAGAAGAAATTAACAATAAGCATTATATAATCTAGAGTTCACCTACATAATCAAAGAGAATAGAGTATACAAATATCTCCATTGTTAACAAACTAATGCTATCTATAAGCATCATTAGAATAAACTAAAGTTATCTATAAATGTCAACAAATAATGAAGAGGTTTACCTCGTGCAGATATAGCCCCTCCAGTAACACAACCAGCAACAACTGTGTTAGTGGTATCATGTTTTGCCCGTGCCTAAAGAGAATGAACAACCCTCAATTAAATACACTACATAGAACACATTCTTTCCTCAAAATGTTCTCTTACTACCTTCTCAACAACACATTCAGCAGCTGAAAAAACTAAGCCCATAATTGCAAAAGCCTTGGCAGAACTAATGCTTCTCCTGCCCATTTGCTTTGCAGTGTATATAAACTGCTGCCTTCCGGTCATCTCCTCTTGCATTATAGGATTGTCCAATGCTCCAAGAAATAGTCCCATAAACAGACCAAGTCCACCACCTACAGAAACAAGGAATACAATTATTACTAAACTCTAGCATTAATTTTCCTTGAAAGACTTCATAAAATAAATCTCAATGACATTGCAAAAATAAACCAAACCACAAATTAATAAAACCCAAACAACTAGCATTTAAAGGAAAACATGACTTAAAAACCAAATTAGGATGAATGCACAAGATCAAGGAGATGTTATGGGTTTAAATATCAGAATTGGAAAAAGGATGCTTCCAACTGTAATCATCTAATATAGGGCTAAATGCATAAATGATATATAAACTAAAAACATTGATGAGGTTGAAAGGTTTTTCTCAAAACTTTTTACATAAACTTTTTCTTTCTACAGGTAAACTACTATATTTATAATATAACAAGTAAAGTTCAAAGTGAAACTGACAAAAAGTTTGTTGAAGAGATCTAGGTGAAAATAATCTTGATAAAAGAAGAATGCATTATTTGTTTAGGAACTTACATTTAACTCGGATTTAAGAATGCTTGATTTAATAAAATTATGACAATAAAGAGCATAGAATTTTTGGTTCTTTATATACCAATTTAAGTGATAGGTTCTACAGTTATATCTCTTCTTCAGTAGAAGATCAAAACATTTGATGCGTGGATCGAACTATTCGATCATGGTTCAAACCATTTGATGGGATTAAAAGAAAGATGGCTATGGAACAAAGTTTAAATTGTTTGTGAAGATCAAACCATTAAATCAGGAACCGTAGTGGTCAATCATGTCAAGTGGACAATGATGACAAAAACTGGTTTTCGATGATGCAAGGACATCATGCTAGTCAATGTCACAACTCAAAGGTTTGATTGACGCATGATGAGAATATCTAAGCTAGTTCAAATTGTTGTATTTAAATGAGACTTCAATTTGACCCTAAATAGTTTGATTTAGAAACCTCTACACAAGAGAGAATAAGAGAGGGTCTCGTTGAACCTTACATTTGTGGCTTTTTCTTTTTAATAGTTACATCATCTGGTGCAACTATGTTCTTTTTTCTTTTGATCATGAAAATTATATATGAAAAATATATTTTTCTCTTGGTTTTCATTTTTTAATGGTTTTCCCTAACTGAAGAAGAAACTTTAAAAGCAAAGATGAAAAATTCTTTTATAGTAAAATTCAATTCCTTTGAAACAAAATTACTATGCCTGATGGCACACCCAAATTGAATTCACAAATAGTAACTGCAAAACGACAAGAAGCATACATGTCAATTGGCATGACCATTAGGTCAGACCAAGGCCAGCTAAAAGGGTACAATGAGAGAGGCTCACCAGTAGTTAGTGTGATCACAATTCAGAAAGTAAAGTGAAGGCCTCATTCGCTGTCCAAAGCAAAATCAAAATAAAACCTTACATTACATCGTTAAATCCATCTAACTTACCAAGTACTACTCGCTTCTTGACCCCTTCAAAATTTCCAAAATGAGCCTACTTTTTCAACATTTCCGGCTGTAGCATCGAGGACAGTTTTCATCTTTTAATTGCTTTTTTTTTTTTTTTTTTTTTTTTTTTTTGCGACATTGTTTATAAGCTTTCGATGAAGTATCAAGAAAACGAATACCACAAAATAGACAAAAACGGAAGGGGTGCGGAAGATAGCAATCTACGGTAAAATTCTCTTTTGCTTCCTAGTTTATGCCAACACGAAAAGTAGAAGCAAACCCATGACTCCACTGACGACGCTGCGGACGGCGCAATTGTTCCAGATATCTTGTCCTCGAATTTCCTCCACGGTAGGAAGTTTCAGCGGTTCAATCTTAGGCTTCTCCTCTAGCTTCGGCTCTGCTTGGGTTTCTCCATCTGAAGAGGCCATGGATTAAGATGTAAATCAAAAGAAGGATACTCGGCGGAGGGAGAGAGAAGAAACAATGAAGTGCAAGAGTTGCCGCCACGAACAGGGGGCACCTCCTCTCTTCTCTCTTTCGTCCTCCCCAAGCCAAGTTCTCGTTCCTTAGGGTGGGATCGCGGAGTTTAAAACTAAAGCCAATGTTCGTTATTCAATTACTTAGGGCCCGTTTAGTCATGTGAATTTAATTTGATCTAATTTATTTGAGAGTAAGTTGATCTAATTATAATTATATTAATAAGATGAAAAGAAAAATTATATTTAAATATTATCTTAAATTATAACAGTTATTTGTTTCATTAATAATATTTTTATTTAATATAAATATTATTAAAATATAATTGATAAATCAATTTTATATATAAAAAAAATTGTTTAATTTTTAAGTGAGATTTTATCTTAAATTATAACAGTTATTTGTTTCATTAATAATATTTTTATTTAATATAAATATTATTAAAATATAATTGATAAATCAATTTTATATATATAAAAAATTGTTTAATTTTTAAGTGAGATTTTATATATTTGTCGTTTGATATCTTAATCTCTCATAAGTCAAATAAATAAATTAACAAAGAAATGAAAGAATTATTAATTGTCATTTTTCAATTAAAATTAAGTTTTTTATGGCTTATTAATATGTTGATTTTGTTTATTCACAACGAAGAAAGAATTAGAAGTTAATGGATCGATGAGATATAACATTTCTTCTCCTTCCTCTATTACCTTTAAGCTTCTTAAGCTAACTCCTACACCCTTTATGCCTAGCTCATAGTTGTTGCATGAGCTCGCTACGTGCTCACCCTGCGTGATACCAAGCTCTTCATTGGCACCATCGTTGGCCAATGGTGATTACATCTGGTTCCTGGACATCATCATTGGGAGCACATTCTACTAACTGGTACGTTTTAAGGACATCGACGAATTTGATATCGTGGGCGATCGTTGTTGAAAATAAAACTACCAAAGCAAAATAACACGAGTTCTCTGTGAGTTAAGGTTAGCGAGGTCAATTTTTTCGATAACTTTTTAACTATGTTAAACCCCCCGATTTATGTTATTTTATGATTGGCAATGGAGTTTAAAACTAAAGCCAATATTTGTTAACGAATGTTAATTATTTAGATGGAATATTCCTTTCAAAAAATAATTACAAAAAAAGAGGTTGTATTAAAATAAATAAAATAAATAACAAAAAAAAACGTTTTATTACCATTATAACGATTTTAAAGAACTTTTTATTATGAAAATTTTGTGAAAAACATTTTCTTTAGCAAAATTTTTTCTTTTCAATATCATAATCCTGACAAATAAAATCAATAAAACTCTATTTTTTAGGTGCACTTTTTATCATCTTGATCAAAGCAACACCTTTCATTGATTGGGTGAACAGCATGTGTTAAAATCTAATCAGATTTCTTCGGCACAATTAGCCCTTTTCAAAGGTAGATTAGTTTTTATTAGCACTTTTTTATTAGTTTTAATGATAACTATTATTGTAACCATTTTTCAACAAAAATGCGTTTATAAATACCCTCTTTAAGGGTACAATATTATTCTTTTTTTTGGAATTTGTAGTTTTTATATGTATTAATTTTTTGCATAGAGAGAAATTATGATTTTCTCATCCTTAATATTTTCACCTATGAAATTTCTTTGCATAATCATCCTCATATTTTGCTTCCTTATGACAAGTGCATCTCTATAATCTTTTTCAAAAAGACCCCTCAATGTCTTTAACATTTCTTATGAAAAGCATGAAAAACACATAAAAATTGATGAAAAATAATCAAAAGTAAAATTTTATAATAGTTTGAAAGAATACAACTCTCCTAACCTCTTTGAATGAAGTTTTCAATGGCCATTACATCAAACTTTTCGACATAAAAGCTTAAGTTTATTTGATATAAGTTAAAAGTGAAATATATAACAACTTTGAGAAAACTAAAACAAGGTTATATAGAAATAGTGTTTATGGGTTTAGAAAATAATACTTAAGATGAGTGAATTATTTATAATTTAATTGTAATTGAGTATTTTTTGAAAATTGGGTAAAGTGAAGCAATGTTATAACTAAAAAAAATAATTTTGATTATTTAAAAAAAATGTACTTTAATGTTAGTGACCATAGCAAATTTAATTTTGATTAAAAAATTTATGTGGCATTAGAAAGTGAACTCATTAAGTCAAAATTAATGCCAAAATCTTGGTCAAAGAAAAAAAATAATCACTTTTAAAAGCTTATATGATGATACAAGACAACCATCAAAAGAACAACTTATTAACAAATAGCAAATCATGCATATGCCTAATACAATGAGCCAAAAAAAAACTAACAAGCAAAATCCCAGATAGATAAATATCAAGCCTAATAGGTCATGATTACCCACTTCAACGATTATGCATGGTAGTAGAAACATTGGAGGAGAAATTCCAAGTTCAAAAGAAATATTCAAAATTGGAAAGAAATACATGAATTTTAAGGGAAATTCAAGATCTTAGAAGTTTTTTCATTAATTCTCTTTATGCTCTCTTTGTTTAGAAAAATATTCAAAAATCTTGAATATTGTTTCATTAATACTCTTTACAATAATTTATTCATGGAGGTTATTATTTATATATCTTTTTATGTTAATGTTGTTGTTTTAAATGTTAAGAATAAATAAGACTTCTTCTTTTGTCCTTCATGGTCTATCTATTTTTATTTTGTCATGAAGATATGTTTTCATGATCTATATTTAGCTTCATGTAATAAATCTATTTAAAGGATATGAGTCATGAAGAAAGCATATTTTGGATCTTTTAAAAGTGCTTAATAATCTTCCAATAAGCCCATGGCGAACTACTTAACCCTATGCTATGACCCCTACTTTCCCCTTGACCTCAATCGCTTAGGCTAAATTTTCTACTAGATTCTATTATTTTTTATATCAAAGTCTAAGATGATTATAAGATTAGGGAAAGACTTTTTTGGTGTGACACAAGAAGAAGCATTTAGATGATATTGAAGGTTTTCTAAAACTAGGGGCCAAATTTGTTTGGTGTGATAACTACACAAAATATTGTACAAGATTGAAAGAATATAAGATAAATTTGAGTTGATAATAAGTTCCATATTAAAACTAGCAACACAATTGATCGAGGACAATATAGATTTTAACTCTGTACAACAAAGTTATTCTTAGCCAAGTGGGAGTTAATGAAAGTTAAGCATCAAAAAATCAAATTATCAACAAATGACATATTAAACACAAGTTCATTACAAAGGAGTTAAACAAAACCTAAATAGGCAAAAGCCTAAATAAATAAGTGTCTAGTTTAATAGGTCATGATGACAGTTTAGCATACATACACACTTCAATATTCATACATGAAATTAGAAGCATTAAAGGAAAATTTAAAACTTAAAATAAAATTTTAAAATTAGGAGAAATTTAATACACATTTGAAGGAATCCAATATCCTAAAGATTCATTAATTATTTTTTTCATGTCCTCTTTATTTAAGAATATATACTTCAAATACTTC
Source organism: Vanilla planifolia (assembly GCA_023846275.1). Classification (NCBI taxonomy): domain Eukaryota; kingdom Viridiplantae; phylum Streptophyta; class Magnoliopsida; order Asparagales; family Orchidaceae; genus Vanilla; species Vanilla planifolia. The sequence goes on along the minus strand of CM043865.1, from coordinate 55,327,807 downwards.
AAAATTCTCTCATTAATCTTTTTTATATGTATTTTTTCACATTATTTTTCATAAGTCTTTACTTTCTTTCAATGTTATTTTTGGTTTAGTATTTAAGATAATTTAGATATTTTTTTATCATGAAAGTATATCTTCATGACCTAAATATTTAGCTTTTTATAATATGCTTATTTAAAGACTACGACATATGAAGAAAATATGTTTTGATGATTATAAAATATTGAGAACTTTCTCTCTCTTAGTTAACCTCACTCAATGACATGAATCTTTAAAAGTATTAGATAACTTTACAGTAGTAATTACACTTGATAATGACTTAACTCTCTTCCTTCCACCCTTACCTTATAACTTAAATTTTTTTTATCCTTTAATCTAGGTTATCCATTGAGCTCTATCATATGTTCATTATATATCATCTAGGATGTTATAAGTTTTTTTATGATTTGACTTCATTATATTATTTTGATATATGTTTTTTGAGGTGTGTTATATATCCAATGTCACCTTATGATTTGTTTAGTGAGTCATGAGGATCGCATGTATTATATCAAGCATTTTGTCCATTCTCTTAGATGCCTTGATGTGTTTGAGCACTATTTAGAGTAATTTGAGAGTTAAGATTTTTTTTGGATTTTTTAATGTAACATCCTTAATTTTGTGAAAATAAAATTTGTTTGAGTTAATTACATTTGCGAATTTTTTAAAAAAATCATAGATTTTTCTTTTAAGACTATTTTCAAGTTTCTAAATATGGTGTATAGTATGATTAAATGAATCATACAATATAATAGAATATGTAGCTAGATAAATAAATTAAAGAATATTATATAATATAATATATAACATTATATAAGTATAATCAAGTATTATATATCATCACTATAAATCAAGCAAGTCTGATATGCTAAGAAAGAGAATGTTCTCATTGCATAGTATGATCAAGCAAATCGTATAAGTATAATCAAGATTAATAAGCATCACATAGAGACATTATCGGTTATGACTTAATAAGAAGAATAAAAAATATCTTATAAGACTAAGGTATCATATAAGTACAAGCAATATAATTAATATAAATGAAGCTACATATTACCATTTTACGATATGAAGTGAAGGGATTATAAAAAGTACAACATTATATAACCAAAATATTTACAAAAAACAATGAAATGACAAAGTAATCTTCATAAGGAGAGTCCAACCAATGATAGATCATCATAATTAAATGAAAAAGAAGGTGGTTAGAGACTTAATTGAAAGAAGATGGTCATTGGAAGATGATGAATGGCTAGAATCATGAATGGACATTGGCCACACATAAAAAGGTTTGAAGCCAAACTTTAAAAAACTTTAGGAGAACTAAATGACTAATTTCAACACTATGGATGATTCAAAATAAATTTAGATTTTTACTAGTCTAATTTGAAACCTACAATACTAGAGATACTCAATAGATTATTAAAGGATATGAAAAGATATTATGCACTAATTAGGATTAGGTATGTGTGATATTTTAAAACTATTCAAAACTTAGAGTTTCAAAGTTATAGTATAGATTGTTAAGTTGAGTAGGTAAAAATATCTTAAATATTAAGCATAAAATCTTATAAACTGATTTTTATCACATCCAATTTTACACATAAAATAAAAAATTAAGAAAAATTTAATATAAAATACTTTAATAGAAAATAATAATTATAACTTTAGATTATTATATAGAAAATATTGTTGAAAGGGTGTACCTTTTTTACGATGTTGTGTGTCAGCAGAAGCGAGAATTTGTTTGATTATCGAATCTCCTAGTGGAATGTCTCTCACCTTTGATCCTCGTCTCTCATAAAAGATTTGATTGTCGACTCTCTCAGAGGAAGGTCTCTTATATTCGATCATTGTGTCTCACAAGAGAAGTTATAATATCTCTAACTAGAGTTGAGCATACACACTTTGTTTAAGAGGAGGAAGCATACAAATAAAAAAATTATTTTATAATTTTCATCTCTCCTTTACATGTTGAAAGTCCTTATTTATAAGAGTTCAAAGGTTCATCAATAATTTTTTAAAAAACATACAAAATTAATTAAATTTAGTTACCAAATTAGCCATGTGTTTTGGGCAGTGGTAACACTAAACAGTGAAATGACGGGTGGTGAAACTACTAGGTGAGCGCATGGACAGAGTTGTTGGTCTGATTTTTTAGTAAGCACGGGTCACACAAAATAGAATGAGTTGATGAGATTGGTGGGTTGGCACATGTCATCACAGGTCAGAGCGAATCAAGTGGGTCATCGTGAGTAATGGGACAGTGCAGATTGGGTGCTGGTTAAGCGAATCAATGAGGTTCATAAGTCAAATCGAGTCACGCAGGGGCATAGGTCAGTTTGGTCAACAGCAATAAGGGCTAATGGATATCTAATGGTGACAATGGATATCTTTGTGACCTAATATTAGACCCTCCTATATCATTCTCCTCATGTGAGAGAGAGCTTGGCTTGATAGTATTGGGATGATTGGCACACTAATGCTCTAACAAGTGTGGTGTGATATAGAGTAGGTCATCATAGATAAGCTAAGAATTGTTGATCGAAGGCTTGCCCTTCCAAAAAAATAAATTTTTTTTAAATTTATAATCTTTAGTTAGAATTGTCTTATGATCTAAAATTTTCTCTGCATTGTCCTTTTTTAGGCTAATATCGTGATAAGAATGGGTTCACTCAATATAAGAGAATTAGGCTCAAATAACTTACTAGGTACTAAATGTAGTGCCCTATAAAGGACTAAATCCTTAATGTTAAAGGTTGCACACTAATCACATACTCTTCTAGTAAATCTAATACATATGTATTAGTTTCTAATTTTTGAATAATTCTAAAAAGTTTAGCTTCACATATTTGTAATTTCTTGTAAGCTCTCTGAGAGAGTGGTTCTGACCTAACTTTAATTATAACATAATCTCTTTTTTAAAATTCTCTAATATTTCTTTGAGTGTTTTTTAGTTTTTTATATCTTTTGTTATTTAGATTAATTTTTTTAGATAATAAAGAGATATAAACAAAGATAGAAGTTTAGAAGTTCATTAGTAAGGGAATAAAATTAATGAGATATTGGCTTATTACTATGAGCCTATATAATAGGTGATGGGTCTAATAAGGTGGTAACTAACTCTTTAATTATAAAAAAATAAACTAAATCTTCTTGATCAAGGGTCTTCCTAACTTAGAATAATATCATCAAACTTAAATTCTTTGTCTTTCTTTTTTCTTTATCCATATGCTTAGAATTGTTTATAGATTTATTATGCTTAAGTGATTAGGCTTTCTCATAAGGTGCGGTAGGGTATAATGATGCTCTTTCCTTCATAAACATATTACATTGATGCAATTATCATTGTTTGTAATTATCATATATGGTTATTTCTTAATTTTTATGTTAGTGTTAAAAATATTGGTTCATTACCAGTCATCTTACAGTTGTGGGGTTATAAAGATGCACCTAATCATGAAAATTTTTCAAGTTTTCTAATTTTTGCTCGACCTGCTCATTAGGCATTATATTTTTTCTTTTAACTTTTCTTGTTTATTATCATTATATAAGTTCATAGTCATAGATCTATTTGGATAGTTGGTAGTTACATGTCCCTTTTCATAACACTTAAAAAGCGATTCAAGATTGGGTGGGTTGGATTGAATAAGTGAATGATAATGTTAGTTTGAGAGGTTTGAAGTTATGGTGGATGGGCACTGTAGGAGCATCAAATGTTTTCTCACAAATATACATTCACTAGCATCACACTAGTTCCATAAGTCCATCAATGTCAAATTTGGTTAAACGTTACTTAAAAATGCTTAAAATTGAATTTTTTTATTGTTTTTTATTTCTACCATTGTTAGCAGTCGCTGCCAACTCGCATATCCTACTGACTCATTCTATTCTACCCAACTCATGCTTACTAAAAAATATGACTGACAACTCTGTCAGATTTTCATCGCCCGTCATTTTTTCGATCGCTGTTACCATCATTCGATCATAACAAGTTTGAGAACTTAATTTAATTGATTTTTTAGTTTTTTTTTAATTTTTTTATTTTTCTTAAAATTATTGATGAACCTCTGAGGTGTCTACAAATTGAGTTGCTAATGAGGCTATAGAAGATAAAAATCATAGAATAATTTTTTTGTTTGTATGCTTTCACCTTTATGAATAAAAGGTGTGTCTAATTCCAATTAAACAGATTCCAACTTTCCTTATGTGAGATAAAGATCAAAGGAGATAGAACTTCCACCGAGAGATCTGACAACCAAATCCCTTGTGAGAGACAAGGATCAAAGGTGAGAAATATTCTATTAGAAAAGTTAGTAACCAAACAAATTATTGCTTCTATCAACATCCCAAGTTTTTTATTAACGTAAATCATCACTTGTCTCCCTTTTTATGTCTTTAGTGCTCCAAATATCAATTTCTACTAAACTACAAGTCATCATTACTAAAAGATATATTATTTTAGTAACTTTTATTTTCTAGATAGTAATCTAAAGTTATAGTTCATCTATTTTATTAAAGTATTCTACATAAAATTTTTCTTAAATTCTCTATTTTATATGTATGAAATTAGTTATAAAAAATTAGTTTATAAGATTTTATGCTTAATACCTAAGATATTGCTACATACTCAACTTAATAATTCATACTATAACTTTGAAATATTAATTTTTAAATAATTTTAAAATACCACGTATATCACTAAATCGTAATTAATGCATAATATCTTTTTATATTTCTTAATAATTTATTTAATATTTTTAATATTATAGGCTCTAATTTAGGTCTTAATAAAAGTCTAAATATGTCATATATCATTTTTAGTATCAAAATCTATGATTTTTTTATTAAAAAAATCTTTGTTTCATGTATTCAACTTTAGTATTAGATAACATGGTTTTCTACTCTATATCAATTTTGATATTAAATAAAATTAATTTTTTACTAAAAAAAGAAAATAAGTTGTTTTAACTTAGTTTATATACTAAAGAACTCTTAGTTAGTTTTAGATAAATTATTTTAAGAGGTAATACAAAAGTAGTGATATGAATCTCCATCATATTTTTTATGAACTATTTAGTTATGTCTAGGAGATAACTTAGCAAAAATAAGAACCTGATCACTGATGGTTTCTTAGAAGCACACCTCATCTCAGTTTTGTTGATCTATAGTTACACTTATTTTGCTTCATAATCTTTTTATAAGAAAAAAATTTTCATATTATTTTTCTTGATATCTCCTTTTGTGATAAGCCATTTTGTGATCACAAAATCTAATATGTCTTATCAAATGACAAATCAAAGTTAAGAATTAGTTCAAAACCTAAGACAAAGTTTAAGCCAAGATCAAACTATAAATATCTCAATAAATAGCCTAACTCACTTAGATAGTTAGATAAATCCTCTTAAACCAATAGTGTAAATCAAATCTTATAAGAAAAAAAGATAATAAAGGAATAAGTACCACACCTAATAATTTAGAAAAAAAACCTAAGAAGACATAGGATCCATAGAAGACATGATAATCCTTCTAATGAATCTGACCAAGATATCCATAAAAAAATCATGATTGTAACAAGAAAAAAATGAATCTTTTGATGAATCAGATTAAAATGATGACCTAGATATGTCTAGTGAGAAGGAAAAACCTAAGAGACATCGAGATAGAAAGTATATCCTTATTGTAAAACTAGATGTTAGCTTTTGATAGTAGTTTTGATCATAAGGATTATATGGATTAATAGTCTGGTATGAAAGATTACTTTGATTAGCACCAACTAAGTGAGTGAATAATATATTAATTTATTAAGACTAAACTCATCGATACTACTCTTAGAGCAATAATATGCTAAAAATGATGAATATGTATCTCAAACTTGGAGAAATCTTAAGGTTGTGTTGTACAACAGGTTTGTTCAAATAATAGATAAAGAGAGAAATCACAGGAAATGGGTTGGCACGAGTCAAGCGAATCAACCAGTGTTCTCGAGTCAATTTGGGTCACATGAGAACGTGGGTCAACTCGAGCGATTGTAACAGGTACTAACGATGATAGATGGTGATAGATTGTGAAAGGTGATGAAATCAACAAAAAAAATCAATTTTAAGCATTTTAAAGCAATTTTCAACCGATTCACTTGTTGACTTATGAAATTGGTGTGATGCTAGTGGACTTGAGTTTATTAGCTAATATTAGATACTCCTATGTCACGACTCCTAATAAGTTGTTAGATGGAGTGGTAAAGAAAAAATTATCTTATATTAGCTTTCGAATAATTAATCATGATGTTTATAAGAGTTGTAATGATCTTAACATATCGAAACATGTTTTGATGATAAAACCCAATTGAGTCATTATGGAATGTCCTAATGGAAGAATATTTTAATATAGTGAAACAAAGATGTTATATTTAATATCACTTTGAATATCACTAGTCTAATGTGATTCAAAGATAAAATAACCAAAAATTAGTAGGCTTATGACATCTAAGACCAAAGAGAACAAATAATAAGTGTCAGGTGATATCTTAAGAGGAAAACCTTTGAAGTAAAGAGTAACTTATGTCTGACTTCTAAGTGAATAAGAATAGGAATGAATTGTTCTATATTTGTGGCTAATGAAGTGATCATATGAGATATCATAGTCTTTTGATGTATGAATAAGTTTTTCTTCAAAAGATGTCTTAACATCTTAAGATAATAGTCTCTCACATAACCAATATGATCACTCTCACAATAGCTAATACGAGACAATTAATGTTTATACCCCTCCACCTATAAGCCTGTTAGTAACTACTCTTTTCTTCAATGATTTCACTCTTAGAATATCATCGGGAGCTCACTCCCCACCTCTCTTTAGTTATATTGGTCACTGGATCACCAATTTTTGCTTATTTTGTGCTTAAATCACATCATACTAGTGAGATTTAGCTTTGATGCTAAATGTGACATTTTTATCTTGTTATATTGATGTGTTGTCCTATTAAGGTCTTTTTATATCAACCAAAATGCATTTTACTCTCAAAATATATCTCAACATCTTAAGACTATGTCATCTAATGCCCTCACCAAGATCAATCGTCAGTAATCAATATGAAATAGTTCATCACTGTACCTCTCTATTTAAAAGCCTGATAAGAGCTACTTTTTGTCTTGTAATTCTTCTCTCAAAACATCAATTGATGATTACTTTTTACCCTCTTTGAATATAAAAGATAGTAGACCCAACGATGGATTAGGATATATCTTCAAATTATATTTGCTTGGTAGCATTAATCCTAATGATAAACTATAGGGCATAAGTCTTTAGACCATGCTTATATAAAATTTTTTATAGACTATGACATATGATCATTATGGATATGATTACTATTACATTTAAAGGATAAATTATTAGAAATTGGAATAAAACATAAACAAAAAGTTAACATTTGTATATCATATGATTTTCTTATTATATACGCATAGCTCATGGTATTTTTTAACTTATTCATATATTTTATTATTATAATCATATTTTTATGATGGTTTTAAGAAGTTTATTTTGCATTGTATTAGCTTATATGAGTTATCTATTAATCTTATTAAAAAGTCATGAATATTTACATCATAAGTCATACATCTATCACATCGAGAGATGAGGATTTTGGATCCTCAAAGAAGAACCATATGATGTGAGAATGACCAATGGTTTGGTTAGAGACAAGTTTCTGTATTCAACTTATGCTTTGTTTTTAAATATTTATTTAGTTATTGACTTGGTATGGTTTAGATGTTTATATATAATTTTGTAGTTGTGGCATCTTATTTTATCCTAATGGCTATTTTATTTATATTGTTTGGTTAGTTACAATTCTCTATATCATTATCAGGTTCAAATCTAAAACTTTAATATCTTCATGTATTTATTCCTTATTCATTAAATTTAGATTTTAGTTAATTAAACTAGATTAGTTAGATAAGACTCTGACACCTTGTTGTTTGAAGATTTTTCTTAATGTTACCATATTCTATTGAGCTAAATTTTTGTAAGATCAACAACCATATTACTAAAACTTCAAATTCTTTGATCATATTTGACCTTGTTTCATCATTTTTCTTCTCACATTTCAAAATAATTTTCTTAAATTCTCTTAAAGTTTAGCACACCATGATATATACTCTCCTTAAGTTTAGCACCACCACCAACTTGAAACATTCATTCATGATGTACTTAGCTAATAGCTTAATTCACCACTTAATGGTATTAGGGCTTATGTACCACATAATCCTATACTGAATAATGTACCTAGCCTCACACTTGCTTTATTCATCTTTTTGTTCCTTAATATTTCTCTTTATGTTTCTCCCATTTTAATTTTTTGGAATATCTTATCATTGGAACTCATTTCAATTCTATTATATTCTCTCTCTCTTTTTTTTAAATTTAATTTCATCATCGTTACAACATTGATCCACTTAAGAACATATTCAAATCAATTTACAATCAAATCCTTATGACATTTTTTTCTATTTTTCAATGCATAGGGTTTGTTGTTTGTGGGGAGAGCAGATACAGTTTAAAAAATTTTGCATTCAATGTTTAAATTTTATTTGCAAAATTTCAAGTTTTATTTAAAATAATTATTTTTTAAATTTTATTTTATCAATTATTTTAATTAAAATAATATCTTTTTATTCAACTTAGGCTCATTTCACATATATGGATTTGTAAACAAATGATTTGAAAAGAAAAATAAAATTTTATGTAAAAAAACAAAATTTTGATAACAAATCTAAAAATAAAATAAAATAAATTGTGGAAAAGAAATTTAAAACTTCATTCGTTAATTGATTCCTATTTTTTTTCTCATAGAAGACTATTTTTTTTTATTTTTACTTCTTTTTTAAAAAAAATCTCATTTTAACCCTTCTTTTTAACTTGAAGACATTGAAACATTACTATATTAAAAAATATTAACAAATTATATTTCAAACGTAAAAACACTTTCGGAATATCGCTGCAAAACTCGTCACATCTATTGCATTCTGAAGTGGAAGCTCCCGTCCGAACGCCATTTTTGTCCTCAGCCATTGCCTCGTGGTCGGAAAACATAAAATGTGGCCGGATCACCGGGAATCCATCATTTTCCTGCTGTTCACAGTGGCGCTGCTGGCGAGGTTGCGAGCTGCGGCTGTGGGTGTGAACTGGGGGTTCTCATCTTCACATCCGCTACCACCAGCGACGGTGGTGTCAGGGCTCCTCCGCGCGAATAATATATCCAAGGTCAAGCTATTTGATGCCCAGCCCGCCGTTCTCGAGAGCCTTGCGGGCTCCGGGATCAGTGTGGTGGTAGGGATCCCCAATGAGATGATCGCGGCTCTGAATTCCTCCAAAAAGGCAGCGGCGACGTGGGTGCATGACAACATCACGCGCTACTTTCACAATGGCGGAGTCGGCAACGGGTTTCATATTGAGTAAGCCATTCTCGTGTCTTCCTCCTTAATTTGTTCGCTGTTGTCTGAAACGGGGGTTTTACCGAGATTTACGTCAACTGGATGAAAACATTGTTTTGACTGCATTTCTCCTGTGAAAAGTAGCTTCATTTGTGATATGGTTCCGGGCTATCTGGATTCATAACTTCTAAATGTTCTGCGTGAAGGAATACCTACATTGAGTAGTGTGGGGATCTTTCTGGTTGACCAAAGTTTCGCCCTCCATTGAAGGTTATTTACCCTTACTCCTTAGGATGGGTTCGGTGTTATGACTGATATTCATTAATATGAACAATACTAGATTGTTGCCAGAAGCACTGACTGTTATATTTATTGAAATGCTTGAAAAATATGGATTGTGACTTCTTATTGGTTGCTTACCATACTATAATAATAGTCCTGTTACTTGGGGCTCTTGTGCAGCCCTGCTTCTGCCAACGGTCTCCCATTGGCAAACGGTTATTTCAAAGACAAGTACACAAACATAACATGCATATGCATAAAGAACCTATATTGGATGAAAATTGTCATGACAACCAATATTGCTAATCTAGAGGTAGGAAGGATCCTTATAGACATTGGGAGTTTGACTGATGTTTATTTTATTTGTGTTTAAGAGGATGGGGATCAATCTCGATCTTGTATTATGTTTTCAAGCCTTCATTGGATTCTTTAGAGTTGTTGTTCTACCCAAGTGAAACATTACCTTTCCATTGACTTTGAAGAATGAGGGCTCGATGAACATGATGAGGTTTCCTTGTCGATACTGGGGACAATTGCATCACTTTGGAGGATCACCATCGTCAACATCAAGTCGTGTTGTCTTAAGTAGACCTGATATTAAAGTTTTTGACACTTATTTGGGTAACAATGATATGTGGAGGTCTCCTTCAATCTCATAATTGTTATCTCAATACTCTAAAAGAGACAAATGCTTAAGAAAACTTGATCCATCACCAACTAACCAGACAAAGCTATCATCAACAATGAGCAAAAACCGTATCCATTTATCCTTGGGTTACTTTTTAACATTGTAAACCTTTTTGCAAATTTAAAAGAAGGTGAGAGGTTCACTATTGGTTTTTGGGTAAGTTTGTAAAAATATCTTTACATGGGCTTTTTTTGGTCTTTTTGGCTTGGAGCAAGACATAGTTAAGCATCTTCTAAATGTAAAGCTCATTGTAGTCCCAATTTGACAAAAGAAAATGTCATTTTGCTCCTAGAAGGAGAACATCAAGGTAGAAATCGAGAAGGTTGCTGAGGTAATCTTCATTCGCATGGTCCAACACGTTGGTTTCGAACATGATCCTTGTTCATATGGTTAATGACAAGTGAAGGGTATATTTGAACTTCGCTTATTTTAACATTGCTTACTTGAAGGATTCTTTTGTCCTACCAGAGATCAATAACCTCATAGATTTAGTTGTTAGCCTTTATCGTCTAATCTTTCTCTGTCTTCTTAGTGTACCACCAATTTCAAATGTATGAGCACGACAAGAAAAAGACGAAATTCATCATGGATATCAATGTTTCTTGTTATGAGGTATCCCATTTAGTTTAAAAACAAAGGTTCCATTAAAAGGGGTTGAAGCCAATCTTATTGAGGTTTGTTCAATCTTGGACATACCATTTCAAAGAACAAAAGTAAATTATAAAAACTAGCCTAAACTTAAGAATGTGAAAGTCATGGTGGAGACGAGTTAAATTTTTGTTTAAAGCTCTTGGTAATGTGGCACAAATGGAATGGATCAAGGAGTATGAAAGCTATTCATGGAGCTTAATTAGTACCTTATCATTGAGCAAGATATCTTCTTGAGACTAAGATAGTTCATGGAAAACTTCAACAAGGGTTATAGATGCTAAATAATCCCTTGAGGAACATTCATCTCTTGGGGGACCTTTCTTGAGACTTTCTATGATCTCGAGCATTGCTTCCACCTGAGACACATGCTGGTCACAAGGGATGTCAACAAAAAGGATTTACCCCTTTAGAGTTAATTTCACAACCCTATGGGTAATGCTTAAGACATTATATGATTTTGAGGTTAGTTCCTTGAGGCATATGCCCTTCTCAAGATATTCAATGTTCTTTAGAGTCAAGTTGGAAGTTATTGGTCTCAAGTGACATTCTAAGTCTAGAGGTTGTTATCTTTTCTTTCATTGAGTTGAACCTCTTCCTTAATCTCTTCATAAGAGTTGGATCTCTTTGTCATTGTTGGGAGGTCAGAGCAAAGTTTTGTATTTGGGTTTGTATGTTTTTTGATGTTTTTTTACGTTATTCCCAAAAGTTTGTATGTTTTCTTGACATTGATTTGTTATTTATGTCAAGTTTTAAGCCAATTTTGATAAGCTTTCTATTTGTCAAGTCGTGCAATTCTAGGTGACATTTTAGCTTTGATACTAGAATTTAGGAGAAAATAAAATAAATTTAGTTATCGATAATTTTGTGATTGTCATAGTGGATCGAGCTAATATCAAATGATGAAAAAAACAAGGAGATTTAATGTCAAAGGATGGTGAAAACAAAGAAATATAATACCAAAGATGCAAAAATAAATAAATAAAGGTTTCTGATACCAAATAATGTTAAGAGCGATTTGACTTGGTTACTATTCACTTTGCACTGGTTGGCACTATTCACTTTGTAGGTTTTGGATTAGGGGCTAGGCACGGGTGCACGAATAATGCATTCGCCTACTAGGATAGATGCGTGTGGACATTAGCCTTGTGCAGGAACCACGTTTGAGCTGGAATTATTAGCCCGTTGCTGGTGCTACATGAGTGGGAAAGCAAATAATGCGTGGGTGGGCATTGGCCTTACAGTGCAAGAGGGCATTGGCTTGGCATAGGTGCTGAATGAGGGTGGTGCACAAGTCTAGCTAAGTAGATGTATAGTTGCAACTGCTATAGACTCCAAAAAATAAGGGAAGAGAAACAAAAAACACAAGAGAAGTAGAGATGAGTAATGCAATTAATTTAAGAACAACGTTGATGGGGAATAAATTGAAGGGATAAAGAGAGGAGCAACATTGACCAAATCTACACACTTAAGTGTCATTAAGAGGAAGCCACCAAGCCACTCAAGCCACAAAGTCTCACTCACACTTAAGCTACCAAGTAAGAGTTAGTTCAATGAGAATTATTTAAAACTAACAATATATTGCTTCCTTTCTAGATTTGTGTGCCTCGTATACAAGTTTGTCCACTAACATTCGTTTTAACAAAAAAACAAATGATTAATATCAACTTTTGTAAAATAACAAACTACTAATACCAACTTTTGTTTTTGAATGGAGTCCCTAGAAGCTTCAATTATGTGTGCAAATTACTGGTATATAATTTTCTTTGATTGGTTAAAATTATCTTCTTGGGTTGACTCAAAACTAGATTTATATGAGTTTCTTTGTCATGATTTATATGATGAGTTTATGATAAACATGTTGGCTCTATACCTTGGGTTCTTTTTTCATTTGTTATACAATTTTATCATCTTCATGATCATGCTCAATGACCATACTTGTTATGCATAAAAAACTAGTTCTACATTCATCACATAAAATACTATTTATTTTGTATGAGATCCATAGAACCAAAGAAGTCAAATTTTTTGACATCATTCGTTATACAAGCATGAATATGACAATGTTGTCATCTCAAATATCCAAGTCAAATCAGTCCAAATTCAATTCTATTGGCTTGAGCTTATCATATGGTTCAATGCATCTCATTTAATGAGGAACTGGGAATAGTTGATTAACGTTCATTGTTCTAAATCAACAACGTCCATGTTAAAATAAACAAAGAAAAATTACTATGGATTTTTGGGTGCCTGGTTGGAATCAAATGAATCAGCAAGAAAATTGGCCCATGTTTATTTCAGGTCCCTTCCATTTAGTCCTAATCATCAAGCTTTTCTTGATGAGCTAGTTTAGAGTTAGTTGATCATTGGAAACAAAAACTTTACCCAGAGACATCTCAAAAAATCTATGACTTGAAAGAGACTAAAACTGAAACGTTATTCACTCATGTCAAAGGCTTTCTTTTATAATGCAATCTCTAAAACAGGAAGCCTTCGATGCAAGATTGTTCTCCATATTGCTTTACAAATAGTGCACATTGCTTGAGTATGTTGTTATTTTTATAATTGTTCAAAGGTGGCCATAAACCTATAATGAAGGCTTTAAACACCATTGGTTAGGAGATCATTCAATACTACAGCACACCAAGTAGGTCCAGGATACATAAGCCTACATGAAAACAACTCCTTGGGAGATAAGATCGTGTCTGGACAACCAAGGTGATATGGTAATTAGGTTCACAACCAGAGGAACCATAAGATCGTAGCATGTTACATGACACTTGCAATCTCAAAGGTTATGTTGGAGTAATCATCCATGTCATGAGAGAGAACAAAAGCAAAATTCGCTGCACCATAGGTTCATGGGAAGCCAAGACAAATGGCCTTGAAACAAACCCAAAAGCACCCATATCAAGATGTGACTTGGTGTCAAGGAGGCATAGGTCATGTTTTAAAGCTCATATTGTATGACTTTAGGTCATTTGTGTTACAACTACTAGGCATTGTTATGGTTGAAACCATAAGAGTGGAGTCAATTTCGGTTGTTAGTTTGGTATTTATGAGACTTTAGCTGCGAGGTGGTTACCAAATATGATAAAGTACTGGAAACCTTTAGGAGACACTATAAATGCGCATATGACAATGTACTTGGTGCTGTCTTTCCTAAAGGGCAAAACTTTGCATCAATGCTCGTTAACTCTTGATAACTTCCTTTCTTCCACCGAAAAGCTCAATTATTCTGGTAAAACACCTAGAATATCCCCAAAATTAGGATCTTTGCCGTCAAGTTTAATCATTCTGCACCAAAGAGCAGAAATCAATCATACATGCCAAGGTCTTTTCTAGCATTTAATCATGATTTGCTTGTTTTAAGGATATTACAAAAGTTAACTAATTGATGTGCTAGTATCTATAATCCACGTATATTTGTGTTAATACCCATAATGTTGAGCAAAACAAGGTTCAAGGACTTGTCCTCAACATTGAGTCAAGATTGTTAGATATATAACGTTTGGTGTATTTAATCAAAATGTTTTTGTTGTGCTAAGACACGATGTATCTAAGGGTTTATTGTAATTATTTCAAAATACTTAAGTTAATTCTTTAGATGGGATTTTGAATGAGGTTACCCTCACCTTCCAACAAAGAAATTGATGGCTTACAGTCAAGGCTTGCTCATGCTTACCTATTAAACAAGCTTGAGCATACACTAAAATGCAATGCAATAATCATATTGTGTTTTGACAGCATTTATTTGACCAGATCATGCAACCATAGTACTACACCAACTTTAATGCCTTTGAAGGAGAGAAGAGAAGCACATACATTCTCTTTTACCATCTAAGCATACTGTTGTCAAAAGTGTTCTTTAGAGAGAAGGTTAGGTGCTTTTTTGTGAGCACTGTCATAGATGAATACAACCACCTTTCATAAGATGTCAAACTCAGGCATGCCTTTTAATGAAAAGGATCTTTTGTTGTGAAACCACTAGTTGATCATTCAACGTGAATGTTAGCTAATGATGGAATCACACTTTGGTCTGTTCTGCTGTCCTTGTAATTTGATTGTCTCTTAAATAAAAAGGGTTCATTAAATATGGAAACTTATGTTAAAAATTTTGATAATGTATTCAACCATTCAGTTATGCCTGCTCCATAGTCCGGTTGAACCCTGAGATAGTGATAAAATTCGAATGGCTTCTTAACAGGATAATAGTTTTATTATTATGGCATGTAATTGCTGTTCCACTTTATATTAGGAAAAAATGTTCTTGCTTGGTAACACTTGAAACATTTTTTTCCCTCGTCTCTAGACATCATTGTTTGAGAATACCAAGAAGCTTTATTGGTTGTTATGCCTGCAAGGTCTTTCATTACATCTGCTGAATGAATTGTTTAAACAGGTACATTGCTATTGGCGACGAGCCATTCCTTCTAAGTTATGGGGTTCAATTCGAGCCCTTCGTTGTTGGTGCAGCAATCAACATTCATAATGCCTTGGTTGATGCCAATTTGGTTGATAGGATAAAAATCATTATACCATGCAGTTCTGATGTATACCAGTCCAACTCTAGCCTCCCTTCAACAGGTCACTTCAGACCAGATCTTAACAGAACAATGTTTCAACTCCTCACCTTTCTAAACAATGTTCGCTCGCCCTTTGTGCTTGACATCAACCCCTTCTCAAGTCTTCAACAAAACAAAAATTTTTCCATGGATCACTTGCTCTTTAGATCTGCTGCACACCCACTAACTGATGGACACAATAAGTACAAGAACTTTTTCGATGTAAGCATTGACACTTTAGTTGCATCTTTGACCAAGGCTGGTTTTGGCTACATGGATATCATAGTTGGGAAGGTTGGTTGGCCGACCAATGGAGCGATAAATGCCTCATCCGAGGCTGCACGGTGCTTCTTACAAGGCCTAATCGAACACCTGGATAGCAAAATTGGAACACCACTTCGACCCAAAAGGCCTCCTTTAGAGACCTATATCTTCAGTCTCTTGGATGAAGACCGTCGAAGCATAAGCACCGGGAATTATGAAAGGCATTTTGGTATCTTCACCTTCGACGGCCAGGCCAAATTTAATGTCGATTTGGGACAAGGCTCGAAGAAATTGAGCAATGCTGAGGATGTGGAGTACCTCAGCTCCAGGTGGTGCGTGGTGAACAACAACAAGGAGTTGTCATATGCTTCAGCCAGTGCTTTGAATGCATGTGCTACAGCAGATTGCAGCGCTCTATCTCCTGGGGGATCATGCAACGGAATTGGCTGGCCAGGGAACATCTCTTATGCGTTCAACAGCTACTACCAGCTGCATGATCAGAGCCCAGACAGCTGCGATTTTGGCGGCTTGGGTTTGATCACGACGGTGAATCCATCAGTTGGTGATTGCTTGTTTGCAGTCACTCTCCACGCATCCTTTTCTTCATCTCTGCAGGGATTGCAAACGTTGTTGTGGAGGACATCTCTTAGTGCATTCGTTTCAGTTCACTTGCTTCACCTCTCTGTTTGAAGTAGCTAAGAAACATTTTGTCCCTGAAGCTTAGATAAACACTCCTGTATGCAAAACTTGTGTTTCGAGTCTTCAGCTAACGAAGATGTTTCTAGATTTCCATCCTACCTCTCCGACAAATGGACAAGAAACAATTTACTCAACCATTTGAAGTATCCAAGTCAAGCACGGAGTTTAATGAATGGTTGTATTAGAAACGGCATCCGTTGCAAAAATGTTTGGCTGAAATGTGCTCATTACTTTGTGATTTGTCTCACAATAAATGGAGAGAGGCTCAACGTTTTTCTTTTGATAATAACAGATTGTGATGTTTAAGTGAATGCATGTGAGATTAAATTTAATTTTTTATTGTAAATTAAGAATGATATTAAAATCTTTTTATATAATTAATATGATTTTTATTTATTTATTAAAGTTTTTTTTTTATTTTTAAAGTTTCATTGGAATGTATATTAAGTTTAATTTGGGTTTTATATAATGTAACTCATTATAAGTGATATAGAGTTAAGATATAGTACAAAAGTTAATATGTTAAGATAAAGTTGACAAGAAAGATTGAGCTAATATGGTTTGATGGGGATATCAAGGTGACAATTGGTGTGATTTAGTATGACTGATGGAGTGGCATAGTATATGTAGTGTGACAAGATCAATACAAGTGGCAAAATATGTGTGGCATAATAAAATCGACAAAATATGGTTCAAACAAAGTTAATTGACCAAAAGAGTTGGTATGATATGTAGAGCTTGTGGGGGTAACAAAGTTGATAAGGGCAATAAAATTGATTGTGATAATTTGGATATGGTTAAAAAGGTGACAAAAAATGATATGGTCCAATGGTGATAGATTGAATAATAATGTTAAAGGATTGACAAAGCTTATATAATGTGATGAAACTAACTAAGAGAAATAAAACCAGCAATAGTAATTGTGATGATAATCATCATTTTTAACAAAGATAATGTGTAATAGTTGATAAATTTATCTCAATTATTTGTTCAAAATCTTATTTTGCATATGAAGTATGTGAATTTTAATTCAAGAACCATAAATATATTATTTAGTGGATGTCTCAAAAACATATAGGATAACGATAGCTAGATCTTAAATTTGAACATGACATCATAAAAATCTCATCACAAGAATCCTCAAGTTTGCAGTTTGCATTTTTAAAAGACAAATAAAAGTTTTGAGTTATTTTTAAAAAATAAAGACAAATAATAAAATAATAATTAAGGGGGGGGGATTAAGCTATTAAACGATGATCTTATTCGAGAGGAAAAGCCTCATTTGTGCAAAAAAACAACAATAGCATTTGGGAAGTGAGGAAGAAAGTAGAAGAGCAAAAAGAGGATGAGCTCGAAAAGTGAAGGAAAACTTTGCATTTTTGTCATTTGTTGCGTTTTTGGGGGGTGAGATTGAAAAATGAAGAGAAATTATAAGAAAATAATAAGTTTTTAATATCGATTTATGAAAACTTCATTTTAAGATTAGATTTCACTGAGATGATAATAATAGAGTTGTTGGTGATGATTTGGATTGAATTGATAAGTAGATAGTCAATATGTGAAATAAAACTAATGAAGGTAATGAGGTAACTAATAAAGGGTAATGAGATTGACGAGGGTAAGAAACCTAATGGTGATGATTTCTATATGGTTAACAAAACAATTTAGTTAATAAAGTACAATAAAGTTAACAGTGACAATATAACTAATTTGATGTGGTAAAATTAATATGACGATTGAGCCAACATGTGTATTAATCAATAAATATGAAATATATTTTTACTTGAAAAAAATTATTGAATATAAGTGAAATTAAGTCTAGTCTCATATTATTAGTTGAAAAATTATATTGAATTATTAATATGTAATTAATCTCACATCTATTAATAAATTTTAGTTTTAATGTTATTATTTATTTACTAAAATATATAATAAACCCAATTTAGATCCTCTAAATGGTGCAACTCTCTTTAAAGTTAATGATAAGAATGATATGTCTAATAATTCTTAGATGATGACATCTTTAATTAGAACTTATTAAATAACACATATAAATTTATCAAAAAAAATAATACAACATTTATGTACCCTTAATATATATGAGTTTATTAAAATTAATTTTAAATAAATTCAAGTATCTCATAAGACATCTCTATAAGGTATAACTCCTTCAAGGCCCTGGCATTATTTCATAATAACTCCCCAACTTGATATTAGTAGGAATAAAGATTAGATTTATGGATATAAAGTTTTTTCTCTTTATTAGAAAAATATTTATTTCTTTATATATTGATTTTGTAAGATAGTGATGGGATCTTTTGAAACTATTAGATGGGTGATACAAAACATTTTCATGTCTCAACCATTGTTTTTTTAAAAAAAAAAATAAGCATTGTGTGATAAGATAATTTTAGTATTTGAGGCAAAAGGTATTTCTAACATTGTTGTTATCAGAGTAAGATATGTTCTTAAATCTCATAAACTCACAACAATTTACTTTAGTTTGAGTATAGCATGTGAAGTAGGGTTAAGGAATTCAGAATTTGATTATTATGATAATTATTATGGGAGATGCATCAAATGGAGGCTCAAACTCATCTCTAATATACTTTAAAATGAATACTCAATAACCTAAATAGTTAAGCTTATAAATAGAGTCCAAATTAAATATATATTAAAGATTGATACTAAAATGATTTATAATGTGAGACTAATTTTAATCTTATTTGTGTTAAATAATTCATTCTTAAGTGAATGCCTTATTCACATTTCTTATTACTATTTCTTATGAAATCATTTTAATGTTATCACTACCTATAATATCTTCTATATTGTGTATAAATTACACTTGGATTATATCAAAACTTTAAGCCTATGAGTAAAAAACATATTAGCTATATATCAAAACTCAAATTTTGTTGAACTTTTAATCCAAAAGTGATCATAATTATATTTATATTGTTATATCATTTGATCTGTGAATAGTGTATCCCAAGAACACAATCGGCGACGCAGACAAACTTGAGACGTTGGTAAGATCCTTCAAGTTTTTGTTTAAAAAATTCGATTCACCAAAGCACCAGTGGTCTAGTGGTAGAATAGTACCCTGCCACGGTACAGACCCGGGTTCGATTCCCGGCTGGTGCAATGAATTTTTTAAATTACTCTTAGAGGAAATTTTATTTAATTCTCTGGAGCTGTGCATTACAATTACCCTTGCGGCCCGCTCGCGTTAGCAAGGAATTGATAGAATCGGAGCGTTACCGGAACTTTTTGGCAGTGATGATGAACGGCCGCCTTCAACTCGGTAATTTGTCCCTCTTTTCCTTGTTCATTTTTCATCTTTCCCTAGATCTTCTGCTGTTAAACCTCACTTTCGTCGTCGCAGATAACAACAGCGCCGAGGACTCCGATTCCGACTACGACGCAGCCGGCAATACTCTATACTACAGTCCGATATCCTCCGGTGATTCCCAAGATGCTGAACAGCTCGGAGGCAACTCGTCTTTTGTCAGCAATGGCGGAAACCACTCCCTAGACCCAAATACCTGCTCCAATCACCTGCCCGAGAACAGTATCGCTGCTCTTGATCTGTATGATTATGCTAGCAATGATGGATCAGACGAGGAGGACGACGATGCAATAGCAAGGGAGAGGGAGTCGTCGATCTTGAGGGCCTTTCGTGAGGATGATAGCCGGAGGACCGCCCCGCTTCCTCCGGGAAACGCCGCCAGGATTCTGAGCGCTATGAGGGGGGTAACATTTCCTGGATATACTCCAGAATGGGCTGATCGGGTTCCAGAGGACCGGTGGGTGGATCACTTGAGGAGATTGAGAGGAGAGCCAACTCCGCAGAGTTGAGGAAGCCACTCCCTGAGAGAGGTTTACAGAGTATGACATGCATTTGATGAATTAAGAATTTGAACTTTACCTTCAGAAATCTATCATTTTAACTTGGATAGTGCTGATCCATGGTTCGTGGTTATTTCTGCTTTGTAGGGTTATTGTTAATTGGCCTAGTCTTGCTTAGCGATTATTAATAATTGTATTTTTTGAACTGATGATGACCATAAGCTTCCCTTTCAGCTTAATTGAATCTTCTAAATGTTGTCCTCTTTCTCATGTATCAAATTTTTTAAAACTAGAATCTGCATTTGTGACTCCTCTGCATGTGTGAGAATTAAATTTCAATAACTAAATGCATTAGGCAGTATTCCTTGTTCTCGAAAAAAATCATTTTGCAGCAGTTAGTTTTTAGTTTTCTTTTTACTGGTGTGCAATATGCATAATTTTTCAGATGTTATGTCCTTTGTTCAGGCTGATTTTTGAATTCATAATGTTTAAGTTATTTTATTTTTTTTGTTGTAATGGCTAGGCTATTTATTTGTTGATTGAATTATGAGGTTAACTTGAAAAGTGGGAGTTCAGTGGTGTAGTTCATTGTCTGTAAAGGATGAAGTTCTTATTTTGGGTTCAAAAGTGATGCCATTATTAAACTTCCAATTTCCAACTTTGAACATGTAAAGAGAGTCTTTTTAGCTTCTAAAAGATGTTGGTGTTCATAGACATTCTTTGTGAATCTGCAGAGCCAAATTTTGAAATACTTACTCTAGTAGTCCCCTTGGTTTCCTGTGGGAAAATCATCACTTATTTTCGTTCATGGCTAAATACAGCGATATAACATGATCCAAAATTACAACATTTATTTTTTTTTCCTTGTTCTCAATTATATTTTGTGTATTTGTATATTTTCCCAGTAAGTTCCCTTTGCATACTTGATTCCATATTATAATGCCTCTAGGTTCTTTTAGGTGCAGATGTTGTGGTTGGAAAAATTGCTAATAGAAAGCTAATCTCGAAAGCACTTAATATATAGTTTTGGGATGTTGTGATAAATGGATCTATAAGTTGGAACCATAGAAATAGTTGAAATTACTGATGAGCTTTTCTTCCTGGACCAAGTATTAAGAGGTGTATGGAAAGGAGCTAAAATGATGCAGGTTTTTTTTTCTGAAATTTTCTTTTCAAGATTGCTTCCGAAAATACATAAAAAAATTTCTGTAACTTTTTTTGTTCTACTTTCATTTTTTTTTTCAAAACTCAAGATTTCATTTCTACGACAATTGCTCCATATAGAAGACTCATTTGCATGTCAATGAGCCATGTAAAATATTCAAATATCAACTTTATGTTCTATGTTTTTCTTATTATTGGAAAATGTGAATGAGTTCTTAGTTCACTAGTTTGTTTTGAAGATAGCATTCCTTTCTATTGCGCCACTATTTTTGTGGGGTAACTTATCTGATGTATTTGAAGTTAAAATCAAGAGAGATGGGCATATATGTGGTTAAGTGAAGCAGTTAGTCAAGCAAAAAAAATCACAAGAAAATCAAAAGAACATAAAATGGGAAGGAAAGGTTCTTGCATTTATAGAGTTTAATTTTATAGACATGTTCACGAGTAGTTTAGTTTAATATACTATGTACCTACGAGGATCAAGAGAAGAAAAAGTCAATCAAAGACAGAATTGTGTCCAATATATTATTAGATTGACATCTACTAAATTAAAAACTTAAGATAATAGTAAAGGGCCAACTAATAGTAGTTAAGGTTTAAATACTATTTTTAACTTCAAACTTGTGAGCAAAATACTACTTTCATTTATAATTTACAATTTTCCTTCAATTGAGTCTAATCCGCATTATTAATCATATTTTAACTTTGAATCTCTTGAATAACTAATCAAGTGCAATCCACTTAAAAACTAAGACCATTGGTGGGTATGGAGACTCTAATTGCTCCATCGTGGAAGGCTAATCCCTGATAGCAATCTCTTGACCAATCAAATCATGCTTAAATGGCTCAACTAAAGCTTTTCAACAAAGTGACATGCATGGTAAGGGCTATTAAATCATGCAAAGCTAATATTTGAGCACACTAAGTTTCTTAGAAGCCAAAAATCATGAATCACTTTTATTTTTGAAAATTTAGCTTTAATATCACTAAGTTGTCAGGTCAATCAAAGGCCTAATGTTGGGTTCAATACACAATCAAGTGGACATCTATCAATCAAAAATTTTAACTATCGATTTCTTGTAGAGACACTCCAATTGCTGTCTAATTCATTAGAGCCAGCTATCAATTGCTTACACTACAACAATGCAGCTCAATAAAAGCTTTCAACACCACCGATTGCCATTAAAAGACTAAGAGCTGGTCATGTTGAGACATCATGTGAATCTCTCCAAGCTTTTAAATGTTGCTTAAAGAAGCGAAAGACACAAAGAGGTTGCAAATTGGATGAACAATTTGATTTCAACCAAATGTACATTGAAAACCACTTACTAAGGGAGCAAATCAACAAAAAATTTAAAGGTGAGTCCAATATGCTTTTAAATGAATACTTATCATTCCAAGGCTTAACCTTATGAAATATAAATCACTTTATAATATATCAAGGTTCTAAAGTTCAATTTCCATTGTAAAACTAATTCTATTATGATAAAAGCTTTTAACACCACTAATTGTCATAAACACTAAGATTCTCTCAAATCTTTTAAACTTTTCTTACAAAAGCAGATGGCCTAGCAAAGTTGTGCATCTTATGAACTTTTTTGATTTCAGCAAAGTGTAGATTTTAAAATACCTATTAAGGGAGTGGATCAATTGAGGCTTGTAGTTGAGCCCAATATAATATGAAATGAATAGTCATCAATTTAAAGTTTAAATATATGAATAAAGATCATTGAATTTTAGTTTATGTTCTAACATTCAAATTCCATTCAATTGCCTGGGTGATTCTCTTTGGCTATTTAGCAATCTATTCAACACAATTACATAACCTTCCTTTCGAGAAACTTTAAATCTTTATGTTTACTACATATGATTATCTTTTTCAGGATCATTATGAAGATAGATGATTTTCTTATTAACTTTTTCCAACTCCAAGTCCTTTGATGTTACTAAAGCAAGCAAAGTATGAATCAATCTATGCATAGAAATGGGAGAAAATATGTTGCTAAAGTCAACTACTTTTTGTATATAGCCTTTAGAGCCAATCATGCTTTATATTTAACATCTTGAGGCCTTGTAAGTCATTTTCTAAAAGAATAGCCCTTGTAAGTTGTTGCCTGACTGATTAATGGGGACAAACTATGAATTATTTGGCAAAATATCTATGCTATTTCAAATCCAACTTAGGCCAAGAATTTGTCTCTCCATGAATATACTCTAACTAATTTTTCTCCTAGAAAAAGTAATACCATATTCATATAAATTAATAAGAAGAGTTAATTTTTTTTTCAAGTTTTTCTTATCTATTCTTTTCTATTTAGATGTATTCAGATGAATGGATGAATGGATTATCCTTATTTGTATCAATATGATATCCATATATAAGCTTATGTCAATTCATAATATTTTTTTTATAGAAACTTCAAACCTTTACAATTTTACCATTGCTATATATGATTGTTCTTTAAGATCATTAAGAAGAAAGATGATTTTTACATCAAATTGTTCCAACTCTAAGTCCTGTGATGTTACTAAAACAAAGTATGAATTGAGCTGTGCTTAACAATAGGAGAAAGAAACATGTTATAGTCAACTTGTCTTTGCTTATAGCCTTCAGCAGCCGACCATGCTTTATATTTGACATCTTGACCCCTTGTAAATCATTTTTTTCATAGCCCACATATAGCTAATAATTCTCTTTCTTTTATGATATTCACCATTTCTTATGTCTTATCTTATATCAAGACATAAGTTCTTCTGTCATTTCATTAGTTTACTATTAGACATCTTTTTTTTCACAGTTTCATAAGTGGATGATTCTTCAGAACCAATAAACTCTCTTACTTAAAGTAAAAGTAATCATGTAAGAACAAAACAAATCATCAAAGCCATACATTTGAGGTGCATAAGCCTTTTTGACCTTGCCCTATCAAGAATGGTCTTATTCATTCTTTTGTCACTCTATTCCATTGAAAAGTTTCCAAAACTATCTCATGGCTGATGTATCTTTTTTATATAACTTCTCAAACTCTCTAACCTAAACACTAATTCATTATTAGTCCTCAACGCATTGGCCTTCTTCTCTATCTACTTTCCACTAATATCTTGTTTCTTAAATGTTTCAAACACATCCTTTCCCAGCTTAAGCATAGATACCCAAATATCTCTAAAGTGGCCATCAATAAATCTTAAAAGCTATCTAGATTCTTTCTTGGAACTGACATTAGCATATACATCAAAGTGAATATAATCCGTGGCACATTTAGCCTTGTGAGTTATTAAAGAGAGCTTGACCTTGTAATATTTACTGAGATGACAATGCTTGTAAAAATCTTCTGTACTTGTCCTCTATTCACAAAACAATCCACTTTTGCTCAATTCCAATAATTTGTGCTCTCACTTGTATCCAAGTTTTAACATGCTATAATATAGTCATATCTTCTAAAGAAGAAACTAAAACTGCAATGTTAACTTTGCAAAACTGTGGGAATTATAGATTATTATATCTCTTTGCTTTTAACAAATCCATGGCTAAATTGAAAATATGTTGGATTTTCATTTTGACAGAGAAGCTATAACTAGTTGATTTCGAGCAACCTTAAAGAAGGAAATATTTTTCATTAGTGTGGAAACATTTTTAACCTCTTCCAAAGTTTTGATAGTTTATGAAGGGCCTTCATATGCATTGAATCTATTTCAATAATCATGATAGTCATAGCATTGATCAAGAGGGTATTATCATTATCAACTGATCTTTAATTTGTAAATCATTTTACTTCATATGAGTGCACTAATTGTACTTCATATGAGTGTAACGCTAAGCTGAAGAATTTAATCCTCTATAAAAAAGAGAATAATCTACAATTTTTAATACTAATTTAGAACTATCTGCATTTTATTCAACAACTAAAGTTGCATTGTTGTGTTTATCCTCTTTTTTTTCTTTGATTTTTACATGTTGATATTTAAGTTTGACTTGCTTCTATCTTCTTTACTAGTTATTCCTTTAATTCTTTGTATTCTCACAAATAAACCTTTAATAGTAGTCTTTATTTGAGCATTCTTTCCTAAATCATTTGATAGCAAAGAGGCCTTTATATCTTTTAGTCTAATTATTTTTTTCTTATGTCATAAAGTTGTCATCAAATGCTTGAAGGATTGATACAAAATTGAATACTAATGTTCTTCTTCTTCTATATTTATATTGATATTAAAAAGATTTGGCACAATCTTGTATAGACATCAAAGTGTTCTTAAACTAATTTACATCCTTCCATACAAAAAGCCAACTATTATCGTTTTAAATACATGTGATTGATGAGTAACTTGGTTATGTGCAAAAATCCTAATATTTCTCATAAATCATTAATATTCTTTTGATCAATGTTGTGTTTATTCTTTTTTTTTTTTCCTTCAAATTTTACATGCAAGAATATGCATTTAGATTTTCAATGTCATGGTATTTTGCAGTAATAGTATTCTTCTTCTTCCTTAGGATTTAGTTTGAACTGCTTTTATCTTTACTAGTTTTTCCTTTAATTCTTTGTCTTCTCAGAAATAAACCTTTAATCGGAGTCTTTATTTGAGCATTCTTTTTTAAATCATCTGATAGCAAAAAGGCCTTTATGTCTTTTAGTGTAATTATTTCTTTCTTATATAATAAATTGTTGTCAAATGTTTAAAGGGTTGAAATAAAGAACATAACAAAATTGTATATTCTTCTTCAATATTTATATCAATATTAGAAAAATCTAACATGATCTTATTATAGACATCAAAATGCTGTTGAACTATAGCACCTACAGACAAAAAGCAAACAATTGTTGCTTTAGATACATGCTTTTAATGAGTAACTTGGTCATTATGAAGAATTCTTATGTTTCTCATAAGTCATGAATAGTCTTTTGATCAACGATATTTTGTAAAACATCTCCCAAACACAACCAAATTGAATCTAGAGTGTTTTTTTTTTATCAATCTCTTCTTTCTCCTCATCTATTGCACCCAATTGCTCTTTATTTTTTTAGGTCTTTAGTAAATTTTCCTTAGTCAAACATGCTTGCATTTTGATCTTCAAGACATCAAAGTTATTTTTTTGTTATTAAATTTCTTAAATTCATACTTATTATATTTGAAGACTTTGATTTCATTATTGATTGAAAAGTTGAAGTCTTCTTTTAGATTTTACTATAGACTTAAATAATAATTCAATTTTAACAAGGCCTTCTTTTACATGTTAAAAAAGAAAATCTTCTTGAAATCTAATTTCAAAAAAAAGATCAAACATTTCACACAACTATAATAATTAACAACAATACCAAGATATTGCCATGGTTTGGCCAATAAGTGGTAAAGAGAAGTAGAAAACTATCATGAGATCAAGTCCAAATAAGGGTAGTCAAACAAGAATCGAAGACTTTTACTTGAAGAAATAATAGAGATTGATTTCACCATAGATTGTAGTTGATCGCACAGCCAAATCCAACCCGTGTTACCAAGCAATGACCTCTTTTATCATCTCTTTGTACTGTTTTTGCTTCCTTTACTTCCCAGATCGTCCCATGTTGATGGCCTTGAAGGTCTCTGTCTCTGTTCCCCTGAGTCTTGGGCATCCAGTCCCGCCTCGACAGTCCCCTGCCACTGGCTGCGGATATGCTTCTCAACCTTCCATTCCTTCCTAGGTTCATGTTTTTGGCTGGCCTTCCTCTTGAGAGACTGCTCGGGTAGGTGTTTCGGTTCTGCACAGCCGCCCAGGCACCCTGCCTCCTCCGTCGAGGAGCGACAAGCATCCATGGTCCAAGGGTTCCCTGCCTTACGGTCTCCTCCGGCCTCCCCACTTGCGTTTGAGTCCCGGTGTTCTCAATGCCTTCTTTAGACACACAGCAAGCATCGTGTCCCGCGTTTTCCCTTGTTTTGTCCTCAGTCCCCCTTTCTCCAGTGGATCCTGCCGTGAGTTCCCTTGGAGTATTTTTGGTAATCGTTGGTGTTACGGCCTTCGCTAATGTTGCCTTCTCCGGTTCCTTCCCACCTTCACTACCATCTGCATCCTTCATTGGCTCCCGTAAGCTGCATTGCTCCGCCAGGTGTCCCACCCGACCACAGTCGAAACAAACACGAGGCAAACCCTCATACTCAAAAGGTTGATATAGCCTCCCAAACTCCCCCCTCAGCCAAACTCCAGGTTTCAGGGGCTTAGAGAGGTCCATGCGGACACAAATTCTCGCAAAGGCGGACCTCTGCAAGTCCGCTGTCCAGCCATCCAGCAAGAAAGGCTCTCCCGCCGCCTTGGCAATGCGGAGGATGTTTTCCACATCCCAGTAGATCAACGGAAGTCCCGGAAGACGAATCCAAATTGGTGCGCACATAGTCATCTTGTCGTCCGGTCGGAACTCATGCGACCAGACATCCAGACCCATGGCCTGACCGGCCACCTGCCAAGGTCCACCCAGCCACACCTCATTCCTCTCCTGCATGGATTCGAAATGAAGGCAGAAACACCAATTCGTCAAATCCAAAACCTTGAAATTGCGGTAGTTCCCCCATCTCTTCTGCAGGACACGAGCTATCACGAAAAACGGGAGGTTGTTACCGTAAACACGCCCGACCAAGTCATATTTGTGGAACTCAATCCGTCTGTAACAAGCCTCCGACGACATGAGAACCTCCTTATTGTCCCCGTGGTCTGGTAAGCTTGCCGCTCTTTCCTTAACGTCAATTGAGGCCATCCGCACAAATGAGGTAGCCCGTCCGCTAGGGTTGTTGTTATTGGATGTTAAAGCCTCCTTGAAGCTGATTTTGTTCACCTTTGCTGCCTCCTCACTAGCCAGTAACTGAGAGACGTAGTCCTCCTTGTCCCCTGCATTCTGATCAGTAAATTTTGATTCCTGCACTCTCGAGCATTCAGCCTGCTCCTGCTGTTTCCTCCTTCCCCCCTCCAGCTCAGTCAGCGCACCCAGGCACAGTCTTTCGTGACCACAAGCCTCCCCCATCGCTGCTTTCCCTTTATTCAGTACCGCTGTGACCTCCCCTGATTCAATCGCCAGCACAGGACTTCCTGAGGACGCAGTGTCCTCCTTCGACGATTCTATCTCGTGTTCATCGGCTTCCGTCTTCCCCGCGGTAACCTTGGCTTCATTAACTCTATCAAAGTTTGTGTCTGAGTCCCCAGCCTTTTCTGCAAGAATTCCAGCACAGGATTCCCTTCCCAGCGATTTGCTTGTCGACTGCCTTATTTTTCGGGCGCTCTTCTTACCCTTGGAACCCGCCATAGTGATCAGGGTTACTTAGGGCTGCAGGTGCCCACAGACCGAGCAAGACGACAACTGGTCCAGTGTCCCGCAGTAACACATGCACATTAAACCTGTGCCTGCCCTCCGAGTCTTTTCCGGAATTCAAATTTGAAACGAAGCAAAATCACACGTGCCCAGTTACAGTATCCCGCACGTGCTTGCCTTTCCTCCTTACCGTGTCTCCGCGACAGCACCGCCGTGGCCACCTCGACGCCTCTGCGCCTCCCCACCTGTAACACCACCAGCTCCTCCTAACCTTCACTTCCCAACCTCCAGTGCCTACAAGCTTCCCCCCTTCGCACCTTCAGCACCCTCCCAGACCCGCCGAGGCCACCTCCGCGCCTCCGCACCACACTCCGCGCCGCACCGCACCGCACCGCCGCACCACCTCGTCCTTGTTTCTTCAGAGGAGATGCTATTTGTCTACTCATGAGGCCGATTAAGGTGATTCTTGAAGTGTACAAGTGAAGACCAAGCAAATCATCAGGGAATGCAACATGTTGCTGGCCTTTGTTCTCTACTAAAACCATGGGAAATATTTGAGAATTTTGTAACGTGGTGTGTATGTATTACTTTAATATGCAAGCGAGCTCGAAGGGCTTGAGCTGATTTGGCTTGTAATTGATATAATTTGAGCCATAATTAAATTTAAACCTGGTTGTGTTATTCCACAGCCAGCAAAGTTATGCAATCAGGCTTTAAACTATAGTTTTTTAATTCTTTTTAATATATTCTATAAAAAAAAATGTCGAGCAATTTATATGTATATGTACACACAAAAAGTAGGCGTTGAGCTCTTGTATTCATGTATTAAAAGTAGTGGCAATATTGGAATTTCGGACTCACGTACGGCTTAACAGAATGCAATAGGAACACCAGGCGTCTTCATCGTCCCATTTGAAACCGCTAAATCCACAGCGACCAGGCTTTCTCTGCCGCTTTAGAGCAAAAGGTAAAAGAGAGAAGCTGACGACTAAGAAGCACTAGCGGTAATTAAAATAAGGAAGGAGCGATGTTCTACTCTCACCAGCTCCTCGCAAGGAAGGCACCTCTTGGCCAGATCTGGTGGAAGTTCTCATTCTACTGTGTTTTTTTTTCGTGCGTGATTGATACAATCCAGGACTTGTACTGGTTTTCGCTAGCATTGAGTTCGGGCAATGTTGATTCATTGCAGGATGGCGGCGACCTTGGGCAGCAAGATTAAACGAAGGAGTTTAGAGAAATTGGATATCCCAAGGATATGGTTTTTTTTTCTACGTTAAATATGGAGTTCGATTCACGATCGAACTGGTGATGGAGAATGTTCTTCTGATTCTAGCATCTTCTCCTTTGATGTACATTGCAGTGAAGAGATTCTGAATCCTTCAATTCCGATGGCTCTGAGACTATCTGGAATTCTCATGGGCAAGTGACCTCTGAGGCCATTGTTTACTCGCGATCCTTGAATTTAAGTTGGACGAGTTTGTTGATTGATTGATATTGGTTTGTTTCTATGTTCATCTCAGGTGGCGTTGTGAATGTTTTCAAACGGAAAGTCGATGTTCTCTACGGTTCGCACTCTGTTTTCCATGTCTCGCTGCTTTTATTTCTTCTGCTATAATGCTCGTTTTCTGAATTTGTATGAATTGTTTGCATTGTAGATGACGTGAATCGATTCTTGGTATATCGCCTAATCATGCTTTACCGGGTTGTGGTGTCTTCGTTTTAATATAATCCTACTGTTGTTTTGAAACTGTCCTGCTACCATGCTTTTGTTAATTGTTGCTATAAACTGGATCATTCATCAAATTTTCATGTAGGAGGAGCTCAATAGAGCCTTTAGGGCAAAGATTTCCAGTAATTCCGGTAGTAAAACGCAGGCCAGAGGCAAAGCACAAGTCAGGTCTCTCTCTCTCTCTTCCCCTCTCCCACACAGGGATTCCGGAGTTGGGCTAAACTAACCAATTATGATACCGAGTGGTTCAAGGTCGGAGGCGGCCATCACAATCGCGGACAAGGACTACGTCAACTTCGATGCAGAGCTGCACTCCATGCTCCACTCCGATCCGGTATTTGAAGTGGGGAGATTCCAAAACATGGTAAGGACTAAGGATTCTTTTTAAGCGCTTTATCAACACTACACCGCGCTTCCAAACGGGCTGTTTAAAGTTAAGCAGACCATAATTATTAGCATATCCTTAAAACACATTCCATTGAAAAAAAAAAAAATTACGAAGATTAATTGTTTAGTACATATTGATTGGTTGTGAAAGAAGTTGCGTACTTCTGTAGGCTAAACGTAATTTATTATTTGGAAAAAGTTATAAATCCTTCAACAAAAAGTGAAGCTGGGCTTTAAAATTTTAAATAAAGGTCTTACCATTGAGCAGAGCAAAAAATAAAATAAAATAAAATAAAATAAAAATAAAAAATATCAAATATCGTTTTATGTTAGAGATTTATGGTATACTTGAAGCTAAAAAATGGATTACATTTTGTAAAATTTGAAACTACCTATGATCAAAGTTTTTTGTTAAAAGATCACATTAAGACTATGCAAAAACAAAAATTAAGATATATAACAAAAGACAATAAAAGTATAACAAAAATGAGAAGGCAAAAAAATGGAGGTGAAGCTTGTCTTTGTTTTATTATCTTCATTTTTTCAAAAAATGATAAAATCATTAAGTAAGTATATCTTAATAAATAAGTTTGACCTTGTCAATAAACCAAATAATAGCATTTTCGATATTTGGTTTGTGGAAATTTCAGACATTAGAGGACTTGCATGATCAATACGTCAATATTTTTATTGGAGATGATGATCCCTCGTCTCAACGCCACCAAGGTATGAGAAGACTAAACATTTTGGAATGTGTAGTTAATTGATTCAGTTCAATACTAACATATATTTTGTTTCAAATGATTTCTAATTTTTGCTGATAATCTCATATGATCTTTTCAAATGAAATGGACAGCTGACCCAGCAGATATCACACTTCCAGATAATGTTGATTTGGGCACAATACACTCGCATCTCTTTGGTTGCTTCGAAAGGTTATAACATTGCAGGGTTAAAAATAATTAGGAACATTGTTTTGGGTTTGTTCTCGAGTATAAGTTATCCATAGTTTTCATGCTTTACATGCAGGTTTGATGCAGGAGATGATGTGTTTAGTCAAGTGGAATTCACATCTCAAGTGTTGCTAGAGACTCCCCAACAAGTTCCCAAAGTGGACATTCCCCCTTTGGAGCCCATTCATGGTAATTTGTGAGCTCACTTGTCATAGGTTTTGTTGGTATACAATGGTTTATTCATCGAAATGAATTGGAGGGATTGATCATAAAAAAAATGCTTTAATTTCTTGTAAATTGTGCAATAGAACATAAGCAAATGGAAGGGGAAAATCAACAACAGGAAAAAAACAAACATTCCATCAAAAAAGAAGATGAACATGAAGTGCCAAGGGTGAGTAAATGTTGTTGCTATCGAAATATGAAATATCATTTTCCTGTAATTATTTTGGGTTTTAGTATTTTTTTAAAAAAATAAATAGAGTGAAGACAAAGAACGAAGTTTGCTACGCCATTTCAAAAGGAAAACTCGAGGAAATTGTAGCAAAGCCATCATTGATGAACAAATGATGATTCCATATGAAACTTATCATTCATGGCTCAACGATGATTGGAATGTTAACTTGATGAGGAGAAAAAGAAAAACAAAGGTACATTTTTTTTTTTGAATATCTGTGACTCTCTTATACATCTTGTATTATCTATCATCACATTTGATAACATATACTTTTTATCATTCATGACTCAATGATGATTTTAATTTAACATTTGTTAGAATCTCAAATTTATATCTCTAATTAAAACATAAAATATTTTAGACTCATACACATTTAATTTCATCAATATGATAATAGTTAAATAAAAGATAAAAAAAACTTGAGACGCTTGATAAATTTGTAACATTTGAACTAGCAAATCTCTAAAGCTTCTTAATATGATAATGATTATGTTAATGCATCAATTTAATTTTTTCTGTATATGTTTCTCAAGGATGTTTGATTTCTTATAAAAAAAAAGGATGAATGATGCTTATGTTGGAAAACATAAGAATAATTTCAGTTCTTCTTGTAGATTGGACCGGTCATAACAATTTTAATCAGGAAAAATGCTCTCAGGCTCTAACCATATTTTAAATATATATTGATGCAGCACGCTCACATGCTACACTCAATAAAGTTAGACACTCTGATGGACTTGCCACCTTTGTGCCTTATGTCTATATCTAAGAACTTTCTTCATGAGATCCATTATCCAGAACAACTGATGGAATTATGGTTGAAAAACTCCATAGGCAACCCCCAAACTCCACCAAGATCAGGTCCCTAAATTAACTTCTCTTTTTAATCGTAGAATACCAACTACTATAAATTTGTAAAGCTCTCTATCTTCATGTTTATATGCAGCATTACAGAATGGAAGTCCACACTCATTACCAGAACAAGTACAACTTCCAGATTTTGCTGAATTTGTGAGTACCTTTAAACACAAATCAGGCCTTCAAACAAGAAATTATCAAGAATTGAATTATCAAGTACATCTTCCTGATTCTCTTCTTCATTTTTTATGTTTTTGGTAGTTAAATGCATTCGTAAAACCTTTAAAGATAGTGGATTAAAACCTCATGGGCATAAAGCATTTTCTTCTAACTACAAGGCTTACAACCACGAATGCAAGGGAACAAAAAAACAGACCATGCTCCATTTTGCTGCTTTTTAATTCTTACCGCTTAAGCTTTCATCTAATGTTGTTTTATGAAGACAAACAACCTCGCTGAATTCAATCGTGATAATTTATGATTTGTGACAAAACCACAGCAGACAGATTTTGACATTGATAAAATGATGGCTGCTGAAGAAGACAATAATTTGGTTCCTCGTGTTTTTCCGGGCGGATTTACCTCCTCTGGCAGCCTTGGTAAACACAGATCCTACCATCAGAAGTCGAAGATGTGTTATTTAAAAGAAAACTTCAAATGCTGAATACAATATTTCTGCTACAGGGGAGGCTTCTCATCCCATTTCTAGCTCTGAAGCTGGTCATAAACCATACACTTCTGAAAGGTTAGTTCAAGCTCACCTATTAATTACTGCTGAAAAAAGAAATTGACAATGCAAGCCTTCAAAACCATTCACAACAGATACAGAATTGTTGAGCGCTGTTTCACAATGCACAAATGCAGTCGAAGTCGAGCAATTAGAGCACACAGGAAATTAGAAAACTATATAGTTTATATGCCTTTAAAATCATAATAATGGCCACTATCAGTTTTCACATTCTTCAAAGTCAGATTAATTTTCTAATAACTGAACTGAAAGGTTGAAAGCATTGGTTCGTTTAGTTTATACCTATTGTGTAACGCTGGTATGTGTTTTATATGACACAGGTCTAATAAAATGCAGAATTCTCTACCCATTGGGAACCTCGATACAGTTGCAGAGGATATGTTAATGGCTGACTTAGGTACGTACACGACGACACTAGTTGTAGTATACACTCACATCATTTAAAATTGTCACTGAAGTGAAAAAGCATCGTAAACTATATAATTATATGCCTTTAAAATCATTTTTAGTTTTACCAGAAATCTAGTAGTTATGAAAGTGAATTTTAAGGATTAACCACAATATGAAAGCGAATTTTAGTTTAAAGCATTTGAAATTAAAGTTGGCATCGAGACAATCCAAACCAAAATGGGCTGAAGCCAAGTTTTAAAACAATGTACCTATGGTCCTAAATCCTTTCAAAAGGAATCAGCAAACAATCACCATAACAAGTGACAAAATAAAAGTTAAATTTATATTTTTTAAATTCTTATTTTGATATTACAGCTCCCTTGGAGGAGACCGGACCAACTCAAACCCCCAGTCATCAAACTGCTGCATACCCATTTGATAAGATCACAGAGTCGATTCGCATGTAAGTTCGCTTGCCTGCCATATATCTATTTGCAATTCTAAACTAATCTTCGCCATTAATGAAGGCAACTGAAATCACACTTTGATAAACCGGGAAACTCCCAAACTGAATCGTTCAACCAGCTAGCTGAAGGGTTGCCCAGGAAGAGAGCCGCCCAGCTATTCTATCAGACTTGTGGTGAGTCCTGTTGTTCATCATACTTCAAAAACTTTTCTCCGAGTTATTAACAACTGGTATAATGCAATTGAATTTTACCTATATTTAAGTGATATTTTTAAGCTATTTTTGAGTGATTAAATCATAAATTTTAATAAGATATATTTAAACTAAACATTTTAATTTTTAGATATACTATCCCTAAATCAAAAACACTCCTCCTTCAGACATACGCATCATTAAAGTTGTGTTTTACAGTCATGGCGACACTGGACTATGTAAGGGTCGAGCAAACAGTACCGTTCGGAGACATCAGCATTTCTAGGGGAACAAAAATGTGATTTGTTGAAAGGAGGCTTATTAAAGTTGGAGATAGATGGCTTGGTAAAGTTTTAATTCTCACATTAAAGTAATTTTTATGCAGGTTTTTTTATATTTTGAGGGGCTATGATTTTTTTCTTTCCTTGTAACATATACATATATATATATATACATAAATACATATATACATATATACATACATACATACATATATATATATATATATATATATATATATAAATAGTCTTCTTTACTGTTCTCATATCTCGTTCAAGGTCCATGTGATTTTTAAAAAGATAGGCATCGTGGATGTAATAAATGATCATTTGTATAGTAAAGAAAAACATTAATGATATAAGGTATTGAAGCTGTTGATTAAAAAATAACGCATTATCCAAGTAGATCATGTTTTATTGTCCAAAGGACTCATGGGCCTTACCCCTAGTACCATCTAATCCTAACCCAATTATAGAGCTATTTCATTTCTGATTTTTTCATCACCAAGAATGCCAAAACTGCAAATATTAAGCCTTTTCCAAAATATGAATATCAAAATATAAATTATAAGTTCATTTGACATAAATATTATAGTTTAAAAGAAACAAAAGAAATAAAGCATTGAACCCCTGGTGCGTTGCACATAAAGAGCAGCGAATGAAGCAAACGAAATCAATTATGCTCGTTCAAAATAATATTAATCAGACTTCTATGAGAGAATAGATGTTTGGCCAAAGTTCAAGTTTGAACATTATCCAGCTACTCTCCACAATTGGTTTATAATCCACCAATAAAAAGGGCTAGTTTGTCACAAGTCATGTTTGTTGATCCATATAACAAAAACTGTGGAACAATAGCTATTAACAAAACACATCCAAAAGAATGGCAACGATGTTAAATTACAGTCTCGACTAATATTGAGCTATAATCGCGATTTGAACCATGGACATAACTATGGGATTTTTGTTGGAGTTTAAAACATAGAAAAATCAATAAAAAAATTACCTAAGAAAAATGTCCCAATGAAGGGTACCTCCTCCCTATTACGTTTCCCAACTAACCCAAAGCAACCAAGCCTTCAACTTCATCACCTCCCTAGATCTTGTCACCAAAGTGTTCTTATTGTCAAACACCTATTCTTTTGATATGCTAACCACCATGATCATGCCTCCGATAATGCTCTTTCTCATCACTACACAAGCTCTATCCCTCCAACAACAAGTGCCTCATTCTGCTCCTGCCAACCACTCTCACCTTCGACATTAACCTCTACCTCACCTAGTCATTGCCTACAACACCATCACCATTATCCTGCGTTAACCCACAAATTCCTCACTTCATTCCAAACTTAACTTGTTCCCTTAATCAGTTGCCAATGCACCAATCAACATCACAACTTCTTTGATCTGAGTCTCCACACGTGACCATCATTCCTCTTTCCTTTAACATCACCCTTTTTCTTCATTGACCACTTCATATGCCTACTTACAGCTTGGAGATCCTTTGCATAGCTTTACATTGTCGCTTCCCCTTCGCAATTTGCATTGTTTGTATTCAATACTTCGCAATAAAATTGCTCTATGCTTAGAAATTGCAATTATTTGGATTATCTACATAGTAGAATAGATATTGTGAGTATTTCAAGGATTAATTGACTATATTGATGTATTCTCTTGTGTACTATATTAATGTTAAGTAAAAAAATTGTATTTATACAACTATAAACCATACACAAACAAAGCATATGTAATTTGGTAGTTCTGCAAAACAAAGCTGACATATTTAGTTCATGAAGGTTTCAAAATACCAAATATAACTTGTCTTATACAAACATGTTTGGAAATCATTATTGTAATAAGTTAATCTTTGTGTTTTAATTACTTAATTGAGTTACTAGATATAATTATCTTTTCACATCCATATCATGTTGTGCATCTTTCAATAACATTAGACATACAAATTAAGAGATGACATTTCAATTTCTCGAGTTTTCTAGCAAGTCTTTATAAAATTTATATGTCTGAATTCTTATATTAAAAAAACCTCTCATTTGAATAAACAAAAGAACACTTATAAAAGAGAAAAAAATCATGAATGTATTGTATATGATTTGACTTGGGGATAACCATGTTCTGCTATACATAGAACCAAATTAAGCAAAAAAAAAAATTGAAATTGTGTTTGATCAACTTAGTTAGCATAATTAGAAGGAATAATTGGAGGAACTATTAAAAAATGTTTTTGTCACTAGTGATTGTCCCAAGTAAAAGACTGCAACAATTCTTAGGATCTTTCAAAACAAGTGAATGATTAATGAAAGAAAATTTTAAAAACTCAAATGAGTTTTAAAAAATTGATTGAGGAAATTGAGACAAACTTGTTTGTTAGCTTTTGGGTGCAAAAAATTTTAAAAATTAGACTTGAGCCTACATTTTTGTCATATCAAATGTCTGGATTCATAAACTTCAAAGCCACTTGAAATGTTGTAAGAACTACTGGTTTATGTCATTCTTGAAAATGCTTTACTTTTCACAAATACTTGCTGCATTAAGAAAAGATAATGGCCTTTGAACTTGGAGACAGATTTATGCTTAAACTGATAATTATATGCTATTTTAGAGTGATGAAGTTGAAGACAAGTTATGCCCAAATTGTGGTTCTTGTTAGTGAAGTGTTTCGTGCTAAGGAAATCCCACAAGAGGGGGGGTGAATTGTGTATTTAAAAATTTTATGAATTTCGAAATTAAACTTAAAAACCTTTAAGCAAGAGTAAAGAGAGTTGAACACATAAATTTTTAAGTGGTTCGACTCAAAACCGAGTCTACGTCCACCCCCAACCGGTGTTGGGAAAAATCCACTAAATGCACCGATTACAAGTGAGGTTTTTCCTACGGTTCACCTCAAACCTACTTGGGATTTTTACTACGGCTAATCCCAAACCTACTTGAGTTTTTACCGGGCTCAACTCAAACCCGGGGCTTTTGCACAACTGCCGGGATGCCCTTGCCCCAAAACGAAAAATACGAAAAATTGGCAAATAACTTAAGAGAAATAGGAGAAAAGAGGAGGCACACACAATCGACAAATTAGAGGGATAGAAATTGAGAAATAATTGAAAAACCTCTAATTCCAATAGCCTTCTTGCCGCTTTGCTTTTCGAGCTTGGATGCACCGTTTTTGCTTGATTGCTCGAATTTTGAGATCTGAAATCTTTGGAAAATTTAGCAAAAGTTAAACTGAAAAATACATAAATTTTCCCTATTTATAGAGCTCAAATTTGAACTCTAAAAACACCCTCAACGGCTCCAAAAATTAATTAGCCGTTTGGGCAACGGACGGAAAGCAGCCACCGTCCGATCCGGGCCCAAAAACGAACGGCGCAGATTGATTTACGCATTTTACCGTTCGGGCTTAATCCAGAGCGTTGGATCCGGGCGCGTAATCGAACGGCACGGATTAAATCTCGCGATTACTGTTTACGCGATTTAATCCCGTGCGTAGGATCCGGGCGCTGAATGAACGGCGCCGATTAAACGGCCGTTCGATTTTGATCTGGAGCGTTGGATCCGCGCGGTGAACGAACGGCGCCGATTAACCTTGCGAAACAGCCGTTCGAAACAATTCTCGCTCGTTGGATCTGGGCGGGCTTGATCTGCGCCTTTGGATCCTGCCGAAGTTATAAGGTGGGATTTTTAGTCCCACACTGCAGAAACGAAATTGGCGCATTGCTTTATAAACAATGTGCGCCCTGTAGCTTTCGAGCCTCTGTGGGGCTGGCTCCCCCCTTCCTTGACCGGGACTTCACCACCTGGTTCGGGTTGACTTAGCCAAGCATCGTTCATTGACCGTTGACCGCGCTGCAGTTTGACCTAGCCGAGCTCCTCTCGGCGGGCTTTGGGCGGGCTTGGCTTAGCTAGACACTGTTGATTTGACCGTTGACCAGCGCTTGCCGAGCTCCTCTCGGCGGGCTTGGTTCGGCCTCTTCGGGTCAACCAAATTTTTAGTTTTAGATTAAATTTTTAATTTCTAAAAGACCTGGACGGGCTGTTTTCGCGCCGGGTCGACCCGCCCATTGCTAC
This sequence comes from Vanilla planifolia, assembly GCA_023846275.1. Classification (NCBI taxonomy): domain Eukaryota; kingdom Viridiplantae; phylum Streptophyta; class Magnoliopsida; order Asparagales; family Orchidaceae; genus Vanilla; species Vanilla planifolia. Next base: position 55,288,366 of record CM043865.1, on the reverse strand, counting down.
AGTGTATTTTCATGAGACTTCAGCTGTTTTAGGGTATTTTTGACGAATTTTTGTGCAAAAAATTTGAATATAAGTGTATAAAAATAATTTTATATTCTTATAGTATTATAAGTTATTTAAATAGCTATGAAAAGAAATTCATGAAAAACAATTCCAAAATAATAATAATAAATCAAAAACCAATGTCTATACATTTTGTCAAATATGCTTGGCCCAAAAATCAAAATTCAGTATTAAATAAATTTAAAATATTTTTAAATGTTGATACTACTAGTGTGCCTCATAATCTCAAAGTTTGGACATATCAAATTCAAGAGAAATAAAAAGAAATTCAATTATAAAAAATCTTGTGCATGTCTCAAATTTCCTTGAAGTATGCCATGACCTCAAGGCCCTTAGAGACCATTATTTTAGACATCTAAAATACATGACTTGATTTAATTAATTATTAACAATTTTACTTAAAATCAAGCCCAAATAAAATATACACATTTATGCTTGACTCATCAAACACAAGGGTGTAACAGTTAGCAACTAAGAAACATTGATGATTGAGAGAGTGAAAAAATGAGACCAAGAAACCATCAAAGAATCCTTGTTACTTTCTTTTGATTCTCAAGGACTATTAAAAACATTAAAACCTGTAGAGGGAATGATAAAACATTCTCTAAGGAAAAAAACATGAAAGCTTGTTTAAGTCATTTGGCGATCACTACTGATAATTAGCCTCAAATAGATAGAATGTGCGCATACCTCTTGCAATGATAGATTTAATCCCTACAAGACCCTAGCTTAATATACAACATATGGACAATGATACTAATTTCTTATAATTTTTCACCTTGGATCAAGATTATGCAATCAACTTTTATGCTTTCGATGATTATTCTAAGAATTAAGAGATCTTAAAAATTTATCAACTATAACCACTAATTGCTAAATTAAAGATTTAATGGCATAAACAATATATGTGCTTAAACCAAGCACATGCATGAAAAATTGATTACGAGTGACTACAAAACTATTACTCCTAACACTACTCTGGTGTTTAGGCACCATTACAATATTAAAAGTACCATATCACCTATAATCCTTCCCAATAAGAAGAAAAGATTTTGAATGCAATATCAATGTCGACAAAACAAATTAGGGTGACTTTCCATGGAGTTCATGGACGTTTACAATCAACTTAAAGATGGTATCTATGTGTTAATGATGTTTGGTAGACTTTCAAAGACAAAAGTATTATGCCCTTGCTAGCAAATAATAATTAAAAGGGAAATTGCAAACTTGATATTTAAGAATGCATAAGTAAATTACAACCTCTGTGTCTCTATAATTTCAAATTGAGACTTTAGACTCACCATTTTCTAGCGATCCTTATGATAGAGTGCGTACAAGAGTAAAACAAAAATATTACTTTACATGTAAACATTACCTCAACAAATCCAATCAAGAGATAAACTCTGTATCTTCAAGGATTGTGAAGCAACATACCTCAATAGAACATGCAAAAAAAAAATCTATATAAATCCTTTTCAAATTGAGTTGTACTAAGAAATTGAAAAACACATTAAACAGATTGCACGTAAAATTAGAGAGTAGCAATAAAATAAAAAATACTTTTTAAAAATACTAAATCTCTCCAACCCAAAGGGATCTTAATACAAGGAAAGAAACTCTTTCCATAAACCTAATTTAATCTAAACTAGACCAGTCTCTCCCATGTAAAAAAACTTAATAATAATCTTTTCATTCTAATAAAGATCAAAAGACCAAAAAATACTCTTTCAACAAAGAAGAAATCTCTCCATTAATAGAAACCATAACTAACCCAAAAAGGGACTTCAACTAAAAATAAGGAATTATCCAACCCCAATATTGCAAATTAGGCTCAACCTAACCCAACCAAGGCAACAAAAGATAAGTTCTATAAGATCTCTATCTCTCCATAGGATTTCTTGCTGACAAAGGATGATCAACAAATCCTCCTCAAAGATTAGAACAACAAGCTTAATTTCTCATACCAGAAGAGAATCATCACTAACTTTACAGAAAAACCTCGACAAACCCAACCAAAGTCCTTAAGACACCAAGAATTTCTCACGAATTTCTTTCCTTTGTGGATTCTCCCCAAGTTATAAAACTAGCTCTCTAATACAAACCCAAGGATTTGCTATCTCTCAAACCTAAGCATATTTGACAAATGCTCACTCTAGTTTTGGGGTTTCTATGGTCCTAAGATTTTACATTTTGAATCCACCAATATTTTCATAATTTAAGTTGTTTTAAATACGGATAGTAATTTTAAGATCTCAAATTCAAAAAATTGTTTCAAAGGTAGAAAGCAAAGATGGGCAAAATGCACATGCAATCCCCTTAGAATTATACTACAATCCTCTTAGGTAGCTTAGATAACCACAACAATGATTTGAATCTTCAATTTTGAAAATTGAATAGTGTTTTGAACTACTTCCATATTCTAAATTTTTTGCAAATAATGGATTAAATGTCCAATTGCATGAACAAAGAGATATGATGAAGTAAAAATCAATGTTTATGTGACATCCCTTTTCACCAACTTTTGGTCATTCTAACTAGAAGTTTCAATTGATTAATTGCAAAATCCAATAAAACAATTCAGATGGCCCAAATTTCTTTAGTTGCCCAATCCTTCTTCTCTATTATGAATCATACAATCCGATCAATACAAGCCTAACAAAAATTTATGGTTGTACTAATTTTTAAAAATTGAATCATGTGTGTTGCAATGTTAGGACCATAGAACCATCAACCCATAATTGATCGCTTAAATAGAAAACTTGTGATGCATTTAGTTTATATTTGATAAAGCTATTTACAATATGATTTATTAAAAGCCTTTCGAGGTATGCTTTGTTCAAAGATCCTTCAACTAGTAGTTTGTACTCAATGGGATGGTCACATAAGTCCAAAAAGGAATAACACATGCTCAATGATTCCTTTCAAAATTCTTGCAATACATTATGTAGTTAAAAAGAAATTGAAGATACCTCATTGATGGTTGATAAGAAATCAAAGACCTAGTGTAGATCCATATCAGCAACGAAAGACTAAATGCGGAATGTCAAAGGATATAGTCTATTTAACATGAGTTGTCGAAAATGAGGGTAGTGATCAAGAGATCGAGCCAAAGGTTTGTAAACAAGATTGAAGAGAATGCACTATATTGTGAACAAAGATCATAGCCTAAACTTGAAGTCATAGTTCAAAAGATAGAATCATAACTTAGTCCTAGCAAGTTACACAGTTGATGTTATCAAAAGAACCAATCATGGGTATTGTTATGGATGATTTAGATTCCTTGACCTACAAGAATGCAAGACAAAATGTATAACCTTATCTTGAAAAATAATAGAAAACAATTGGATGTTATTCCTTCCACAAGAATTGTTGTTGCTAATTAGTGGCAGCTAATTATTCCTAAACATGGAATATTTCAAAGTAATATGGCAATTCGATTTTAAGAAAATTCTATGGATATCATACAAACCTAATTAATCAATCCAATTGTTTAGATAACCAATTCTATGATCAAGGTTCAAAAACAAGCTTGCATTAAACACCCTTGAATCTAGAAGCTTACAATTGGTCAATTTGATTAATTCATTTAAAAAGATTGTTGAAAAATAAATTTTCAATTAATATAATTAGAAAAACCATTCCATGAATATCATTTTAAAACAGACTTGATATAGCTAGATTTAGCCTACATAACCAAAAATTATCCTTTGGTTTAACAAAGATTAATTGACCTTTTGATCCTAAACCAAGATTAACATGAACAGGAAAAATTCAAAATCAATTTTTTAACCTAATGATTTCTTGATAATCCTATTTTGGATAGGTTTAACACCAACTATCTATCAATGACTATAAGATAGATTTTTACAAAAAATCAAAGTACACAGACATAAGATCTCAAACAAGAAGAATAGTCATAATTGATTATTGAAAATCAAAGTCATAAATTTTATAACTCCATGATTCAAACCCTAGAACAATTTTCCAATGTCCTAATCCACCTTATCCCAACTAACAATACCTATTTGACTAACTCTCAATCACCTTTTTTGACTCTCATTCTCTCAATCCCCTTCTTTAGTTCTTGTTTTCTTAACTGCCCCTCTATTTCCTAAATCTTATTTTGCTTCCCCAAGTGTCAACATCCTCCATGACCTCTCTCAAACACCCTTCTTGAGTTGGCCCTAAATCTATTTTTAAGTTGACTCTATATGAAGATTTTTCGAAAGATTTTCTTTTTTGTTTTGAGAGTTCGTTATTTATACCCAATGGCTTGCAATTCATACAACTAAATTTCAAGTTTGGATTTCTCTTATTGTTGATGTTGCTTATAAATATTTTTCTCAATAATTGTTGTTGTTACATTCGTATGCCTATATGTCAAATTAAAGTTTCAATGGTCTTTATCATAACCACAATGTTGTTTGCATGCCTTATTTTTCAATTATAGAATTTTCTATATTTGCTGCTATTTTTTCTAAAGATTTCTAAGTACAATTTGTATCTTTCACACAATTGTCACAGAAAAATATCCAATCCGATTGCTTGCAGATTTTTTGCAATGTAATACGTTGCGCATTCTCTTTTAAATGCTAAAGGAACTTGCTCACGCAAGTCAAGCCATCTTGAGATCAACTGTATAGTTACAAGCCCACATCTATGATCTCCAAACTCAAGTTGGGTAAGACTCAATGCAAACCCAGATCATTATCAACCTTAGTTTAGTTAGAAATCCTTGGTTTAAAGAAGAAACACAAATGGTCCCAAAGCACCATAACCCCTACATCCTCTCAGCTCATGACCTTTCTTGAAGCCACAATCTCCTAAGAATTCATGAGGTAAGAGAAGAATAAATGTGTGAGCTAAATTTACTTCACAATGCCTTAACCTTTAACATTGAGCAATAACAAATACACACAAGCTTTTGCTGCATTACAAATAGTGGAACAAATGCATTAAAAAAAGTTCCTATTTCATACAAACAATGCATTAAAGGTTATAATATGCATAATAACTTGTATCAAAAGACCAAATCACCATGATGCAAAGATGAAAACTTACAAGGTGTACACTGAAAGACAAATTATCAAAAGAAGATTTGACACTTCAGAAAAAACTTACTATGCACAGTTCATCTATATCATTGAATATGAGAAATATTGTGCGATAAAATCCAATGTATTTAAACAACTTGTAATCAATTTACATCAATAAGCTTTTAAGTTTGCATGGTTCAGCTAAGTTGTTAAGGGGAATTGAATGTCTAAATAGATAACTCTTAGATATTGAAACACCAACAAATTCCCACAAGATCACAAATGACAAACATCATGCTTCCAACATAGACAATTAATATACACATGATTTACAAATCCTTGCAAGTTTCAACTCAATCAAATCAAAAGCTTTATTTAGTGCCAAATAACCATGAACTCATTTTTAATAGTATTTATTCATTTGAGATTAATGTAGCATTCTCCTCAAATCTTACGAAATAACTTATAATTTTATATCGTATGCTGCATGACAAACTATCTCAGCACTATCAACTACTGTATAGCCAACTACCAAACAAAGCCTTTAAATTTAAAGCAGTTAAGAATCACAAACAGGGTTTGAAATGGCCATATTCTCAAAAACATAGTGATAATCTTGCCAAGAAAAAAGGCATTTTCTCCACCACTTCCTCATCAATGAACTTTCTGCAACATAGCAAGCAACCTCAACCACGTTGAGGCTAAAACAAGCCCAAATTTCAAATATAGAAAAAAAAACATGAATACAACTGAGCAAAACGTTATTGTGTTTTTAAAATGAACATATGAGAACATTACTTTAACAAAATCAAGAAATTTCAAACCATAAATAAACCAAATTAACTAAAAAAATTTATACTTCTTCAAAGAACAATATAATAAATACAACACATTCACATGAGTGATTGACTAACACAATGAGAACAAGGATGAGCAGTTGTCAAAAGATGAAGTGAAAAACAAGACACAATGTATATCTATATGTAGCTCAAGTAAGAAAAAGAGCCACAAAAATGCAATTCACCCAATTATTCACAAAATAGCCTCTACATGAAACATATACTCTCAGACAGATTATTGTCTATATTACCCACTATTTATCACAAAAAATGTATAAAAGTAATAGAATAAAGACAATTGGTGAAAACCTGAGCACCACTGGGAGACAGATCAATCAGTGATAAACAAGGCTATTAACATCATACAAACTCAATTAGATCCACCTATCCAAAGAAAAGGAAAATTGTATAAAATTTGCAAACCCAAAACAAAATAAGAGGTTCATATATTAGCTTAAGCATTGATGAGTATTACATGCAAATAAAAGAGATGTCATAGGTCATTTTTCTAAAAACATATTCGAAGAAAAGTTAGCAAAACAAAGTAACAGATCTATTGGATCACCGTAGATAATAAATCAATTACCAAAAAAGATGCAAGCAAAATTATTCTCATCGGATATATATTCATCTGAAACCTTTGATTTGAATTATTATGAGAAATATTTAAACGACATCTAATATGACCTGGGAAGAACAAAATGGGATGAGCTGATATGTTCAATCATTCATGTAACACAGCAAACAAAAAAACAAAATAGACTAAAAATAATTGAGTCCTGGAAATTCTATGAGCTGTAAAAGCATAGGCCTCTCACCTTTCAAGACAAAACAGACAAGGACATTCGTGGAACTAAGTTTTGAAATAAGTTCATAAAACTATAATTTTATAAAGCATCGTCTAGCCAGAAAATTATAATTAAACCAACCTTGAAGTAAAAAGAGCATCCAGACGAAAGCAATTTATGTAACATATGACTTTCCCTAGCACTAGCAAGCCTTGTCAAGATCTGAACATCCGCCACTGGATAAATAATCAAACAATCAAATAAAATCAAACTCGAACCGAGCCAGCTGAAGATGCAGATGAAGCGGTGCCTCCAAGAAACGACAAGAGACTACTACCAGAGCCAGCTATCTCCTGGTCATCGAGGAAGAGATCATCTGGAACACGGAAGGCACCATGGACGGAGATTATGGCAGAACCAACCAAAACAGCGGAAATAAGAAGTGATCCAACAGAGGTGAGGAATATAAGCAGGAAAGTTACAATGATAAGCCCAAATAGTGTCTCCCGGTCGGAGAAGGTGCGGCCAAGGATAACAAGCGGCGAGTCAGAAGGGCGGAAAAGGTACAGGAAACACCAGGCAGCAAGGAGAGAGAGAAGGACGAGAAGAGAGATGGGGTGGGAGAGCAGAGAAAAAGCAAGAACGGAGGCAATGAAGGTCAGATAGTTGACGCGGAAGTAGGAGAAGTTCTTCCGGATGCGAGAGGCGGCATCGGAGAGGGAGTCTGGTCGGGAGAAGGCCGAACGATCGTAGAGCTCGTACCAGGGCCGGCGATTGGCAAGGGAGCGACGGACGGAATTGGATAGGCGAGAGAGAAAGATGCGGAATGCCGGAGTTGAAATTGGAGCTCCGGCGCCACCAAGAGAGGACGGCAATGGAGACGTGCCAGAAGTAAGGATCGTGGAGACCGGAAGCACCGGCGGCGTGGCACCTGAAGCCATAAATTCTCGCCGGCTAGGGATTTTAAATGGCGGACAAAGAGATGGAGGATGTCAACTTAGACTGGAACGTTGAGAGAGGGGAAAGTGGAGGAATTCAGATTCCGGTTGTGGTGCTCCAGTGTAACGCTGCTCCGGCTTTGTTTCACTAGTGCATATGACGTCAAAAAAAATCATATAAAATTATATATGTAAAATTGTTTATTTATATTATCGACATTTTTCTGAAATAAATAATTATAGAGAAAAATTCTTGGTTTGTAACCAAACATTTCCTGAATTTAATAATATTTAGCTCACTTAATCTTGTTTCTTCCTATACATAATATATTATAATGATATCAAGTTTGTATATATAAATAAATTGATTAAAAATTTGACAAAAATATTTATATTCTGAATTATAAACATATTAATGTTGAGTATTTATGTACGTAATTTTCTATTATATGCATATTTTAATATGTATTTTTTATTAAATACTTTCAAATATTTCAAATTAAATAATAGGTACAAATAGATCTCTTAATATATATATAACAAAAATAATAATTTATACAAAATTTAAACAACAAATCCATAATTGATTTGAACTATAAGAACAATTAATATATCAAAGATATCTTGATTTCAAAATAATGGAGGTATAAATTTTTTGAATAATTAAGTCATAAATAATGATATGATAAACATATATTGAGTCATAGATGATTTTTTCGATAAAATTTTTGTTAAATATTATTACTTTTATTTTTTTTTTTAATGTTTCATAATAATTAGTCTACATAGATGACATGTATGAGCTTAATAGCAACTCCACATGGATTAATGAAAATGAATAACAAAATAATCAATTTATAAAGTTAAAAGTAAATGTTTTACAAGTGTAAATGTATTGTTTTGATAGAATCTATTTATTATCATAAATTAAAAGTTATGATTTCTTGAATATAAAAGTTTTTTTTAATAAAAAAGGTTTAATAACTCAAGTACAATCATAAGATCACAATCGGACATTGAGCACCGCAACGACGACTAGAAGAGGTTGGTCATTGTTGATGACATTCCAATTGATAGTAATTTAGTGAATAAAAGTTTTAAATGAATATTTGGTCAATTTTTTAAGTAGGTTTTTTTGTTAAGTGAGATAGTTATTTTTTTTTGGATATTATTTAAAAATTTTAAAATACTCGATATAATAACATGTTAAAATAATATTTTATATGACGTTAATTTATTATTTAAAAATAACATCTTAATATTATAAATATTTAAACGTCTAATATTTTTATTTATAGTAGTTTAAATTTTTATTATTTATAAGATATTATCAAAGTATTATGAAATTAAGTTAGTAAAATTTTTTATTTACAAGTTATTTACATTACAAGTTATATTTTCAAGATAGGACTTTGATATTATAAAAAAAGTCTATTTCTAAGATGTGATATAGTATATAAAATTGAGAGACTTGTAGTTTATAAGAAAAGTTTATATGTACTTAAGTTGTCTTGTTTGTATTGGTATTTATTTACAGTTTTATAATAATAGTTATTTTTTTTATTTTATTTGATTTACATTATATAGTAGCATAGGTTTTAGATTTTTGTATTACTGTTAGGTTTTTACTTAAAGTTATATATAACCGCATGCAATTTTTTTTTTTTTATATTATTATTATTTTTTATACGAAGAAGAAAACTATGATATTTAAAATTGGATTTTGTTACTAAAATACATATATTGTAGGAAAAATTATTATATTAATTTGATTTTAGGTAATGACATAATATATACAAATATCAATTAATAAGATGATCAGTTATTCTTTTACATATATAATAATATATGTTTATAGTATTTTAATATTTATTGGTGAAATTTTGTGTCAAATCATTTAGTTTTTTTTCTTACCCATAAGATTTTTTATCACTTGATTGTTTATCTAAAAACTATTCTAATTCTATCAAACATAATTATAGAATTTTCATAAAATCTAAGCTTAATTTGTCTCCAAAAATATTTTTATTATTTTAAAATTTATGACTTATATATCTTAGAATCTACTATTATGTAGTCGGTATATAACTTATTTATCAATGCATCTCTCTACTTAAAAATTTATAAGAAGCTACTTACTATTTTATGATTATTATTTTTGATATATAATCTAATGACGAATCCTTTTTAATTTGGAATGTTATAATATATATATATTTATATAAATATATTAAAGACATAATTACGATTATTTATGACCACTAATTTTATTATATATAATTATTTTATTATTGTTTATCTATTTTAAACATTATTACTTTAAATACAAGGTAAGACAAAATTGTATACAAATTTAGCTATAATATTAATTATTCAATTATAAATAGTATGTATACAATAATTATGTCTTTGTGATATGCAAAAAATTTTATATGTTATCGATTCCATATACTTATAATATTATGTTTATCATCTAATCATCACATAAATAGTGTTTGTATCATTTATTTTTTCTTATAATTTCATGTTGTAAATTAAATCTTATAAATATCATATTTGAAAACATTCCTTTTTGAACGTATTAAATAAATTGATGTGTATATTATCAAATTTTTTTATAAATTTGATACAATCTTTAAAAACCTTAAAAACTTATATTGTATAATATTTTCATGCACATAATTATCATTGAAGGTAATTTTTAAATTTTCTTTAAATTAAAAATATAAATTTATTTTTGAAGTAATAAATAATCTGAAAAATGATATCCATTGCTGTAATCATATAGTATCATTATTTGGCAGATTTATTGTTAGTCCACTATTTCTCACAGAAGACCAAATTAATACTAAATATAAAAAAAAAAAAAAAATCATACTAACAAGTTTATAGAATACAAAGATAAGATTAAAATTGTTCAAAAACTTCTGTATTATTATTATACAAAAAATTAAATTTAATTATTTATTTATCATTTTTATACGTTCTATATGAAAAAATGTCTTTAACATCTTTGTCATAAAAGAATTTTTTTAATCATAGAATCAAGTAAAAAATGTCAAGCATTTAAAAATATCAAATAAAATTATATATTTTTAATTTTTATTTTAAACGTTATTGAATTAAATGTTTTTTACTGAAATGCTTTCACATAAATTTGTCTTATTTAAAAAATAAATATCATTTCTTAGCTTAACATTAAAAAATAATTATTATAACTAATAAATTAGTTTTAATAAACGACGAGAAATAGGGTATGCGGAGCCAGCTCCACTTTCGACGACGATGTTGACGTATCGGTTGTATACATGCGTAAGTGGGGCCCGATGCCTCGGAAGCCAAAGAGAACCCTTCTAGGAGAAGCCGCAGGGCAGTGAAGGAAAAATTACACATCTCCTTCACTTCACCCTCCATGCTCTTCCTGGATTTCCCCGGTCTTGAATGCTCCTTTGTCCACCGGTAACTGACGTCGCCGGCGGCCATCTCATCGAGTCTCTCCCTTTTCCTCAGGTAACCAACTCTTCCCACAACCTTCTCTTTTGCAATTTGATCTTTACTCTGGCGGTTTTGTAGCGTGCATCTCTGCTTTAGTAGTTCTTCTCAAGCTGCTGCTGAAAACCCTGTTCTTTGAAGAGCTTTAGGGGATTAAGTTGTTGCAATGGTTCAGTAGACTGCGTACACAATTGATAACATTTGATCACTACTATTGCCATTTCCATTTGAAAGATCTCTGAACTAATCGACTATAACAGACTCATTTAACTGCATTTCGAGTACACATTTATCACCATTTAATGCTGAGGTACAAATGTTTGTATTTGCCTTCCAATTCCAGGATGTTGTGTGCGGGATTTGATTTGGTTTTTAATTCCTTGCCGAGAAAACCTAATCCTTTGCCGCAGATTGCAATTTTAAGCAGGTTCTGTATATAAAAATATCAACCTTATCTACCATGTAATATTTCAGAGCTTGTTTTGTTGATAGAGGATCACCCGCTTCCTTTTGCAGTTTTGGCTCAGGATATTTGAACTGTTAGTTGTGTGGATGATGAGGTTCATCTTTTATGGTTGGTTGCAATGCATGAACTAAGCAGCAAACACCCAATCAGTTCCACCCGTAAGCAATAACCAAGTATTATGCTTTACAGATTACTTTCTAATTAGCAACTGCATTCATAGGCTATGGTTTATGCCAATCTAACTTTTCTTTGACCTTTTTTAATACAATGTTTACTCTTTCTTGCTAGAAAACAATGTTTAAGCCATAGCATCTTGGTAGTTTTCAACATAAAAGACATGTTGAGTGTGTAAAATTACCCTTGTTGTATTTATAATTTCAGCATTTGAGGGTTTTTACAACGGATCGTGGCATGGGGTGAATTTTATCAGCATTATAAACGGGAGAACTTTTATCCCGTTTGGCAGCCAAGGCTCTAAGAATGAAATTAGTGCTGACTACATCCGGTTACGATCAAGAAAAGCAAATGTTTATGATTGCTCACACCTCCTAAGAGTTGGTGTTGACGTTTGTGTGCTTTCGACTCGTCGGATTTCAGAAAGTTCAGATGAACGACCTCCAAATGTAAAGTTTCATAACATAATTCCTTTGTTCCTTGCAATATTTAACCCTTTGTGCTGACATCAAACTACAGTTGGAAACTCTGGCATAGTCTGTCAATATTGGTGTTATGTTACAGTAATTTGCAACATATTAAGCAATTTTCAAGGATCGTTAATTAGTTTTTTTGACGAACTTTTGTTAAATTGCAGTTGCCATTATTGTATGATGCAAAGATCATATCAAAGAAGACAAATCCCCATGATGGGAGATGCTCTTGCCTCTTTTCTGTCATTCTCTACAAAGAAAGGGCGGTTAATGGAACAGGAAAGAATATGCTGTTTGAACGGGCTGAAATGGTCAAAGTTGGTAAGATTTCTATTCTTCAAAAGCTTAGTCTTGAACCTCGCAAAGATGGAGTCAATCAATGGAGCTCTGCAGAAGACTGCATTTCCTTTAGTAGAAGTAGACTTTTGGGTGGGATCATTTCTTCTGAAATTTCATGGCTAGTTGTGCTATCTATACTAAAAAACATCATCTTTCACATAAAATTATTTCAGAGAAGCATAGTGTATCAAATTCTTGACCGGAAGAAAGAGTTGGTTCCTGATAACGATTTTTCATCTATTAAAAATGTCAAGGACATCACATTGTTGCGCTTCTACCGGCTCAATGAAATGGTGAAGCCGGTGTTCAAGACACTTAAGCCATTGGTTGACGTGGAAGAACTTCTGGAGGTGGATGAACAATCCCATAAGAATGAACCAATTCATGTGGATAGTGAAACAGATGTTGAGGTTTTGTATGATTGCATGAGTCTGAGACGATCCAAGCGTCAAAAGATTCAACCTGATCGTTTCACTAGCTACTCTGAACCAAGCTTCAACTGCACAACTAGGAATGAAGAACAAATTGCAAATGGATTGGAGAATGATGGTCACCTAAGTGGATTTGTAGAGGATGAACATTTATTGGATGATTTTGACCTTTGTCTTGTTCAGAGGAGTTCAGATGATGAGTATGAGCTCCCGCAAGTTTCAGGAAGGAAGGAGATGTTTGAATGGGCCCCAAAACCCGCACGACCACAGCTTGTATTAACAATGGGACAGGAAGGGACCTGTAAGGTTCGTCCAAGTAATTCACCTGATAGACAAAACCAAGATAGTTCTGGTACAATGGCAAACAGAGGAAGGGGAAGGCCAAGGACTAGAGACAGGAGGATACCAAGTTCCCACAACAGTAAGCCTTTTTACAAGAAGAGGCCTTCTTACAGAAAGAAGTTGCATTTAAGTGCGGCAGAGTGCGAGCAAATTATACAGCAATGCATGGGAAAAATGAAGAAGGAAATGGAAGCTGAGGCTGATGCAACTGCTCCATCAGCAGACACATTTCCAGACGAAACAGAAGATTTTAAGTGGTCTCCATCTCCTGAGGCTCAATATGACAATATAGAGCATGAAGACCTCTGGAAAGAAATGGAACATACATTAGACAAACTTGCTTTTCTAGAAAATCAGGCATGGCTTGTTTTACTTCTTCTTTAGTGTGGTATTCTTGCTTTAGCTTAAAAAAAATGCAAACTGAATTTCAAGTGTGTTGGATGAATAACTTTTGACGAACAAAAGAATGTTAACTTGGAATTTGGTCAAATTTGTGCGATATCTATTCTCTGCAAGAAAATTGAACGTTAATGTAATAATTTTAATTGTTTTTTTCACCTTTTTTATACAAATTTTTAATAGGAGCTGGAGTTTGAAACTTATGGTGGGTCTGTTCTTAATTCAAATGAAGATGGTGACCAAGAATGCAACCATGATTTCAAACTGGATGAGCAAATCGGGATTATATGTCAGCTATGCAATTTTGTGCAAACTGACATAAGGGATGTCATGCCACAGTTTGTGAGTTCCATTTTGAAAAAGGCATGCATAACAACATTCTCCTTAAGGGATTGTTGATTTTTCTATAACCATTTCATGCAGGTGACGAGTGACCGCTGGAACACAAGCAAGGAGCACTGGGGTAGAGAGGGAGTCCATATGACGTGGCCTTATAACTTGGATTCATTTTCTTTTGACGTTTCTTTCTCAAACCTGGACATGCGTTTGTTAGAAGGTGATGGCAACGTATGGACTTTGATTCCTGAACTTAAACTGAAGCTATATGCTCACCAGAAGAAGGCTTTTGAGTTTATATGGAGAAATATTGCTGGGTCTTTGAAGCCTAAAGATGTGGAGATCAATTCTAGAAATACCGGTGGTTGTGTTATTTCACACTCACCTGGCTCTGGGAAAACTTTGCTCCTGATTTCCTTTATCGTTAGCTATTTGAGACTTTTTCCTAGAAGCAGGCCTTTGATACTTGCCCCTAAGATTGCAATTTATGTTTGGCGTAAGGAGTTTGAGAAATGGGGCTTTCAGTTTCCTTTGCATGTGATACATCCAATTCAAAGCTTTCGTAAAGAAATTTTGGATTTCAAAATTAAGATTGCTTCGAGGAATCATAGAGGGCCTAACAGGAAAATGAGGCATCTAGTGGATTGTATGTCTAAGTTACAGCAATGGCATAAAGAGTCAAGTGTACTTCTAATGAGTTACACATCTTTTTTCTTGATGCAGAAGGAATCAAAAGATGAACACAAGAAGTTCATTGCTAAGATATTGCAGAAGAGTCCTGGACTGTTGGTTTTGGACGAAGGACACAATCCAAGAAGTACTATTTCTAAGCTAAGAAAACTGTTGATGGAGGTGCAGACAAAATCTAGAATTCTTCTATCTGGTACTCTATTCCAAAACAACTTTGAGGAATATTTCAATACCCTTTGTTTGGCTCGGCCAAGCTTTGTAGATGATGTCCTGAGGGAAGTGGATCAAGATACATTCACAGCATACACCAAGTCCAAGAAAAGAAGTAAAAGGAAGGAGAGAGTGGCAAGAAAACTATTTGTACAAAGAATTGGTGAAAAAATTGAATCTTGCATGGAGGATGAAAGGAAGCAGGGGTTTGATGTGCTAAACAAAATCACCAATGGATTTCTTGACACTTATGAGGACGACTATTCAGATAAGCTGCCTGGTTTGCACATCTACACTCTTGTATTAGTCCCAACAGAAATTCAGCAAGAAGTCCTACTTCGTCTACATAGTTGCCTAAAACTCACACGGAGATATCCGATCGAATTAGAATTGCTAATTACCGTTGGTTCTATCCACCCGTGGCTGATTAAGACAATGGCCCATGCTGAGGATTATTTCAATGACAGTGAGCTAGAGAAAATAGAAAAGTACAAGGACAGTTTCAAGAGCGGTTCCAAGGTGAAGTTTGTCTTTGACATCGTTCAGAAATCCATTGTTAATGGGGAGAAGGTTCTTATTTTTGCCCACAACATCCCTCCCATCAGTTTACTTGTCAGATACTTTGAGAAATTTTTGGGATGGCAAAAAGGGCAGGAAGTCTTGGTACTTCAAGGGGATCAAGAGATGTCTCTTCGAGCAAAAACCATGGACAGATTCAATGGGGATGTTGAGAACATATGCAAGGTATTGATAGCATCAACATCCGCATGTGCTGAAGGTATAAGCTTGACGGCAGCATCTCGAGTGGTTTTGTTGGATTCGGAGTGGAACCACTCCAAAACGAGGCAAGCAATTGCCCGAGCATTTCGGCCCGGGCAGGAGAGGGAGGTTTATGTCTACAAGTTGTTGGCATCAGGGACCTGGGAGGAGGATAAATACCAAAGCAACGAATGGAAGGCTTGGTTGTCAAAAATGGTCTCTATGGGAGAGTACTTTGAAAATAACACTTGCAGAAAAGTTGATGTTGTTGATGATGATGACATGCTGAGAGAGCTCTGGGAAGAAGACCAGGGCAGGATGTTCCAGATGATAATGGAGCAAAACAGGCTTCCCAAGATTTGCAGATAGCTAGAAAAGAAGGTTTAAATGGTGACTTTTATGAGTTCAACCTCGTCCTTTATTCAAATAAACTAAATACAAGCATGAATGTTAATCCGGTTCAGTTGCATATTGTTCAATCTTTGTCTTCTTTTTAACATATGTTGGAACCCTAAAACACATGGTGCAAGCAGATATAACTTTTGTATCATGGGCTTTTGAGTGAGAAACATATGAAAATAAAACAAGATTGTTATTTCTAAATTATAACATATAAAAATAAACTGTAATCAGTAGCACTTGAAGACATGCATCTGAGTATTCTTTTAAAAAACAAAAATTATTAGTTCACATTTAAACATAAAGCTTGTAACGTGTAAAGAAAGTATTGATTTCATTTGGATATCATTTGGAATGTAAAATCCAGGAAACCATCCTCCTCAATTCACCATCAATTCATTTTTTGAACTTTGGAACTAATAAGCTTAAGTAAGCCTTTCTTTCTTACCTCCCTGTGCATCAGAGTGTTGCTGCTGTTAAAGTGTATTGTAGTTAGATCGAGTTCCTTTTCAGCAGTTCTCTGCAGTACTGAAGATAAATAACGATTCACATACCAGTCAAGCTTCTTGTGAAGGTAAGAGCGCCTGCTGAGTTTGATGCACCAATCTGTATCAAATAGGTATCCATCAGAAGACAATTCAGTCTTCCTTTCCTGCTCATTTCAAGCATTTTAATCCTCTTTTTCCCGTTCTTTTATTTGTTGCATTTACTGGAATTGTGCTTATTGGATTTTGCATTTTTGTCCTTTTTAGAAAGGGACTGAGAGCAGAGGCTTTCTTTGCTAAGGAACTCCAGTGTTTGTGAAGTATTCCGGGGGCCTTCTGTTCTCGGATGATTGGCATCTAACTGTGATGATAAGTTACTTCTGTATTGTATCTGATATTGGGCTGCTCATGTTAGCATATGATTGTTTTACTAGGTTTTTTTGCTAGAAAGTTTTGTACTTTTTTCTGGACGTGTTGTTTTAAAATATAGTATTTATTAAAATGTATTTGTGTCATTAACTTTTTTAATCTAACGTTGACATGGTTCATTATTCTATGTGAAATATTATTTGAAATATGAGAATTATATTTTTATTGTATTGCTTGTAAGGTAGAAATGCATGTAGAATTTTTCTAGGAAATTGACTTTAAAAGGTTGGGTGAATTTTCTCATGTTTGACTTATAATATAAACTTGTCAAATTTAGAATTTAGTTTAAGTGATTAGGTCATCTGCTTTCTAAGCCTGTGTTGTTATACTAGAGCTATCAGCTTTTCACTGTCTACGCTTTGGTTTCTAAATCATCTAACTTTCTTCCCATCTTTCCTTTTTTCTTGCACCAAATACAAAGTGCATTCTCTGTAATGACTGTTTGGGTGACTGTTATGTTTGAAAATTATAGTTGTCATACTCAATGTTTTTTTTTTGTATTTCAAATTAAGCACAACTAGTAATACAGAGTAGTTCATCCAATTCAAGAAAAAGTTGATGTTGATTTACATAAACTTTCAAATAAAAACTGAGCCAAAAATCTCATTAATAATTATAATCAAATGCAATTGTATTGTCTATAATAACTATTACCATAGATGTTATGTTTGAAAAAGAAAGGGGTGTAATATTGAATAATTTTTTAATTTTATTATTTCAAGTTAAGCATATTGATTTATTTAAGACTCATTCAATTTAAGAGGAAGTTGATGTTGATCAATTTAAACTTTCAAATAAAAACTGATGCAAAATTTCCATTGATAATCAAAATCAAATGCAACCGAATTGCGTGCAATAACTGTTAGCATAAATGTGATGTTTGAAGATCAAAGTGGGATTATTTCAAGCTAAGCATAACAAGTAATATTGATTTATAAAAGACTTGATCCAATTTAATAGAAAGTTATTGATTGGCTTAAATTTTCAATTGAGAAATGAACCAAATTTTCTATTTTTTTTTTTCTTGTTGTACATTCCTATTCTATCCATTCAATTTATTAAACTCTAATTTTTTTTTGATTCCTTTAAAAGAAATTATGAATTTCATCCAGTTTTGAACTTTTCAATTTTGATGGAAGAGAGTTATAAAGACTTGGATAAGGTCCACGATGGCTTTATTGTTTTGCCGATGTCAGTTTCGTTCTTCTTTTCTTGTTAACCAAACCTCCCATCAGAAGTCCATATGGCATCACTCACATTTCTATTCTTTCACACTGTGACATGCAGATAACTCGCCCCTAAATGTAGCAGAGATAATCCTCTATGGCAGCTTTCAGCTTCTCACAAATTAAAACTATATCCAACTAAAGCACTCTAATCTAACCCATAAAGAAAAAGACCTCTCGAGCAAATGTGGCATGACCCAAGCATATAGTAATCCAATCTAACCTTGAGAAAGCCATGCAATTATTAGTATAACTCATCTACAGAAGAAATCGTGATGGGTAGGCATGCAAAACTAGCCAGCCTATCCCTGGTAACTAATTAACTAATGTTGATATTAATGACAACCAACTAATCTTAACTAGTTTAATTCAACTATGTTGAATGTGTTTAAACAAATAAAAATGAGAACCAAACCTTCTACATTTGACTGTTTCTCACTGGCTAATTTTAATACTAATTGCAACTTCAAGTTTGTTATGGTCATTGCAACATCATATTGTAGAATTTTGTAGGCCAGAACACGTACTTTTCAGAAAGGCAGTCGCTTTCATGTGGTCTTAACTCCATCCATTTGGTGCGAAGTTGTTAAACAATAAAAAGCAATTGTTTGACATAATGAGCAAGTGGTACCGAAACAATTAAACTTCGTCTGATGAAATCCACGGGACCAGAAATTGGAGGATTCCAATATAGTTATTCTCAGGAAAGTTTTCTCAATTCTGCAGGGTAAGCCACGCGGATTAGAGTTTACGTTGTATTCTTTGTTATCCCATGGGGAGTAGTAGTTGCAACAACTCCTTTGAGAAGAGGAGCTTGTCAATAGATTTCTTAATTATAGGTAAAATATGCAATAGTGCAGACTCTCGAATTGTTTCACTTATCATAAACTACCTAACCTCCAACCTCAAACGAACCCATTAACTGTGTTGCATTCTCCTCCTTTATAAATACGTCATCTGAACCCTAGCCATGGCAATCTCATGGTCATGGAGCTTACCAACAAAGCCATGCCTTGCTTGCTGTTCCATTGCTTCATATGTTTTTCTCTACTCCTTCCTCTCGCCAATGCGGAAGTGCATTACCACGATTTCATCGTACGTCTTCATTAACTCCTAATGAGAATATAACGTAAGTGTTAAATGTCTCGTGTGCGTTATGCTTACAGGTGCGGGCCAAGTCAGTGAAGAGGCTGTGCAAAACGCGCGAGATTATTACAGTAAACGGTCAGTTCCCCGGGCCAACATTACAGGTGAGGAACGGTGACAGCCTCGTGATTCGAGTGGTCAACCACGCCAAGTACAATGTTACGCTGCATTGGTAATTAAACTTTAATTAAACTGATGTTCTGGGGATCTAGAGCGAGTAATTAATTGAGATGTGTGTGATTCAGGCATGGGGTGAGACAGATGAGGAACGGTTGGGCTGATGGGCCTGCATACGTGACGCAGTGCCCGATTCAGCCAGGTGGAACCTACACATACAGGTTCACTATTGAGGATCAAGAGGGAACATTGTGGTGGCATGCTCACGTTTCCTGGCTCAGAGCAACGGTCTACGGAGCATTAATAATACTTCCAAGGGAGAATTACCCCTACCCCAAGCCCCATCGAGAATTCCCAGTCATTCTTGGGGAGTGGTGGAATAAGAACCCCCTCGACGTCATCCGGCAGGCATTGAAGACCGGCGCCGCCCCAAACGTATCTGATGCGTTCACCATCAATGGCCAGCCGGGAGATCTCTATAGGTGCTCCAGCAAAGGTGCACTTTCGCGCCAACTTCTGTCGTTTAACCGTTACTTAATGATCTATTGTTTTAACAAAAGGGCTAATGCAGAGACAACGACATTCCTGGTCACCGCCGGCGAGACGGTCCTACTACGATTCATAAACGCCGCCATGGAAAACGAGCTATTCGTCGCCATTGCCGACCATGATATGACGGTGGTGGGTGCGGATGCGTCCTACACGAAGCCGTTCACCACCTCGATTATCCTTCTAGGCCCGGGCCAGACCACGGACGTGCTCATCCAAACCAATCAGCCCCCTGGCCGATACTACATCGCCGCCCACGCCTACCACAGCGCGCCGCCGTCTGTAACCTTTGACAACACTACAACCACCGCCATTCTCGACTACATCCATAATCCCAAGTCCGCCACCAGCCCAAAGCTCGCATCCCTCCCGGTTTTCAACGACACCGCCGCGGCAGCCGCATTCACGGCCGGCATCAAGAGCCCGGCCCCCGTCCAGATTCCCTCCCCTGTGGACAACCACCTCTTCGTCACCGTTGGCCTGGGTCTCTTCGACTGCCCACGAAACAAGAGGTGCGGCGGGCCCAACGGCACCCGCTTCGCCGCCAGCATGAACAACTTCTCCTTCGTGCTCCCGAGCCGCACGTCGCTGCTGCAGGCCGCGGAGCTCGGTGGGCCCGCAGCTGCCGGTGTGTTCACAGCAGACTTTCCGGCGTCCCCCCCGATGCACTTCGACTACACCGGGAACGTCAGCCGGAGTCTGTGGCAGCCGATCAGGGCCACGAAGCTCTATCCGATCAAGTTCGGCTCGGTGGTGGAGATGGTTCTGCAGGGGACCAACATCTTCGCGGCGGAGGAGCACCCGATGCACATCCATGGGTACGAATTCTACGTTCTGGCCACGGGGAAGGGCAACTTCGATGCAAGGAGGGATTCGAGGAGGTTTAATCTGGTGGACCCGCCGCGGCGCAACACGATCGGCGTGCCGCAGAAGGGGTGGGCGGTGATCAGATTCACAGCGGACAACCCCGGAGTGTGGCTGGTGCATTGCCACATCGACTCGCATCTCACGTGGGGATTGGCTACAGCGTTTCTCGTGAGCAATGGAGTCGGCGAATCGGAGTCCACGCTGCCGCCTCCGCCGGACCTCCCGACGTGCTAACAAGAAGATCCTCTAATTATATCGGGTTGATTTGTTGTTGCTGCCGAGTCAATCGTTCCATGTGTTATTGGTTCACGAGGTTCGGGTACTTGGTGTGTTGGTCCCTAATGAATCTCGTGGATTTCTCGTCACAAAATGGGTCATGTGACCTGTTTTCGACAATTTATTACTACTTTCTAATTTCTACATATATTTACAATGCATTGGTTTAATGACTTCTCAATGATTGTCCTGAACAAAATGGATGACTTGATGATTGGATGACTCATGAACGAGCCACTGGAGTACAAATTGAACAGAGAAAATCCTAAATGTACAGTTCACGGAAACACTAAATGTTGTAAAATGGAAGTTAGCAAGTTAATTGACGTACTTGTTGCCATTGAAAAAATCTTTAAAATATCTTATTTAAAAAAAAGTAATTAATCTAATCTATAACAGTTTGACAAGCCTTTTAAAAAACATCAAAACAGAACAGCTTGTTAAACACGAACAAATGGTACAAGCATTTATCCGGCAGCAAAAGACTTTTAAAATGCAAGTAACATTCTATGAGCACCTAACATAGAAATAATTCAAGCTGCTCTTAATAAGCCCAACCGAAGCAGCATTATCCTAGAATTAGGGGGTCCTGCTTAACGAAATGCCTAATCATGATTAATCGCGCATGTTGATTGATGTCGTAAAGGGGAGCACTTGTTGGATTACTAAGCAGATTAGCACCTTTTTTAGTACGGCCATAGGAAAAGATAAAACAAATCAAGCCATAATTATACTTTATTTCTAAAAAGGGGGTTCTGCTTCATATGGCAAGCGGACCCTCCTATTTCCAGAAATTGCATACTAATCCAACCATGGCTGCTATTAATCACACCGTTGTTCACTTCCTCCCACCCATCTGAAGAAGAAACAGGGGAGATGGGAAACAGCCTTCGGTGCTGCTTGGCCTGCGTGCTGCCCTTCGGCCCCCTCGACGTCGTGCGGATTGTTCATCTCGACGGCCGAGTCGACGAGTACGCCCGAAAAGTGACCGCCGGCGAGGTTCTGGTGGCGAATCCCGGTCATGTCCTCAGCAATCCGTGCCCGCAGGGTGTCGGTCGTCAGAGAATGATCGTGTCGCCGGAGTGCGAGCTGAAGAGGGGGAGCATCTACTTCTTGATACCCTCGGCACCACTTCCGCAGAGGAAGAAGAAAGGAAGGAGAAAGGTATGCCGAGAGAAAGTGGAGGACGAGAAAAAGAGGGGCCACAAAGAGGCGGACTGCGATGTTTACACGGCGGAAATCCTCTGCGATAAGGAGTCCGGCAACAGGCGCAGCAGGGGCTGTGAGAGGGTTGTGGTGTGGCGGCCGAATCTCGGAAGCATCTCCGAGGACTCGTGAGATCGGCGATGGAGCAATGTGGGATGTCTTCCAATCGATTTGCGTTAGCTCTACAGAACTACAGGATGATTTTCTTCAGATGATTATTTTGGGAAATGTACATTTGTTGCAACGAAATGAACGGTTGTGATGCTTTTTTAGTCTTAATCGAACAAAAAACTATTAGGTTAACTCGT
The DNA here is from genome assembly GCA_023846275.1 of Vanilla planifolia. Classification (NCBI taxonomy): domain Eukaryota; kingdom Viridiplantae; phylum Streptophyta; class Magnoliopsida; order Asparagales; family Orchidaceae; genus Vanilla; species Vanilla planifolia. Next base: position 55,265,583 of record CM043865.1, on the reverse strand, counting down.
TGATTTTTTTTCTTGGTAACTATTCTTTCAGTTATTCGATCAGCATCAACATCAGTCGAGTGTGGTTTCATGACCACTGGTTTCTGGAATATATATATGGTCATGTTCATGGAAGGTAGATACCGTGTTAAAAGTTGAGCTGATTACCACGGATTTTTTTTATTAGTTCGTCAAAAAATAAATGAAACTAAATCGAAAAGATGAATTCCAGGTAATATTAGCTACAAATCCATCATTATTAACTGCTTCAAGGCTTTACTAAGTTACTAGCTCTCAAGTATTTGATCTGAAAAATAATAAAATTGGCATAATTCTATCTTTCCATTCATTTAATTTAATAAAAACTCCAAACATAAATAATATTCAGAATAATGAAATCGACTTTTTGAAAAAATGAAGAATTCTACCTTGCTATGTGGCCGGCTCCACATGGCTAAGCTTTTCTTGGTCACTATCAACATAAATCTTCATTGATTTGCCTCTAGGTTAGTCTTTATCCAAGTCTACTCTACTATTTCTTGTCCTCCTCAACGACATTTCTTCAAAATCTTTCGATCAAACTTCTTGAACAAACATCATTCTCAGATATCATTGTCTAAACAAGTCAAATTATCTCTACATGAGATTACTTGATCTAATCAATCTTATCTCTTAATTTGTCATAATGACCTAATATTCAATAATAACACTTGAAATATCTTACTTTAAAAGAATAAGTTAGTCCTTTATCTATCTACGATATTGTTATCTCTTGACTAAGGCAAATAAGCCACCTTACAACCAAAACATCCACCATCTCACCCTCTTTTGGCTCAACCAAAATCCCTCGTTTTGGCTTACATCCAAATCTTTTACTAGATATTTCGATTCTTTCCGCTATCTAAGCATTAAAAACCCATTCAAAACACGTGAATACCATATTTAAGCACCCTATTCATTAAAGTTACCACAAGGTATGTTTTGGTTTGTAAGCCTAAATGATTTTTTCTCACACTATAAATAACTTATTATGCTCTTGATCTTTTCTTAGATCTTTTTGGCTTCATACTCATTTGTTTTTATAATGATAGTTACAAGTCTCTTCACAATGATACTTTTAATTCTTGATTTACAATCTCAAGATATACTTATATTTTTGTACTTATATATAAAACCACCCCTACCCATATATCGAAATCAATTGGAATTAATTACATTGGGGTTTATAAAGACCTAAAAAAATGCTATTAAAACAAACAGATAAATTATTGTGCTAACTTTATCATAAGTGAAAGCTTCAGGAGCCCATTTGATTAAATAATTGTTAAAGTTTAATTTTAAGGAGAACTCAAAATTGATAAAATTTTGTTATTTGATTGTTTGAATTTATAAATCTAATAACAATTCAAAATTTATAAGAGTTAAAAACAAGAGCCTCTTCACTTCAAAACAAAAAAAAAGTTAATAAAATCTCGTTTTCTTTAGATCACCATCACATTCAACTTGCCACTATCAACCATCATCATCCAACTAATTATTGAGAATTTACTTCCCAAAAATTGATTATTTATCAAATTAAATTTCAAACACAATAAACTCATTTTTATATTTCAAATTACAATAATCCCTAATCCCTAATCAAATAAGATAATACAAAATTATAATATTTATGCTCCATAATTTCAAGATAAAACTTGAATCATTCAACCAAAAAATCCTTAGGAGTTAATTGTTGATGCAAATAGTTTTTTTCAATATTTTTTTGTACCTTTCAAAAGGAATAATTCATTTCAACATAAAAAAATATTAAAATTAACATTCATAACTTCTAAATCTTATAAACAAAAAATTGCACAATTATAGAAGAGCTTGAAATAAGTAGTGATAAAAACCTTGTGCTTTGTTTCAATCTCAATGTTAGCAAGCTTATTGCCATGACTATTAGCCAAGATTAATGGCGATGATTGTAACTATTGACCAACTGTAAGAATGATATTAACAACGTTGATGATGAGTAGATGGTGTTGGAGAAGGAGGAGAGTAAAAACAAGCAAGTGGAGAAAGAGAGAGAGACTAAAAGAAAGAGAGAAAAGTTGAAAAAAAGAGAAAAAAAAAAAGAGAAAGAATGATCAAAATTGTGATTTTATATATTAGTTTTTTATGAAGATGAGGAGATAGAATAAGCATTTTGACAAAGTAGTCATATATTAGAATTTTTGTACAACATAGATAAAACATAAACAAATGTGATTGATTAGACAAATTTTGTGAACATAGAAAATCTACAAAAACGGGTCTTTTTTTTTTAGAATTTGATTTTTCAACTACAACAATGATAACAATGCAACCATCATCCCTTAAATCAATTATATAATTATTTCAAATACACAAATAATGAATTAACTCCTACAAAACTATATTGCACTAAAAAAAGCTTCAGGAAAGGTCCTTTATAACAAATTTTTAAAAATTAACTATAGAAATGAAATAACAACACTTCAACAAAGGCTTACTAAAATCACGGAATATTTTGCAATATTTCTGTTATAACGATAATTGCCTACAAAACATATGAATAACGCACAACCAAGTATAATCCTCGTCGGTTTGCTGTGCGCTTTTATTTGATGGCAAATAAAAGCACGCCGCTACTGTTTCCACAGGAGAAACTTTCTTCCATCATTATTTGCTTCCAACAAGAATTCGTAAAATCGAAATATTCTGTTTTTTTTTTTTATTTTTTTTATTTTTTTTATCTAGGTAGATTGGGGATATTCCAGAATAACAAAATCTATAATCATACTTGTAAATAATGACAATCCCTTTTCAAAAAAAAAAAAAAAAAAAAAAAAAAAAATTACTTGCATAAATGAAACAGCTCAGTTTCCTAAATCAAGAATGGGAGGAAGATCACATTCGTCCACAGCATGTAGAATAAAAACTTACTCTCCCTTAACGTTTAGAAACATATAAACAAATGGATTCACTTTGAGATGAGGAGTAAGACAGCCCTCAGTCATCAATATGTCTTAGTATAGATTAGTTTAAATTCATGAAATTTGGATCCTTTATTTCTTTCCTGGAGCTGTTCTAGGATTGTACAACGCAATCTCTTAATTACAACTTGAAATGTTAGGATCGTATATGCTATCTTAGGAAGTACAATTAAAATTAGAAGGCGAACTTTTTTTCTGGGTAGGATCATTTAAGAATTTCACTGTTAGTGTCTACGTCTACAACCACAGTTGAGGTTATTAATGACAATCGATAAGTCCAATGTATAACTAGAAAGTAAAAGGCTGGCCTACCTGAATTATAACCAAATTTAGCAAAAAAATTGGAGTCATTTGACATTTTTTCATTGTAGTTTTGAACCAACCCATTTCAGGCATCCAGTGTTAATTTATCCTTCTCTCCTTTTTTCTTTATTTCTCTCAGTTAATGATTCTTGTAACATTTTCTCGACATTTTCATGGTTTTCCTCTTTTTTCACACTCAAAATTTGTCAAATTAGTCAATGAATTTTTCTCCTGTATCCCTAACCTTGAGCTATCTTGATCAATCCATTGTTTCTATCAAAAAAACCCAAGTAGGTTTTCCACGCTAATCCTAAACATCCAGTCATTTTTTTAGATGAGACCTTTAAGTCATTTCATTAATTCTGTAGCTTCCACAGTACCCAATCTTAACCTATGAAGCTGCAGTCTTTTCGTCTACCCCTCTCTGTTTTCCAACACAAATAAGAAGCCCAACATATGGAAAATGGGACAAAAAAGAAACAGCGCATCCCCTGTTTTTTGTGTCCCTAACCGCCTACTGCCTAGTGATGTGAATGCTTCCACATGTATTGAGGACAGACACCGCCACTTGCCTTCATCACCATAGTTCCGTAATGCTTCTGCCTCTATCACAACATACCGACATAGAAATCAACGTCTACAAGACTTGGTTGTTCATTGAGGTGTAATTTAGGTAGGACTTGGCCATTCTCAATTAAATTGATAAACTACATGCTGCTAAGACCCAAGTATGTCGATAGACAGCATCTAAACTTCATTGGCATGCAGTTTCCGTTTGATAGTAACAATTGCAGTTGAAAACATATTAAAAGTTTATATGAGTAGAGAAGAAAGTCAGAAGCTATTTGGTATACTTTCGATGCTTTGGAGGCTACAAACAAAAAAAAGTTTTTGACAAACAGTAAACCATCGTAGCCTCGGTAATTAAACACCATACACCTCTTTTAAATTAAAAGATGGTTTCCTATATCCCTTCACATCAGGACGCATCATGCGTCATACCTGGAGTTCTTTGGACAAAATAAAGAGTTGTTCATCTTGAAGCATGAAGAGCCTTCATTGCGGGGTGAATGTTCATTTGGCGTTTACCTATTTTTTTGTTGTGTGTTCTCGTTGTTTCGTTGTGTTTCCTTCAGTTTTATTGTTATTTATGTGTTCGCTTTGTTTCAGGTTCGAGATCTTTATACCAACCCCTTCCATTTTTTGTCTTGCATTACTTTTATGTGGCTTATTCGTGCTATTTGAATTTCATTGATGGTAATAGAAAACAAGATAAACAGTACATTGTATGTAAACGATAATTAAAAAAAAAAAGTTCACTTTTACCAGAATTTGTAGAGAGATCATTTGCTTGGAAAGGAAGCAAAAGTCCAAAGCATGCAGCTACTCATCTACATTATAAGAAGCGGTGATATGATTATATACAATCAGTCAAAGTAACGGTCACCTTAACTCCATTGTCTAATCAGAATCTGAGTCACTAGTATTATAACCTGGAAAAAAATCAACATAATATACAAAAACAAATGTTCCTAACATGAGTTCCAGGAAGAATAGTAAGAAAAATAATTTTTTATTCAAATAAAAAGATTACAAATAAGAAGAGTACCTGCAAACAGTCCTGACTTGGATGCTTCTGGCTAACCTTCCAAACCGAGAAAGGGTTCCTTGCAGCCCTTCCAAACCATGCATTTGGCTCAAAGCATATGAAACAGAGTCAAGAAGCAGGAGTTACAGTTACATGAAACTAACAGAAGCAGGCAAAAAGAGAATTAACATCGAAAAAAATTACATATTGAGATGAATAAAACAGCTATTTATGATCACATCATCACCCCATCCCTCAAATTTTACATAACTATTCAAGTCCACAAGTAAAAAGGAATTCTTCTCATGGCTTCTAAAATTAAACTTTAAGATAAGTTGTCCACAACATTCCTCTTCAAACCTTGAGATCTCCATTGGTTATTATCATGCGTACGCAAAAAAATGCAAAAATTCCTAGTAATAATAAGCAGGTCTAAAAAATCTGCACAAGGATTTTTTTTTTTAAATAACGCTATTTGTTCTTTTTTTCTAAGTGACGTGAAAGCCTATTCACCACTTAGAAATATGGCCAGCTGCTCGCAAACACATCACTGATTGAATGCCATCACGCTAACGAGACAAATGCATAATAAACCAACCATTTCAGTTGCAATAATCCAAAGGTTATATTCCTGGATTTCACGAGCATCCATGTGAACATAATTGATATAAAACAACCTAATGGCTAGAATGCTTAGCAACTGATAATAAAATAATGAGCAGAACTTTTTCTGCTACAGTAGAATTGCTGAAGAATTACTAAGCTATTAGACAACATGAAAACAACCTGTGCCACCTATAGTCAGCAGTTGGACTCTCTCTCTAAGTTAATTGTAGAGATTTCACACAAACAGTGTAAAAAAAAGTACGAAGATACACTAGTAGCTCCAAAATTTGAACAATCAGAAAGGAATCAACAGGAAAATTCACAAATTGATCACCAACTAGACTAGAATAACTAATTGTTAACATATCCTCTAAAGAAATATCTATTGGTACATACTCATTCGTAAATAAATGGCAAGTTAGAAAAAACAAATAAACATAAAAAATCAGACAGGGGTCATCACGTTTGTTGCAATTCAAGTTGAGAAGAAGTTTGAAATAATAAGTTTTTAAGCAGGTTATCAAAAGGAGTTTTATTTCATAGAATGCAATCATGTAAAATAATGAGGATAGTGAAGAAAAAGAAAATGAAGAAGAAAACTGGAAGGAATACCTCTGTTTTCTACTCCTTTGTTATTCTCTCTTATTACATTATAGAGACATATACTTCCATCATACAATTAGCTTTATGAAAGAAATAATGAAAGAATAAAAAAATTAATTTCTTATAATCAAAAGAAAAAAGAAAAGCAAAAAAATCTTTAGAATATTAGAAATTACAAACAAGAAACTAATAGAAATAAAAAGATTCTAATAACCGAAGAATCCTAATAATAGAAAACAGAATGAAATTGATCACATCATAAAGGTTTAGTAAAGACATCTGCTATTGGTTTTTTTGAAAGAATATGAGCAGTTTTTATGTCCTTGTTGGCTAAATTGACTTATATCTTTGAGTTGCTCTATTTCATTTGATCATAGGAGACTTTGTTGAGGCATAAAATTAACCATTATCTTACATCCTAACATACCAATTTCTTCAAATATGTCTAATGTGCATTTGAGTTGACATAAAAAAATATCTTTCAAAACTTAAATATCCACCATGTTGAGAGGTATAGATGAGTGCTAGAATTGATTTGTGTTTGAAGGAAAGGATAATTAGTCTAATTAAGCCAAGTCAGATGATGAGCTGTTGAAAATGAGAAATGCAAGATTGAACTAACACATTGAACAATTTAAGCATTGATTTATCATTGTATTCATCTCGCAATCAATCCCATTGGTAGTTATTTTCTACTAGATTCAGTAAAATCATGGGATAGTAGGGTTGACCAAAATCTCCCATCATAAACTATCATGATCTTGAGGGAGAAAGCTAACCTTTGATGAGACAAAGCTTAGATCAAATCTTGTACATGAGATGTATCTCTTTATAATCCTTTTTTCTAATAAAAAACTTCTAACTGTGACAATGTGTTTATCTAGATTTGGATTTTCTATGCAAAATCTAGTATTCTTATTTCTTGATGTTCTTGTATATCAAATTTTTTACTAGTCTTGGTGAATTAGTAGACAAAAAATAGATTCATGAAGAAAAAATATTGAATAGTCAACTCAATAGTCATCTCAAAGGCCTTTTTAATATATTCCCAACAACTTATCAAACATACAAAAAAATTCAACTTAATTTCAATTATGCTATCTTAGATTAACCCTAGCCCAAACCCAATGAGCACCACCAAGTAATAAGGGGACAAAAGATTTGCTCTTCAAAGAAAATCTAAGGAATAAAAAAAACCCACTAGAACCAAAGAAAATTGAACCAAACAATAATCCACTAATTTAGACTTTTATGTGGATGAGTGCCAGAGATGATAAGGAGAGTTCGGCAAAGCCAATGACGTGATAGATTCGATGTTTGCCTGCACTTGGTGGGTTAAAAAGGCTTGCAATGGAGATGTAGTTAATATACTGTGCAAGGATTCTTATGTGATGGATCACATGTTGGATACTTAACAAGTAGTGGCGTTGAAATAGAAAATGGTACATGCAATGCACATTCTATAATATACACAATTGAAAATTGCAATGACACATGTAATAGATGGGAATATATGAAAAAAATAAATGAAGTTAATAATTAACGTAAGCTTGTGTTTATGGAAAGTATAGCAAAGCATGCTTTCCTAAAACCACTAATGACTATTTTGATAATCTGAATGCTCACAAAAATAAATAATAAAAAAATACTCAAATATGTCTCAATAGTAATCTTACAAAAAGCCATCAAATATATAATATATGCATTAAAAATTCATTAATATTCATAATATTTGCATAGATATGCTTTGCTGCTTTACCCATTTCTGTTAATTTCTCAAAGGCTTTTGGTATACAATTTATAATGGGCCAACAACTTAAGCCCTGTTCTGTTACTCTTAACAGTCACGATATAAGCAAAATAAAAAGCAAAAACAGAGAAACGCTACTATTTCCTTCAAGGTTGAATGCAAGCGAACCGTCATTCAATTACCTTAGTCGCCACAGCGACTTCAAACATCCCGTTCCTATAACCTGTAACAGTTTAAACAGTAAAAATCGAAAGTGTTTCAGCACAGCTTGCCGAAAAACAGGAGAGGCATGATCGCATTAAACTTCATGAGAACGCAAAAAGCGGCATATCAAACCTAACGATCAATAGTTAGAGACAAACTCAACTTTTGCACGTTTCTACAAACTCCTTGCCACTCTGATACATCTAGCCGACGAGCACCTGCATCGCAGCGCAGTTTGCCAAAACTTCCGAGAGCGGCACGCCACCCTTGCCTGGCCCCCGCCAATGGCTCCTCAATCAACCATCCTGTTTTGGAAACGCCGCCTTGGAGTCGTCCTCCTTCTAGGAAGACCAGCGATATCCACAAAAGGCGAATGGCTCGCATCTATACGAGGCGAGGCGCGTCCTTGCAGCACCGGGCTCCTCCTGATTGAGTATTAGAGGCGATGATTTTCTTCAACTTGCATTCGTGTTTGCCCCAAAAGGGACATCTCCATAATTCATGGCATATCTAAAGATTTATTTGATGATTTTTTTTCTTCAGTACATCCCTTGACAATCATATATTATTATTTTTTATCCCTATTATTATAAATTTACTAGCTTAAACTCAATTCATCTTCAATCTATATCAAACTAGAAAAGTTATCACTCTAATATTGGTTTGTAACTCCTAAACTTTCTAGTAAGATATTGTCTCAAACTAATTTTATTTTATTCTTTGTTCGATGATTTTTCTCTTTAGGACATCACTTGACAATTATACATTGTTATTTTCTATCCTATTGTTGTAGGCTTATTAGCTTACACTTACTTCATCTTTACTATAAGGATTTTTGTGGTTAAAGATCATTTAGAGGGTTGTAGAAGTGTATTTTGATGATAATTATTTGGTTGAAGTAATGTGGTATAAAGAATTAGACAAATGAATTATTTTTTATTTTGCACATGCTTAATGTGGTCATACGTGAGGAGAAGATGCATGAAAATTATAATAAAGAAGAAGCTATGGAAGCATTGAGAAAGATTTCTTATAACTTAATGAGAAGATCATAAGCAATAAGAGGAGGAGCAGAAAACTTACAAGAAGGAAATAACTAATGAAATGGAGCAACAACTAATTTAGAAGACGTAAGTATCTAAGTTGATTCTTTTGTTGAATTTATTTTAGTTTTATGCAAATATGGGTTTGGTTTGGTTTATGTTTGATCAAAATTGGTATTAGATTGTTTGGAATGTAATTTAATGGGTTAGGAACAAATTCAAATTGAAATTGAAAGAGATAAAAAGTAAATTGTCAGCTACTAATGTGTTTCATATAGGTATGTTGGTATACATCACGCGATACAATCAGTGTAAAACCAATAAAAAATAAGGTATCAAAATGCTATGTTAAAGGGTTGTATGAGAAAGTCGTATTATATGATTTTATTGGATTGTATTAGTATGAGAAGAACTAAGTTATAGTTGAGCTATCAAGTTTATCACACAAGAATGACATGAGTATCATATTGTATGATTGCTTACATTATCAGTTTCACCTTACGAAGGTGATATGGATATTGGTTAAGTGCGATGTAGTTTAGCAAAAAGGTGGTCATACTAGTGTGATTATGAAGATTGTACTAGAATATCCTTTAGGTTCTTAAATACATATTTGATTAAGTTAGGTTCGCAACAAGATAAGTACAAGTTTGGTCAATCATACTAGATAATCGATTTGAGTTTAAGAGAAAACTTAGCAAAGCCCGAGAGAACAAATTGGTCTGATGTATATGATCATAAGATAATGGTTTGGATTTTAGTTTACAATAAGATCGTATGACAAAGTTCATATTGAGTGATGAGTAGAAAAGCTAAAAAATTGAATTGTATAGTATAATGTTCATATATTGAATTGTATAGTATGATGTTCATATAATATTAGTACACTCAGTTGATGAGTTCAATAAACTAGTGAAAAAATATATGAATTATTTAATATGATGTGATTAAACATACTATAAGATCACTAAAAAATAAAAATAAATGATCTATTTGGAAGCTAAACTATATATGTATAGTGCATGGAATTATATTATATGAATGATATAAAAGTTTACTTGAAGCATTGAATGAGTCAGTCAGAAGGATCGTACATAGGATTTTATATGAAATATCATACAATATAACATAGTTGAGCATAGTAAATAATCCATTAGAGATATGGATAGAATAGCTAAATCTAAAGAGAGAAGAGTTTATAATCAAAAGTGTATGTTGTGCAGAATTGTACTTTATGATATTTTTGGGGTAGATTAATATTAGAAATGTATGGCATGATCAAGGAGATCATACTATGCAAAGATAGAAATAATGAATTATCGTACTAAACTATGGGATCATCGTCGATGATTGGTTCACAGTGTAGCAAATTAGAGAGAGACTGATAAGCTTACAGTATGATGTTATTGATGGTATTGAATAATCAATGACTAATATGAATTATTTTAAAGCATAAAAGGTTTGTATGGTACAATCCTAGTGATTGGTGTGTACATTTATAAGTAATTTGAATAAAAAAGAGTTGGCTTTGATAATCGAATGATATGATTAGGATATTATATAAAGACATCAAAATGTTTATTTTTAATGGGTTGTACAATACAATAGGGAACTACACAAGTATAATTTAAGATAATAACGTAAGGGTCAATAATGAATTAATATGAATTTAATTATCTATTAAATATGTGACATATACGATATATGTTAACCATTACATATACATGATATTGTAGGAAATCTAAAAAAGATTGAAATTGAAAAAAAAATGAAGTTAAATCTCAAGTTTAGGTAGATAAACTTGTTTATTATTTTGCTTTGGCTAAAACATAAAAAATATTAATATATTTTTTTATAGAAATCTAATGTTAGTATAATCATTTCCTTATATTGTCATATATATCACATTATTATTAGACATCTTATTTGTGTGTTATTCTTTTATAAAATTATATAATAAAGATATTAACATATAATATAATAAAAAATTATATAAGTTAATGGATAATTAAATAATTTAGAATATGAATATCTAAATTTAATTATTTATTAAAAAATAGAATAAAATGATTAGTAAACTTTAAAGAAATTATCTTTATTTATCATTGGATTATATTTTGATTTTGTGCTCATCTATAACTACATGATATAGATATACATAATTAAAAAAGTATTGGCCCATATATACGATACAAGGTGAGGATAACTCATGTATATCTATACAATACTAATATACATAATATTGGTGAGAAATATTTATTGGATTGAGAATTATCTTGTGAGATCTCTTGATACTATTGATTCTAGAGTATAGTATTCTAAAAAAGGAAAATATATCCATTATGAATGAATTGAATAAGAACTTATTTCTGTAAGAAAAAATAGCTGAACCTTACAAAATATAATAAATAAGAAATAAATAAATAAAATAACTTGCACGTACATCTTAATCTTTTATGTCAGATGTATGAAGTTTTCTTATATCATGATTTATTTTATAATTACCAGTAGTTTTTAATTATCATGGCATAATTATATATTTTTCATTATAGCATTATTTTTATATATTATTCTCTTATTAGCTTATTTATTGATATTTTTAGAATTTTACTAATATTTATATCATAAATAATATATCTATTATACTGAGAGATGTTGACATAGATATTATGGATGATGATTATACTTATTAACAAATATAATAGTTTATCTTTTATGGATTTTTATATTATATGCATATGTAGATCTATGTAGACTTGGCATAATATTGGTTTTGGATTGAATGACTATGTAGTTAGGTCACTTATTTTTATTTTTATTTTATTTAGTTTATGTGATTAATTGGTTGGTATTTAAATTTTAATCTTATTGTAAGGTCTTCATCTCAAGTTTTATAGCCTTACTTATTATTTTAATTACATATAACTTTTAATTTTATTATGATCATGTAAATAGTGAGCTTGGCTCTGATAATAGATCTTTTAAATAAATTAGATGTTACCTTTTAAAATCTTACTCATATAGGATGATATGCTAAAACTTATATGTAACTTATTGAAATTAAAAAGTGCTTAACTTCAAGAAATATATCTTTAGCTCATTAAAATTTTATAAGTTTAAAATTAAAAATCATAGATGATTAGGAGATCAATTCTAAATAATCTAAAATTGATAAAAAAATCAAGAGAGAAGACAAAGTAATGAAAATCGATGTGCAATACAAAATAGAAGGGTCAAGTGTTGAGTTGCATATGGAGATTTGTTGTAAGCATATTGGAGTACACGTTGCAACACATTGGTCAAACATTCCATGTAGAGGCACGGATGTGGCATAAAGAGATCTAAAGCTAAAGGAAAAAAAATTCTAAAAAAAAAAAAAAAGAATCCCAAAATGTTGCTTATGCACGTAGGCATGCACGCCTTTGTGATCCCACATACTACAGACTTTGGGCACCTTGCATGAGTGGAGTTGACTCAATCACGTGCACTCTACATGATCGATAGGTGCACCGACTCCCACACATTTGAGTATGCACTAGGGATTAGATCGCATGCTCACACATGTGGTTCGTTTTACTTATCGTTAGTGCACATGCCCACAAAATTGCATACATGGTGGAGAAGCTGATAGTCAAAACCCATTAACAAGTAGAGCTTCCACATGCAGGTATAAGACCAATTGTTGTGACGTCCCTATTTTTTCATCAGAAAACTCTATTTCTTTTATAAAATGACTTCATGCTCTCATTCTTTTTTAATTAAATTATGCTCTGATACTATAAATATGACGTCCCTTATTTTTCCACATATTTAATTTATTTTTCTCCCAAATTTCAAAATTCAAATAAATAGAACATTCTCTAAATTTTGTTCATTTTTTAATTTACAAACACATCAACTTAGTTTTTATACTTACAATAGTTTTTAATTTAATCACACAGTTTTTATCCACAAATTATTAATTATAAATAATTGAATCTAATAACTAAAAATAATTGAAACTATCATAATAACCACATGCCATAGCTTTTATAATTTTGTAAAATATTACATCTAGTTCTTATATACATATTTAATACTAAATTTATCATATAATTAACAAGTCATTAGCTTAAACATAGTAATGCAAACTTTTATAATTTTAATTTTTTCTTATAGGTTATTCTTGTAGATGATCCTCTTCTTATTAGAGTTCTAATTTACATAAAATGTTAGTGTCAAAGAAAGACTAAATCAATTATCACTAGAGTATAGATAGAAGTTTGGAAGTCTATTAGTAAGGGAATAAGATTAATGAGAGACATTAGCTTATTACCATTAACCTATATAATAAGTGTTGGGTCTAGTAAGGTGGTGGTTAACTCTTTAATTACAAGAAACCAAACTAAATCTCTTTTATCAAAAGTCTTCCTAACTTTGGGTAACATGATCAAGCTTAAATTTTATCTTTCCCTTTTCTTTATCTAAGGGCTTAGAATTTTTTATAGATTTATTAAGCTTAAGTGATTAGGGTTTCTTATGAGATAAGATAGGGTGTAATGTGATCTTTCTTTCATAAACAAAAAAACAAATATTAGTCTTACCCTTCAAAATCACATTTTTATAAAAAATTCATAGTCTTCTAAGGATAAGAAGACTTACTTACATAAGTATGACATACAAAAAATCTTATCACTATACCTACCAAATTTCAAGGGTATATAATATTATTACTTAATAGGTATAGAGGTTTTATCTATCCATGATGTAAGATAGAGTTTTTGGTGTTCCAATGAAGAAGCTCTAATTGGCTTAATAGTCTTAGAGGATATTGCATTAAACTACATTATCTATGATCTTGTATGATTGTTCCTTATTTTTTATATTGGTACTTAAGATATTGGTGTAATTCTAATTATCATGTAATTATGTGGTTTAAGTGTACATCTAACCATGAAAATTTTCATATTTTCTAATTCTAACTCAACTTCTTTATTAGGCATTATATTTTTTTTTCTAATTCTGACTCTTCTTATTCACTAACACTTTTTAGGCTCATAGTTCTGGATCTCTTTGGATAGTTTAGCAACTACGTGTCTTTTTTATAACACTTAAACTAAGTAATTATAGATTAGGTGGATTGACTTGAAGAAGTGGGTGATAATGTAATTTTAAAAGGTTTAAAAACTATGGTGGATAAGGTAGACAAAGTGCAAGTATGAGTGGGTTAAGAAATTATGATGAGGGCTTTTCGAGGGTTTGGCTTATCATTTCTCTTTAAATAGAGAGTTTAATTTTTTCTTCATATTTTTAGCTATGTGATAGGTTTTATTTATGATAGTAATATTTCTCAAGTTATGCTTAGCCTATATGTATTCCTTTAAACTTATCATAAAATAAAAAAAATTTATATTCTCAAGTTTATCTATATTATACCTAAGTTTATAATTCTTTAATTTGTTAATGTACTATTTAATTGATCTGTCATATTAAGAAAACCTTTTTCATTTATTTGATATTTTAACATTATAAGTTATTGAAATAAACTTATTATATAACTTAATCTTAAGATTTCTCCAAGTTTAGGGTACCACTTTATTATTATTAACATATTATTACTTTAAGTTTCTAAAGAATCTACAAGTAGTATCGATGAGTTTAGTCTTAATAAATTGATATTTTTTTACTCACTCATTTGGTGCCAGCTAAAGTAATCAATCATACTAATTTATCAATTTATATAATCTTTAGAATCAAAACTACCATCAAAAGTTATGACATTTAGTTTCACATTAAGGATATGCTCTCTTTCAATGTTGCTTAAGTTTTTCCTTCTCATTATCATTTTGTTCTAACTCATCTAATGGATCATTTCTATTTCTATGATCATAATTTCTTTAATGAATATCTTGATTAGATTCATCAGATAGATCATCATGTCTTATATAATTCTTATTTCTTTTAGAATTTTCTCTTTTACATTATTAGGTGTGATACTTCTTTATTATCTCTTTTTGTTCTAGGATTTGGTTTACATTATTGGTTTAAGAGGATTTGTCCGACTATCTCTATGAGTTAGGCTATTAATTGGGATATTTCTAGCTTTAGATATTTGTAACAGCCTTAGTTTTCCCTTATTTTATTTTTTTTTTAAAAAAGCTCTTTGAGACGAGTCCAACGGTGTTTAGTTTATAATTTTCAGAACTCTAAGGAATAAATTACGAATTTTTAAAGATATGAGATAGATTCGTAATATTAAGGATATATTTGTAATTTTGCAAATGTTGGCATAGCTCAAATTTGTTTTGGCGGAAGGTATATTTGCAATTTTAAAAGATGTTGGCTACACTAGGTATATGTGCAATTTTAGGAATTTCGGATCAGATCTATCTCTCCGGGCGGAGGATATATGCGCAAATAACTAATTCAGAGGGGGTGCTATGCAAAAAGCCAGTTCTTGAGCCTTCTAGCTATCAATTCATGATGGTTCGAGAAATTTCAGTCGTAGTTATAAAAGTTGACCAGGGTGCGTTTTGAAAAGCACTTTTGTGAAAACAAATCTGGCTACGGAGAAAGCATTTGAAAAGCACTTATGCGAAAGAAAAACCGTGGAGAGGTTGCCAAAGTGCAAGGTTCTATGAAAATGTGACTGCGGTGAGAATTCCGACAGCCACTATCGTGCTCTTAGAGGAGTTCCGGCACACGACAGTGGCGACTGACGAGGATTTCTATAAGGTAAGAAAAACGTGAATTGCTTTGTTGACGGGAGACACAGGAGGTCTCTAATTTTGTTGACAAAATGTTTCGATTTCGTCGGATGCACAGGAGAGAGATAAGCAGGGAACCGGTCCAGGCCTTGGACTAGGTCGCACTGCTGAACTAGGCACGTCGGGAGTGGGCAATCCAGTGTCGACGGAAGCCGAATTAAGCGAAAACAGCAAGGAATTTTGGGATTTGTTTGGGGAAAGCTTTTTGGAAAGCACTTTTGGTTAATGAGCACATTTTAATTTTTGACTATGGCCTTGTAAGACATCAAAAAAATAAATCAAAGTAGGCAAGACGATTGGTACAACAAATCCAGGTAGATAAATTCCTAACCCTATAATGTAGCACATTAATATGTGTTTTTATATGGTTTTTTTACTATCGCATGGTGTTTTGGTTGTTGCATATGTTGTTGGTTTATTGCATAAAAAACTGAAAAGGAAGAAGCAATATGGTATGGTAATAAAATAAAAAGGAACAAATAATATGAAACAAAAGGTTTTTTGATATGACACAATTATCTGGATTTATGGTTGAGAAGTGGTAGTAAAAAATGGGATTCCCAGATAACATTATCCTTACTACTAGGCCCAATGTGTGTCACAGAGTATCGATCTTCGGATCAGATATCTGCATAGTGTTTACACCAGACCCATCGTGTGTTGCAGGGTATCGATCTTCGGATCAGATATCTGCCTGGTGTTATGTGCTATGACTCCATGATAATTTACACCAGGCCCAACGTGTGTCGCAGGGTATAAGTACCATATCTGTTTGGTGGCACTAGGCCCAGCGTGTGGGATCGTAGGGTATCGATCTTCGGATCAGATATCTGCCTAGTGTTATGTGCTTGGTTAGATGTCGGTTAGAGGTCGTTTCTTGATGATGATTGGATCCAGAGGATAATGTATCAAAGGGAATCAGGCTCGATAATAACACACCTATAATTGGAATAATAAGGAACTGACATTTCTTTTGGTTTTTTATCTGGTATTATATTCTATATGACATCTAGTATAGATTTAGTTTTATGTATATGATTCATCTTCACTGTTCATGGTATGTATGCTCATTATACTTGGTTAGTTGTGATGGATTTATCTACTAAGATCTATAAAATCTCATTAGTGCTTACATCACAGGTTATATAGGTCATACAAGTCATGCAACAACTACACTGAGAGCTAGGAATGGTACTGCTACAGGGGAGCCCTTTTCATTAGATAAATGAGAAGAGGGGCGGGCTTGGTGTGAGTAAACTTTTAAAAACATGTTCTTGTTTATATATTTTGGATTTTTGGAGTTGGGGTTTGCCTTACTGTTAGGTCCCCACCTTGGGTATGTTTCTTGTCCTCATTCTGATGTAAATTTTGTTATCTAGTGGTACTTGTTGAGGTGGGGGCTTGACAATATTTGTTTAAATTTTATCTTTGGTTTCGGATTGATTCTTGACTTTGAATTATCATTTGATAATACCTACCACATCTTTCATCAAAAGGTTTGTCACATAAGAGAATATCATGAAAAGAAAATAATATGAGATATCTTCTTTTTTAAACAAATTGAGACTTCTATTATGGTTTATTTTAACTCCTATAACACTAAAAATGCGTAATTGATTATTAGAAAAATAAGAAAAGATACTATGTATTAATTAAGGTTAGGTAGCTTGTGAGGTATTTTTAGAACTATTAGAAGATTAGTATTCTAAAGTTGTAGTATAGATTATTAAGTTGAGTAGGTGACAACACCTTAAGCATTAAGCATAAAATCTATAAAATAATTTTTATTACATCTAATTTTACACATATAAAATAGAAAATTTAAGATAATTTTTATGTGAAACTTTAATAGAAAATAACAACTTTAACTTTAGATTACTATCTTGAAAATAAAAGTTACTGAAAGTGTAGCAAAAGTGAGAATTTGTTTGGTTATAGAATCTCCTTGTAAAAGTTCTCTCACCTTTGATAAATTATCTCTTAATAGGGTTTCATTGTTGGCTCTCATGATAAAAGTTCTCTCATTTTTTATTCTTGTCACTTATAATGGAAGTTAGAATCTCTCTAACTAAAGTTGGGAGTATACTCTTTGTTCACAAAGATGGAAGCACACAAATAAAAGAAATTTTTATTTCAAAATTTTATATTAATTTTTTTACAATTTAGTAAGCATCCCTATTTATATAACCTCAATGGTACAATAATTATTAGCGGGGGTTAGTGGGTTAGCATGGGTCAAAACATGTCAACATGGGTGATCAATTTGCTCAAGTCAAACGAATCATTAGCCAGCTTCCTAGGTCAGTGCGGGTCATGTGGGTCAAGTAGATAGTCACAGGTGTTGGCTATGGCTATTAATAGTAGTGGTATTATAGTAGATGATGATGAACTTATTACAAATGGTGGTAGAAATAGTTAAAAATTTAATTTTAAGCCCTTTTAGAAGCAATTTTAAACCATATTTTATATTGATAGACTTAGGAATTGGTGCAACACCAATGAGTGTGTGTTTATAAGCATAGATGCTCATGTATCAATATCTTTCCAATAATTACAATAGTGTTGCCCATTGGTTATTAGCCACCTCACGATAATAATGTCAATCATATGACACATTGGCTATTAGCCATCTTATAGGGGTAATTCTTTTAACTTATTTTCAAATGTATAATCCTTAACTTTTTATAGTATTCAACTAGATGTATATGTTTTACATCAGCACATTAATGTCATACTTACAAAGTTAATCATGCTAAATAGTTTCATAAAAGAATTAATAAATATTAAAAGAAACTCTAAAATAAATTAAAAGCACATGTAATTTTTTATTATATTTTCAATCTTGCTCTTAGTGTGGTCTTATTTTTTTAGCACCTGTTTTTGCTTAATTAAGTAAACCTTATATTGGCCAGTACTGCTAGTCTTTGTCTCTCTTAAGGTAGTAAATAAATATCCAATTTTTTTTATTTAATTACAATAGAAATATTATTTAATAATTTATTATATTTTATTTTCATGTATAATTATACTCACTTTTTTCATATTTTGGTATGCTTATCTTTGTAGAAAATCAAATAGCGCAACGCACTGGTCGTTAGCTAACTCACGACAGTAATGTCAACCATGTGACACGCTGGCCTCTAGCCGGCTCAAAACGACAATTTCTTTAATTTATTTTCATATGTATAATCCTCATTTTTTATAGTATTTATGTATTAACTTTTCAAATATTATGCTTATATCATGTCAAACAATTTTATAGTAATTTATGAATATTAAAAAGGTATACGTCTAGTTACAAGTATATATTTTCTACATCAGTATATCTATATCATATGTTTTGTATAAGATTCACATACAAGATCTTAATTTCATCAGTTAAATACATCAGACATACGTATGTATATTTAGTTAGAGAGCTTGCTTCACATGCAAGGCCTTAAATTTAATAAACAACACTACAAGAAATATGAGTATATAATATTCATATTAGAATGCCTACCTCACATATGAGGTTTTAATTTCAACAATCAATATTACATCAAACATACACATATAATATTTAAACTAGAGTGTTTACTTCAACAATTTTTCTTATTTTTTGTGCTTATCCTTGTAGATAATCAAATTCTTTATTTCTTAATTTTAGCTTATTAAGCAACATATGTCTCAACTTAATATAAAAATTTTAAAAATTTTAATTTTGCAAGATTTGTAATTTCTTCATTATAAAACTTACTTCAAATTAATGAATTTTTCTCTCTTTTTAAGCAATTTCTTTTTCTCAATTTTTCATTTTTTTGAAATCTTAACTTGTGAAACTCAAGGGATTTTGCATACCATCAATTTAATAGCTAAATAGAATCTTGATTAGAATCAAATGCCATCTTATATTTTTTAGAAATTAAAGAATTCAAAGCACAAATGATAGTTAGGGAACTTACGAATCCTTTCCATCATTAATTTTTTCCCAAATCTTCCAAAGATATAAAACTTTAATTTAGATATTATATAATGATTTTTGTTTAGAATCTCATGAATTCCAAGCTAAAAATTATGAAAATAGAAATAATTTTGGGTTTTAGTTTTTTTTACTTACACGAGGTCCTCGACGGTGCAAATTGGTTTCAAGTTTTTTTTTCTCTCAAAAGGATGATGGTAATCAATGTTTCATCGTTAGTGAAGCAGTTTATGGATGAAATTTTAATCGATTGCATGAAAATCCTCTCTTAAGATATAGTTAAGCACAGGAATAGAGGACAGAGAAAATGCTATTTTTGGAAAAAACAAAAAACTATATATATATATATATATATATATATATATATATATATATATATATATATATATATATATATATTTCTTATAAAATTAGATAATTCATAAAAATTCTAAATGAACTCTGATTATGATAAAACAAACATCATTGGATTCATCTCAATAAGTTCTATCCAATTATATATTCACTTTTATATATTTTTTTAAATACTTTATTTTTTAAGGTTCACATATTTTATGAGACATTAATTTATACCTGATTTGATGATCAAAAATATTATAAATTCTCCCCTTATAGGAATTTTGTCTTTAAAATAAAAAATAACTTAGGTTATTTTTTTTCTCTCTTATCATTTACGAGTTTCCTAGTAATTTCATATTCTGTTTGATTATGTCATTGTATTTTAACCATAGGAATTGTTTTTTAATTGTTTGATCTCCTTGGATCATATTGCACTATATTGGATGAATCGATAATGCATTTTCTTAGATTGAAATATGAAATACATTTTTGCATGCCCACTCATATTAGAGGTAATACTACTCTATATGTGACCTCTTTACCTCTTTCCTTTATTTAGAAAGATCTAATATACCATGGCTATAGCTTCCCATTTTTATTAAATTGAGTTATACCCTTCATTTAATTATTAAAAATACATGATCTCCTTTTTGGAACTCTTTCTTTCTATGTTTTATGTCAAATTTAATATTTTGATGATCTTGTACTTTTGATATTCTCTCATGCATCATTTGAATATTCCATGTTATTTTATTTATTTATTTTGGTCCCAACTGGGCTTTGGCACCTACTTTGCACCATCATAGTGGTGATTGATATTTCCTATCATATAACAACTAATATGATGCTCTATGGTGGATTGATAATTATTATTGTAAGTAAATTCAATCAATGCTAGATGAGTATCCCAACTTTTACCAAAATCTAATATATTTAGTCTTAACATATTTTACAAAGTCTTTAAAGCTCTTTAAGTTTGTTCATCTATTTAAGAATGAAATACTATGTTAAATCTTAATTGAGTACTAAATGCTTCATGTATTATTTTTCCATAAATATGATGTAAATTTAAAATCTCGATTAAGTATAATTGCCATCAGCACTCTATGTAATGTTTTAATTTGATCAACATAAATATGTGCTAACCTTTCAACTACAATTATCCTTATAACATCATATTCTTGACTAGTTTTTTGTAACAAAACTACAAACTTTATTGATATTTCTTTTTATTTTCACATTGAAATAGAAAGAAGTTATAACAACCAACTTGGTCTTTATTACTTCCCTTTCACCAAATGACATATCATACAATTTCTCACAAAATCATAGATATAATTTTTTATGCTTTTCCTCCAAAATCTATTTTTTAAGTAATGGTACATTTTTTTGATTCTTAGATGTACTACATACCTTGTTTCATAAGTCTTTTTAATAAAATTTGTTTTCACATACCTGTCATAGAAATACATATTCTATTTGTATAAAACAAAAATCTTTTATTTATATTAAAATTTGTTTCCTTTCCTTTAATAGTTTTGGTCTTGATTTTGTTGGATTCTTCATCTATAATTCATGCAACATTCAAAGCTGCAACCACTCTACTATAATAGTTAATTGAGAAAGATTGCTTATGACAACTACTAATATTACATTTAATTCCAACTTATTCATTTTAGCTATTAATGTGCTTCTTTTGAGCTTGATATTATGTTATGAAGATTAGCCCTTTAGCTTAATGCATTAACTAAAACATTAACTTTACCTGGATGATAAAAAATATTTATGTCATAATCTTTAAGTAAGTTTAGCCACCTTTGCTACTTTAAATTAACTTTTTTTGTATAAAAATATACTTCAAACATTGGTGAATAATAAATAAATAACTTTTTACATCATAAAAATAGTATCTCTAAGTCTTCAATACAAACACAATTACAGTAAACTCAAGATCATGTATATGATAATTTTTTTGATGTTGACATAGATGCCTTGAAGCATATATTACAACTTTGTCATTATGTATTAATACACATCAAAGTCTTTACAAAGATGCATCAATATATACCTAAAATTTGTTTTCTTTCTCAGATAACATTAAGATAGGTGCTAAAGTTAATTTATCCTTTAAAGTTTGAAGGCATCTTTCATAGTTTAAATGTTATTCAAAAGTCACTATCTTTTGCATTAATCTTGTTAATGGTACCATAATCTAAGAAATTCTTTTTTACAAATTTTTTATAATACTCATCTAAACCTAGAAAATTTTATAATTTAATTAAGCTACTAGGCATAAGCCATTCAAGAATAACTATTATTTTTTAAAAATCTATAAAGATTGCTTCTATATTGACTATATGCCTTAATAATGATATACTAGATGAACAAAAACTACACTTTAAAAACTTTGCATAAATTTGGTTCTCTTGTAACCTTTGTAAAACTAGATGCAAGTATCTTTTATGTTGTGCTTTATTTGTAGAGTAGATCAAAATATTATCAATAAAAATAATAACAAAAAGATCTAATATTACTTAAATACTCTATTCATCAAATCTATAAAAGTTGTTTGAGCATTTGTTATATCAAAAGACAATACAAAAAATTCAAAATAATCATATCTAGTTTTAAAAGTAGTTTTTGAAATATCTTCTCTTCTATTTTTATTTGATGAGATCTCTATCTCAAATCAATATTTGAAAATAAGTTCCTTGTAATTGATAAGATAATTCATCTATTCTAGACAAAAGATATTTATTTTTTACTATTATCTTATTTAATTCTCTATAATTAATACACATGGTTAAACTTTCTTCATTCTTCATAAATAATATAAGTGTACCCAAAGAGTGTACACTAGGTTTGATAAATCTTTTATCAAATGGGTCCAATAATTATGTTTTTAATTCTTGTAATTCAAGTGGCACCATTTTATAAAGTGCTTTTGAGATTAGTTTTTCTCTTGATATCAAATCAATTATAAATTCAATCTTTCTATTAGATAACACTATAGGTAAATCTTTAAGGAAAATATTTTATTCAAATGCTACTAAAACTTCTTATAACTATAGTTATTTCTTTTCAACTTTTTGTATTGATGCTAGATAGAATTTATAACCTTTCTAAAGCAATATTTTAGCTTTTAGAATAGATATTATAAATACTTTTTTATCTTTACCAAAACAAACAAGGTCAGTATCATCTATTATACAAATCTTTAATATCTTTTCCTAATGGTTAATAATGACTTAATAAAATATTAACTAATGTATTTCAATAATAACATTTAATTTTGATAGTTTTATAAATAATTAATTGAGATTTATAAGATGTTCTATTGATTTTTATATTTTAGTTGATATATTTATCTATTTTTATCTCCTTTCTTTTAAGCAGTTTTACTAATGGAAAGGTTTTTAAAACATACATTTCAACAAACATTCATGTAATCAAATCAACTAATATAAAAGAATATGATACATCATAATTGAATAAAGCTATTATAGTATATCATGTAGCATAAGAGTACCTATGATAACATCAAGTGATAAAAAAGCCTCTTTTTGGGTGATGTCATAGATGCAGGGTTATGCAGTTTGTTTTATAGCTATAAAAGCATGTCCTTAACAAGTATCATATGCACACAAAGGTGTAATACTAGATCTTACTATTGTAGATCTTGTGTTAGTTTTCATTATACCATTAGTATGTTAACTTTCTTTCTCTTCTTCAACATTCAGAGGACAATGTACAATAATATGGCTGACTTGTTAACCCTTGTAGCATTTAATTGTCATTGAATTATGACACTCTCTCCAAGAAAACTTTGTATAAATTTTACGTTGTGGCATATGACTAAGCCTTGATTTAGCAAGAGCTCCAAGAGATTGTGATCTTAATTCATTTACAATTGGTTTATTGAATTTTGATACACTTTTAGATGCAAACTTTAATCAATTATTAAACCATTATGTCATTTAAAAATTGCTCCATAGTACTTTGAATGTTCTAATACAAACATTGTGACATTCTTATTTTTTTCATCACAAAACTCTATAATTTTTCTTGATTGAATTTATGTTTTGATTCTTTTTTAATTAAATCTTATTCTAATACTACAAATGTGGTGTTTCTTATTTTTGTCATATATTTAATTTATTTTTTTCTCAAATTTTAGAATTCAAAGAGACAAAACATTTTTTTAAATTTTATTTATTTTTTAATTTACAAATACATCAATATAATATTTATACCTATAACATAATAACCACATAATTTATATATATAATTATTAACTATAAATAACTGATCTAATAACTATAAATAACTAATATTATCACAACTATCACATATCATAGTTTCTATAATTTCTTAGTATTACATCCAATTCTCTCTCTCTTTCTCACGCACACACACACACACACATACACATATATAATCCTAAATTTACTACCTTATTAATAAGTCAATCAGCTTAACTCTTATAATGCAAACTTTTATAATTTTAATTTTTCTTATAGGCTATTTTTATGGATGACCTTATTATTATTGGGATTCTATTACATCTAAATTTAGTATTAAAGAAAGACAAAGTCAACCATCACTGGATTAATAGACTATCTCTAAAGATAAATAAACATACAAGATAAGCAATAATTTAGGATAACTACATGTAATGTCTAATCATAAGTATCAAAAATAGCATATAAATAAGCAGAGTCTCGTAAACATTAAAAATGTAAAAGAGAAAATATGATATACTATAACAAACTTATTATGATTTCTAAAAGAAATAACGAGCATTTACAATTTTTATTCTATTTTAAATCTTTTTTTAAATGTGGACTTGTTTATCGACTCGTATTTCTACTTAACTAGGTAAATCTTATGCAAATCAGTGTTGTTACTCTTTTTCTCTCTCTCAAGATAGTTAGTTAGTATCTATTTTTTAATTTACTTAATTATAATAAAGATCTTATTTATTAATTTAACATATCATATTTTCATAAACAATAATGCATATTCTTTTCATATTTTTGTTAAGCATATCTTGGTCGTAAATTACAATTGTGCGACCAATTGGCCACTAGCCACTTCACGTCGACAATGTCAATCATGTGGCATATTAGCCACTGTCATCTCACAAAAGTAATTCTCTTAATATATTTTCACATGTGTAGTCTTTATTTTTTTCATAGTATTTAAGTGAATGTATATTTTGATATTAGTACACCAACGTCATGCTTACAATTTCACATATTGATTTAGTAATATTAAATGGAACTCTAAAATAAATAATAAGTACATGTAATTTTTTGTTATATTTTTGATCATTTTCTTAATGTGGTCATATTAACTTCTATTTTCACTTAGCTAAGTAAATCTTATAATGACCAGTGTTGTTAATCTCTCTTTCTTATTCAAGATAGTTAGTTAGTATTTATATTTCAATTTAGTTAATTACAATAGAAATATCACTTATTGATTTATCATATAATGTTTTCATGTACAATCATGTTCACTCTTTTCTTATTTCAGATGTGCATATCTTTGCAACAAATTACATTAGTGATGTCGACTGGCAATAAGCCTACTCATGATGGCAATATTAACCATGTGGTACACTAAACTCTAGCCAACTCATGGTGATAAAATATCTATATAAATGTCAAAAGATAAATGCTTAATTTTCTAGTTAAATATCTATATAAATGGGTATGATTGATGTATGAAGTAATTTAGAAGAATTCAAAGCGAATTCATAAGAGTTTGAAGTGAATTTAGAATAGTTGAAAATTTGAGAAATTTAAAGAGTTTTAGAAATTAGAACTTCATGAATTTAGAATCACTGAAGGAAATCTTCTTGATAAATTCAATTACCTCTGTGATAAAATACTCTTCTCTTTCTTTCTTCTTTCTTTGCTCCTAGTCATTATCACACTTTCAACTTTCATTGCTGCTACTTTTAAAAGAAGGTTTGTTGATGACAGTTTAAATATAGATCATATTATTTTATGTTTTAGAGTGTTTTGATTTTATGTTAGATGATAGTGAAAATAAAAAAATAATTATAGAAAAAGCCACAAAAAAGAATCAAGAGATTGCTATGTTGATTACTTTATCATTGACCTTGGAGGCACAGGTAGCTTTATTAACACAAAAAAAATGTGTTAATGAGGGTGGTGTTAAAATCTGAATTCCTTCTTACGAAGAATCCAAAAGAAAATTTGCTAAAATAAAATATCTTAATTAGAGGAATTCTTGATAAAATAGTAATCCCAAAATAGTTGAAGAAAAAGATGTGAATGACACCAATCTCACCTTTTCAATGCTTTGAAATCAACAACATCCTTACAAGATAAATGCTATCCTTGATTTATCAACTTATCATGGAATAATAGATGTAATGAAATTAGATAATTGGCTAGAGAAATTAGAGATATATTTCTCTCTATAGAACTATTCGTCTTTAGACAAAGTGGTATATGCTCGATTGAAAATGACGAGTAATGCCTTAGCCTGATGGAAAGCTCACTTAAGAAATGACATAATTATAGAAGTGACTTGGAGCTAATTAAGACATTAATTTGAGAAGAATTTTATCCTATAGGTTATATAAAAAAATATGAAAAAGTGGCATAGTCTATGATACCTATATGAAGAAATGGTATGAGAATATACCATAGAATTTTAAAAATAAACTATGAGATTGAGAATATGTATTGAATAGATATAGATATTATCAAAATATATTTCATATTTATTTTATCTAATTACTATAAAATTATCTCTTTTTTCTAGTCAAACTTTGAAGCAAGCAAGTACATTTGCTATAATTATTGAAAATAAGAATGAATATAAATGGACAAAATCAGAAGAATAAAATACCAGGAGGTCTAAGTAAAGTTCAAAAATTAACAACAAAAGGAAGAATCCTTTTCAACAAAGTTTATTATAGTCACATCTAATAACATGTATTGTGTCATCAAAAATAAAAATTCTTATGATTATTGCAAAAAGACAAGACATACAAAAAAATGTTGAAAATTATACCATAAACATTTTCTAAAAAAGTTCAAAAAGGATAAAGCATTTATCAAAAAATTACTACGATGATTCCAAAAGAGATATCACATAAAACAAAACAAAGAGAATAATTCTTCCCTATTAGAATAGAAGTAAAGAAAGAACTTATCAATGCTATTATCGATGTTGAAAGTGATAAGAGCTTTATATCAAAAAGTATTATGGAAAGACTAAAGTTGGAGACCACACTATATCCAAGGTTATAGTTTAATAGATATTATGATGTTAGAGTTAAAAAATAATATAATATAAAGTTTGTTATAATAAAAAACTACATTGATGATGTAACATATGAAGTGGTATCGTTTTATGCTTGTCAAATAATACTAGGGAATTCCTACTTATGGGATTGAGATATTGTCTACTAGCGACAAGTATAATGATATTAATTTATGAAGAATGAACAACACTTCCTTCAGACATGAGATAAAGAAGCATCGACAAAAGGAGTTATTGGTGCAGATTAGATGAAGAAGCTAGTGAAGACTTGCTAAAACTATGGCTACTAACAAAATAAAAAGAACCGTTTCATGGGACCCATGAAGGTTTTTGTCTCCCAAAGAAGATAGTCAAAGTTGATCTGTTAGAAAATCAATTCAACAAAGAAGATTTGATGGGCATCAAATAAAAAAAGAGACCTATGATTAAGAGATAGTTTCCAAGCTTATTGAATTCAAAATGGATGAAAAATCAAAGGAGGAGACAACGATAAAAATTGACGTGCAATACAAAGTACCAGGACCAAGCCTTGAGTCTCACGTGGAGATTCATTTTAGGCATACCAAAGTGCATGTTACAATGTGTTAATTAAGTGTCACATGCGGAGGCATGAATGTGCCCTTGTGAGATTTGAACCCAAAGGAAGAAATGCTAAAACAAAGAAAAAAGGGATAACAAAATGCTGCTCACATGTACAGGCATGCACATCAATGTGTGTCTAACTTCGAGCTTTGAACACGTGACATTGGCTCAGTCACGTGTCTTGCACATGACTCTTAGATGCATCGACCCCAGCATGCATGGGCACACACAAGTGATCAATATTATGCACATTACATGTGAGGTAGGTGACACTTACTGCGAGCACCTATGCATACAAAAAACTGTGGGTGAGTGGGGGAAGCTAGTTCGCAAAAGTCACTAGCAAGCGGAGCTTCGTGCCCAAGCATAGGGTTGGTTGACCCAAAATTTGTGGAATTTTTTACTTTTGGGCAAATGAAAAATGTGATTTTTTAATTAAATATTATATTTATATATCTATATAAAAGGGTGAGAATCATATATGAAACAATTCAAAAAAGTTTGAAACAAATTTAGAAGATTTTAAAGTGAATAAAATTTAATTCAAAGTTAGTTCAGAATAATTTAGAAGTTGAGAAATTTAGAAAATTCTTGGAATTCAAACTTTGTAAATGCAAAACCTCTTAAAAAGAATTTTCTTAAAAAATTTAATCTCCTTTATGGCAAAACACTCTTCTCCTTCTTCTTGCTTTGTTTTAATCATTATATGTATGTTGCTACTACTCTAAAAAGAATGTTTATTGACTAAAGCTCATGGTGAAAACACCTTGCTAACAGATCAGTAAGATCAATGAGCAAGTTAGAACTATTCAAATGCTAAGACTTACACTAAACATTAATATAAGAGATTTAAACCTAAAAGAAAAGTGGTTTAACAACTCACATTCAAACTATTCACGTTGCTGGTGAAGTGATAAGATACATACACAATTAAAGTTCTTAGAATGCTAAACAAGAAAATCACATTTTACTTGCGAAAACTAGGAAGTTGGTGAACATGATTAATTTTTCTAAAATATGAAATAAAGTGGTTAAGTACTTTCTTGGAGATTTAATGCTCTTGTGGATGCTGGATAATTGGTCAGGATCTCTTTTTTTAGCCTTTTTCTTGTATTCCCAAATTGATCACACAAGATACACTCATGCCAAATAAGATTAGGGACAATACTTCATTATTTTATTTCAAATTTTTTTATTTACAACATGATGAGTTTTTTTTTATTTATATAGACTTTAAGGATAGAATTATAATTTGCTAACATAGGAATATGAAATAGTATTCAAAAATACTAACTGGCAAATTTTGAAATTTTAAAAGATATTTTTAGAATTTCAAAAGTCATCGTAAATTAGAAAAAATATTTGAATTCTACAAAAAAAGTTATATTGAAAAGCAGCAAAATTAATTGATATAAGCATTTCCCAAATAGGCTTGTGCATTTTGAACATGGTCGAAAAACCACGAGAAGACAGGTAGCCCAATCAGGATGGCATCGACATGGAGGCATGGTGACTCATTGGATTGGTGGGTCAGCAAGGGTTGATAAGTCATTGTTGGTTGATGAATCATAGGTCAAAGTGGGTCGAAGTGAATAATGCATGTCAAACGAATCAGTAAGATTCAAAGGGTCAACAAAGGTCAAGCAGGTTGTGCGAGCAGTAATAAAATCTGTTAATGATGACAACAATAATAATGGGTGGTGGACCGCAAAAACAACCCCTCAAAAGTATAGGACTATTATAGAGATATCTTGGACTAAATTTATAGATAAAAATATAGAAAAAAAAACTGTTAATTGATCTTCACAAGACTTAAATAACAGTGTAGATATAAATAATTTGATGAATTGACAAAAATAAAATAAAAATATGTAATAAACAAGGGTTGACTATAATTGATCATAGCAACGATAATGATAATGAAGAATAATAAAAAATTTAGGAGCCAATAATAGCATAAATCTGAATCTAAATAGGATTAACATGTCTTTAAGTGAAACTTTTATGTGATGTATGGGACGTTACTGCATCACATACCCTCTAATAATTACTTCAATTGTATATATTTAACTAGGTTATAAATATATTATTTTATATTTCAAGTAACATCTATAGCCCTTCGCAATAAAGGGAAAAAACCCTTTTTTAATCATTTTTTTACTACTATCATAATGGTTTACTTCCTTAAGATCTTTTATGAAGTTTCCTTTTCTCAATTGTTATAATTTTAGAATCAATTTCAACAATAGGATTATAGGTGGTAGTACTAATCGTAACAATATTGGCTCCATTTTTCAAACACATATTCTTCTTGAGAAAACAATACAATCCAACCATTCATGCTTTTATCATTAAGCTAGCCAATTTAGAGTTGTAATTTGAATCAATTCCTCATCTTTTTTTGTTTTCATCATCTTTCATTTTAGATATTTCTAAAAGAATTCATCCTACTTGACCTTTGTCAATTATGTTGATGATTCCTACGTTTGTTATAAAGTCCTCAACGAGGTACCTTTTCAATTGTATCATGCTCTTTCAAGTCACTTGAATCTTATACAAACAATTCTATTTTGAAGTGTTAAATGGCTAGAGTCTGTTATGGTTGCTTGAGAATAATGAAAATCTTCTTACTAAAAGGCTATAGATTTTTTGTTTGTCACTTGGCTCTTTTTTATTCACTTACTATAGCTGTTTTTCTCATTATGCTTTATCACGTAACTTTTTATGCCTTTGAAAAGTTTTTGTAAGTGCCTTGTTATTTTGTTGAATATTTTATTATTTTTATTTTTTTATTTTTCAAGTATTTTAATTATGAAAAATAGAAAAATGAAGTTACTTTGTTGATCTTCACCATTCATTTTGTAAGTGCCTTGTTATTTTGTTGATCTTCATTTTCCATCTAATTCTTACTACAAGTTCTATTAATAAAAGAGACACATGATCTTAATTATTCATTTATCAAAATATATTTTTTAAATATATTAATACTAGATGATTTATCCTTCAACTTCTTCCTTACTGAAATAAAGGATCAAATTAAATTCTAAACATACTCAAATTTGTGTTGTGGTTATATACCAACAAAACAAAAGCAACTTAGGCTAAACCATCAATGGAATAAGTTAGTCTACTTGGTAACAAATACTATTTTATGATGCCCATAAAGAAGTTTGATATATAAACTATGAGAGAAATAGTCGAGTTTTCACAAATTAAAGCATGATAAACATACGATGATTTTCATTATTACGGAGTTGTAGTCGAATCCATAGATAACGTACCCATGAGAACTTAAGCAAATGATGCCTCAGGCATGGACTGAGTACATAGACATAGGACGCTTGTTAATGACAAGCATGACTTATTAAAAACTAAACAGCATGGGAAACCAAAGCATGCATGCGTAGAATGATTAATTAGTTCGGCAAAGGTGCTGGTGCCGGAGCAGTATGTTGATCAGCAGGGAAAAGTGGAACTTCAGCGGTGAAAATGAAGTTGTATACTTCGTATCTTAACCGACAGCTACCCGTCACAGCAACACAGCCTATTTGGAATGGGCAACCTAGTTTCAAGCTACTGGACATTTGTGTCAAACAACCGGTGCAGGCTAACCCCGAGAGGTCTTCCGTGCATTGTGCCATCCCATAGATTGTCAAGTTTTGGCTTACAAAGTTTATCTTCCCAATTCCAAATCTATTGCTCTTTGTTGCAGCAGACATCTTAACCCATTCCAATAGTTGCCAAACTGTGTCATGGAAAGCTTCTTGATCATCGGCAGTTTTAACGTTTCGATATGTTTTGGTGATCGAAACATCGGCTTTCCCGAAGAAGTTGTTCGAGTCAAAGCGTATAGAACAGAAGTCGTACCATATTTTACCGGAGGCCGCCTTGACGCAATCTGCTTGCAGCTTCTGTGCCGCGGTCATGACGCACTCCGAACAACCTTTAGAGTTGTTAAATATGTCTCCTCGACACTGTGCGAGACCGTAGACCGTGTTTTCTCCATCGCCGACGGTGGACATGATAGAGCCATTCGAAGACACCTTTCGTACCATGTCGACAAAAGTTTTGTCGATGTTGTCGTTCAAGACATTGTTGTTGGTAAAATTTTTGCTGCAATTCTCATAGATTACGCCGTCACAGCTTGCCAAAGGGAGAAGGATAACTAAGATGAAAAATTGATACGTTAGGGAGGCCATTATTTAATCCAACCCCTTCGCTTGGATGGATGGAGGGAAGGATTAGACGGTTTGGCTTCCAAATTTCTCTGCTTCGCATTTATAGGCGAAGGAAGAGCTTGTCTGAACCAATCGTTGGCTCTCTATTTTCTTTTTATATATATATATATGACTGACTATTTAATTTCATACGATATTGGTTTGCCTGGGACATAAAGCACAGAGTTTTTTAATGAAGCGAGAGCGAGAGAATCGCATATTATATTCACCATGATCGGCAAGTGAAGTTTTATCTTCGAATTTATGGAATGAAAATATATCAGAGGTTTCCATATGGCCAGAATTCCCTAAGCACTTCGGTTTTTTTTTTTTTTTTATGTAACACTATGTTACCGAGGCATAAAAAATTTTGGATCTTACAAGTTGTTCTAGATACGTTAAAATATTTGAAAAGTTTAATCCATTGCAATTTTCCAATTAAGAAATAATATATGAAAATCAAAATTATCATTTCAATTATAATAAATTAATCATTACTATAAATAAACTCTTTTTCACCACCCATTAGTGATAAATTATCATCAAATTAATTATTTATCTTTAGATCACGCTTAAGACCTAAAATAAGTCATAGTAAAAGAACTTTTGTTATAATAAAAAAGGAGAAAAATATCGCTTAAGCTAAAAACAAGTATAATAATAGAGATAAAAATAATATTGGACAAACACTTAGCATATAATAAAAAAATTAACATGTCTTATAAATGATTCACTATAGCTAATAATTCACATATATTCAATAAGATTTTATTTTTTTATCCTTTGAATCCTATATTTGAGATTTATCTATAATTAATGATTAATTTGGGACTATTATATGTTTGATTTTTTTGTATCATATTATTATATTACATTAGAATCTATGCTTTGATTTATCTCTAAATTAGTATTGGATTAAACCTAGTAAGTTTTGTCTTACGATTTTTCTTTAAGGCCATCATGCTCTACATCTCTCCAAATTGCTGAGAGAAACTCTCTTATATAGAATTATACTCCAAATGAGTCTTTATTAAATTTAATATCAACATTTTTAAATCCTTAATGAACAAAAAATTAGAAAAGGAATAATCCTCTTAGCAAATATAAAATCTTATAGAAATAAGACAACTTTATAAATATCATCAAAATATACATAACAAATGAAATATTTTGATAAAGAAATATTTATAAATTATTTATCAATTTTATCAATAATAGAGTTTGTCCATAATTGTTTTGTATTGATTTTTTAATAAGAGTAGATATAACTAAACGTCAAAGATATTATCAAAAAGCATATATAACAACAATTTTAAAACATATGTAGTTTTGATCACGTTCTTTTATAATTTAAAAGTTATCATATAGAAATTAAAATAATAACAAGGGCATAAATTTTTGGATAAATACACTTAAACAATTTGTCACTCCCAAAAAATTTCTAAAAATCAATTCATTGATTTAGCACACTACATATTATTGGATAAAAATTGTTATTTGATGAAACAAAGTATGAAATAAAAATTATTTTAATAAGCACATGTAAAAGAAATAAAAACATACATAGATATGCTTAATTTAATTTCTAACTTCTTTAAATTAAGGTCATATGTTAGTTTTTTAATTTAATATTCTTATGTTTCATATTTTACACCTTATTAATAAAGAAATAAAAAGATGTATATATTGATATTTTTTAAAAGAGTAGATCTCTAGAAGTTAAAAAAAGAAAACCTCTTCATGAAAACAGCCTATGTTACTTGTATCCAATTGTTGGACTCTTGCTTGAAGTTATTTGTACATATTTCACATACAAATAGTGGCAAAAAAAGTATGCAAGCTACATTGGTAATTCCAAAAATTGAACAATCGAAGAGAAGGAATCAATAAGAAAATTCACAAATTGATTACTAAATAGACTAGAATAACTAATTATCTCTAAAGAAATATCTATTGACATATTCTCATTCATAAATAAATGACAAGTAAAAAAAAAACTAAGCAAATAAACATACAAAAATTAGACGTATGAGTCACATGGCATGTTTGTTGTAATTCAAAGAGATTTGGTGAAAAAAGAGATTGCAAAAAAAAAAAAACTTCTTAAAAAGGTTATCAAAAACAGTTTTGGTTGATAGAATGTTATTATGTAAAATAATGAAGATAGAGAAGAACAAAAAAAAAAAAAAACAAAAGAAGAAAACTAGAAGGAATGGCATAACTTTCTACTCCTTTGCTATTCTCTCTTATATGTAGTTGAGGCATGTATTTTTATTATACAATTACTTTTATGAAAAAAATAATGAAAGAATTAGCAAAATTAATTTCTTGTGATTGAGAGAAAAAAAATAAAATTTACATAATATTTGGACTCACAAACTAGAAACTAATAGAAATAAAAAGATTCTTAAAATGAAAGGATTCTATGAATAGAAATTTCCTATGTAATGTTTCACTAACAGAAAGGTTTTAATACTCTATATAAATTTTGTATACCTAATTTTTGAATAAGAAATTGAAATTAAAACACATCATAGAGGTTTGATAAAAGCATCTATGCCTAGCTGTTTTGAAAAGATATGAGCACTTTTAATATGTCATAACTAGTTAAATTGAATTATATCTTGAGTTGTTCTATTTCATCTAATCATAGGAAACTTTTCTCTTCATCATGATTAGAAATAACATATTAAATAATAATGCAAACAACACAAAGCAAATTTAAACCTATGAAAAGTTCAAGCTCCTCCCAATGATCTTTTAGAGAATTACAATAAGTAGATAAACTAAGACCACGATAATTTTCCTCACTTATAGCCTTTCTCATTATGATTTAGCAAGTGCTTTGCCTTGCTCAAAATGATGTTCTAAATCTTCCCAAATCGTTTTAGCTGCATAATGGTAGGGTTTTGTTCACTAACTTGAGAAATAGAATTACAAAATCAAAAGACAATTACAATGCTATATTTCCTCTAGATATAATATTTAATAACAAATGAATCAACCTAGGAATGTTATCATCCAAAAAATAGGTTTTTGATTGTGCATCAAATGTATTAAACATATTAAAATGTCAAGCAAAATAATTGGGATCATTGAAAAAAACATAAGCCAAAATTAAATGAAATGTCATATTCAAATCAACAGAAAAAGAAGCCATATTATTTTATTATAAAAAAGGCCCAAGAATATTAATCAATAGTCCAATATCTTGCAAAATTATAAAGATAACAAATAAAAACATAGGAAAAAAGAAACTAGAACAAATGGTATTACTTTATACTCTTTTTTCAATCTTTATTACTACTTATGGAAGTATATGTTTTATTTAATATAATTGGATTTATAAAAAAAATTAACTTCTTATAGTAAAAAAAAGAAATAAAGCAATAAAATCTTTAAAATATCAAAAACCAAAACTATAAACTAATAGAAAATGGAAAATTTTGATAATAAAAAGATTCTAATATACTATTCTATTATAGGAGGATCAAATAATAAAAGAATTGTTAAAATAATTGTAAATTTTTTAATATTTATAAAAATTAAAATATTTAAAAACTTTTTTTAAGATATAAAACATATAAGAGCAAAATCTTTTTTTATAAATTAAAAAGATTAAAAAAAATTTGCAGGCCTTCCTATACCCTGCCACTAACGTTAAGCAATTTTACCAAGCTCCTCAACAGTTGATTGCATGGATGACCGCTTGGCCAATCAATATTTTAGACTTACCTATAACGAGTATAAAATCAAATTGTCATTTTACCATATGTTAATTAAATAATACAAACACATGACAATATAATTGCAATATTATTATAATTGGCCATATATAAATTAAATAATACAAAAAACGACAATATAATTGCAATATTATTATAATTGGCCATATATAAATTAAATAATATAAAACTTTTTCCATCTCAAAGAATTAAACATTTTATGCAATATTGTTATAATTGCACTCTAATTTGGGCGGTGTTTGATGTTAAGTTTGAGCAATTCTTTAAGTTGTATTATATTTCTTTATTCCTTAGCTGTTCATTTATGGCATTGATTGATGCTTTAAATTGTTTGAAATAGCAGAGTTATTTTTTTTTATTAATTTTGGTCATAAAAATAGAAATAGTTACAAATTATAAAATTGATATTTCAACTTTTGTCTATGAAATACTTAATTTATTAAACATATTTGTACATATTGATAGTTTGCATGTATTTGATATATTAACCACATTATTTGATGTTAGACAACGAAAGGGAGACCCTCAAAGGAGGAATTCTTGGATCGAGTGGTTGATGGTGGATTGATTTGAATTGATGTCACGAGACCTAGCAACAATTCACATGGATGAAGAACAACGTTATGTTGGATGCCAAGTGGGCCGGTTTGAAGGAGTTGCAATAGGAACGAATTCTTGGACGAATTCATTGATGGTGGGCTTATTTGAAGTGATGCCAATAGACTAAGTTATGTTTTGCATGGATCGAACAATCAAGTGGCAAATGAACATATTTAATGGAGTTGCAAGAGGGAGCAATCCTTGAAACAAGTAGCCAATGGTGGTCAATCTAATATGATGTTAAATGAATAAGTGACTACTCATGTGGATTGAAAAAAACATTATGTTGGTTGGTTTGAGGGTATTGTAATAAGGAAGAATCCTTGGACCAAGTACCGCACGGTAGCGTTGGTTTATGTACTCACATGTATTGAAAATAGTATTATGTTGGATGACAATCATCTCAAGAATGTGTTTTTGGCAGGATCATTTCAAGGTGTTGGCATCAAGACTACATTGCATTATCTTTTTATTTGGTTAGAAGATAAATAAAAATTTTATCTGAAGAATATGATTTATTCACTTAGTCATTTTTTAAAATACATATCTTGTAGATGAATTGAATTGAATAATACTAATCCTTTCAAAATGAATTCAGGGTTCTTAAATTGTCTTAAATAAATGAATGGTAATAAGATTGAATATGCCTATTTGCATGTTCTTAGGTGCATATCTGGAGGCCATTATTAACTTTATAATTTTTCACAAAACTTCGTATAACTTGGGACATTTTTGTAATTGCATCCCTTCCTCATTTGACTTACTCTTGTATTATTGATTTTTCAATTTTCAAGTATTTATGTCAATTATAAATCTTCGTTATTTAATTTATATCTTTTGAAAAATCTCCCTATATAAGATGGTGATAGAAGAAGGATGTTTTTTGTGGGTGTTTTCTATTAAATTACAAGAGGGTGCCATATGTAAGATTATTTGTCCAATGTAAGTTTAATTAAATTCATTAAAATTTTAATTATTTTTTTATAAACTTATTGAAATTATTTTGTGAATATTGATTCATCGGAGCATTTTTTGTAATTTTGATATTTTATTTTTATTTATTAAAATTTTTCATAATTTGTATAAAAAATAAAATAATTAAGTCAAATTAGTAACTTCAAATATTTTGAAGTCATTAAACAGATAGCAATAAGATAATTTAATAAAGAAGATCATATAGTAATTTATATTCTCTTTGAGAGATGTTATATATATATATATATATAAAATTATATTTTGAAAATTTTTATATTTAAATTATTAAAAAAAATGAAAAAAATTATATATGATTTAGAATTATCAAATTATATGTAAAGTAGTAATTACTAATATTTTTATATAGAATAGTTATTATTATGTAAAAGTACATTACAATAATTTTTATCTTAAATATATAATGCTAAAAATGTAGTTTTCAATTTAAGTCTTACCCAAGTTGGAAAAAAAAATGATGTCCTTTTCACATGGTTTAGATCTCTTTAATATGTTTGATAACAAAACTCTTTTTTTTTTATTATTCCTAGTTTAGCAAACCTTGCATTATTTTCACAAAAATGCTTATTATTTCATATTTGGCAAAAAATAAAAAATTGAATTTATAGCCTAATAGAACAACTTAAACGAGCATAATTATGTATAAGAGAGACGTATGGAGATTGATTTATTTTTAAGAATAAAGTATTTTATATGAACATATGTCTCTATGAGAAATATTAATGAAAAAAATATAATTCTAAGTATATCAATTTATTTTTTTAATAAAAAAATAAATAATATTGTTTATATAGCATCATAGATAATTACAATATTAATTTTTTATAGTTTTGAGTTTATTATCATTTTTAATATCATCATATTGTTTATCAATAGTGATAGCTCGTGGAGCATTATATATAGGTACAATGAGGCAACGTAATCGACATAAGTTTTTATTTGATTATCTTATTAATAGTCTTAGAGTAAGTGCTAACTATATTATTAAGCAAAGGAACTCCAAAAAACAAAGGAATTGGAGTTAGATGTTAAATGGGTGATCAAATTCTTTGATATTATGATAAATAAAGAATTAAACTATGCATTTAAGTATTGTGTAGAGTTCTTACATGTTGATAATGATTCTTATATGTTTCTTTAAATAATATAGAGAAAACTAATAAACTTTGATAAGACAATAATTTAGTATGTGGAGATCTAGTGGAAGGATATTATGGAGATTAGCATATAGGTGGTTACAAAGATTGAAAAGCAAGGTGTTACTATTGGTTGTGTGTATCACGTAACTCTTTGATTTGTGTGTCAGCCTTTGTATTTAGTTGGAGATAGTTACAAAAGTTTCTTGAACAATTATTTCATCAGTTGGTCAATTGTTTGTCTATTCATTTAGTAATTTGTTAGGAAAGAATTATTCTAAGTTTTTTTTAGCATGAATCATAATGAGAAACTTGAAATATTAACCTCAAAAAATGATCAACTTTTTATAAGTCTTAGATTGAGTTTATTTATTAAGTCCCTTAAATGTTAATTATGAGATTTGATTAGAGGAAGTCATATGATTTATTTTAAAAAACTCAATCAAGGTAAAAACCATGTATATGATATGCTCATGTTAATGTCATAACTATCATATGATAGGGTTATTGTGAATAAAAAGAAATGTTAAATGTTAACTCAATTAAATGAGGTCATGGATTTAGATGGATTGGTGCAACCTATTAACTAATCTTTTGCCCATGTAAGTTTTATTTTATATAAAATATTTGAAAAGTATTTTGTAACAACTTTTAATTCATCGATCATGCTAACTATTGATAACATGATTCAAACTATTTTAATTATATACTTTGAAAGCTTTTTATAAAAAATAGTTAAGATGATAATTTGT
Source organism: Vanilla planifolia (assembly GCA_023846275.1). Lineage (NCBI taxonomy): Eukaryota > Viridiplantae > Streptophyta > Magnoliopsida > Asparagales > Orchidaceae > Vanilla > Vanilla planifolia. Next base: position 55,226,134 of record CM043865.1, on the reverse strand, counting down.
TATTTATCTTTTACAAACAACTATCTTGTATTGTCTATAGCTCTCTGTTGTGGGTGGTCATGAAAACAGTTAAAACTGTAGGTGTTTGTCAACTATAGTATAGGAAATAAAAGTTAAAAACAATAAAGTTTTGCAAACTAAATAGGAAATATCATGAACAAGAAAAGTATATGAAATAATAATAGTCTATAAATAATGTTTATGCCAATACTAACACAAATAATATTTTTCCCTTCATTTTGATTCTTGTTATTTTTTTTATTTTGTAACATATCCCAAACACAGGCACTATTGCAATATGAGTTTTTTTTGAGTCTCATAACTAAGATGCTATTTTATTATAGGATTTCTTCTAATTGCATAATTTTTTATATCATATTAGGTATATCGTATCATGAGATTATTTTTAGTTATGTAAATTTTAGAACACAACTAGTACAATTTTATCATTTACTAACTGTATAATAGTCGTATCATATGCTTATGCATATAGATTAGGAGTTAATGAAAATCTCATTCATCGTTTTTTTTAATATTTTATTATTCAATTAAATTGTTATATTTAAAATTTGATTTATTATTTTTATTGTTGAATATTGTTAGTTAAGCTAAAAATTAATACTATTAAATATATATATAAGCTTCTTATGCACTAACTATAGCAACATATTAAATAAACCTAAACGCAACTCAATAATAATGATAACACTTAAAACATGTTAATGTTTCACAAAACTATAGTTTAAATTTGGATGTATAGAATAAGTGACACAACATTGTAATCTCAATATTATAAAATAGAATATTGTTATATTAGTTTTATCTATTATTAATTAGCAATTAAATTTTTTCTTATTTTAATAAATTAAAGCATTTTATATAGTTAGAACCATTTGCACTAATTTTTTTTGAAAAACATCATAAATTAGATTTTATAAAAATTTAACTGTATATTAAATAATCTAGTTAGAAGTTGAATTATCTGATATATAGATTATACAATCTGGTTAGCTAATCAGATTGCCTTACTTGCTACCATCGCCAACTTTTGGCCATTAATTTGAATGAAACATCTCATATAGATGATTGCATCCTAAAGTTTTGTAATAGTAAAATATGAAAATTGAAAATCTCATAACTCCCTAAAGCTCAATTTTTGGTTGAAATATTTGAAAAATGAATAATTAAACCCATTAAACTATTAGACAAATACTAAGAGTATAATAAAAAATTATAACATGTCTTATAAATGATTCATTATAGCTAATAATTCACATATATTCAATAAGATTCTATTTTTTATTCTTTGAATCCCATACTTGAGATTTATCTATAATTATAGATTAGTTTGGGTCTATTATATCTTGGACTTTTCTACATCATGACATTTAATTACGTTAATATCCATGTTTTGATTTGTCTCTAAATTAGTATTGGTTTAAACCTAGAAAGCTTTGTCTTATGATTTTTCTTTAAAGCCATCACACTCTAAATCTATCCAAATTGTTAAGAGAAACTCTCTTATATAGAATTATAATCAAAATGAGTCTTTATTAAATTTAATATCAACATTTTTAAATCCTTAATGAACAAAAATTAGAGAAAGAATAGTTCTCTTAACACATATGATATCTTATTGAAATAAAACAACTTATATAAACACCATAAAGAATAATATAAATAAAATATTTCAATAAAGAAATGTTTATAAATTATTTATCAAATTCATCAATAATAGATTTTGACCATAAAATTTTTGTATTGATTTTTCATAAAATAGATATAACTAAACATCAAAGATATTATCAAAAAGCATATATGACAACAATTTTAAAACATATGTAGTTTTACTCATGTTCTTATATAATTTAGAAGTTCTCAAATAAAAATTCCTAAATAATAAAAGGGCATAAATTTTTGGATAAATACACTTAAAGAATTTGTCACTCCCAAAAAACTTTCTAAAAATTTATTTCATTGATTTAACACACTTAAAATTATCGGATCAAAATTGTTACTTGATTAAATGAAAATCTATTTTGATTGATGACACACATGGCAATGATGAAAAATATTATGAAACAATATGCCAAAAATTAGTACCATAGAATTAGAAACAAATGAAGTCTACTATGGGAAGAATAGTTCAAACATTAGTACCATAGAATTGATGATACTTTGCAATTGTCAATTGTTGTTGATCTACCACATTCCACATAATGATACAAATCATCATAAAGTGTGACTTTACCAATCAACCGAGATCCTCTATAATTTTGTTGATAGAAGCAACATGGCAATTGAATTTGGGGACATATAATACATCATCAAATTGTTTTGCAACAGATAAAAATAGAGAGCACAATAAGTTAAGAAAATGCCAATAATCGTCAAGAAAAAACTACAAACAATGGATCCATTTATGAAAATTTGGCCAACAACTTTTGTTGGAAGTAAAATGATGACATGCTATACTGTCAACAATCAATCCTTTGTTTGAAGAAATTTTATAAAAGAAATTTGTTTGGGCATTATAAGAGATATTCTATGGTAAAAAGGGGACTAAAGAATTGTTATAATTATTCAATGATAATGCCAAGTCTTGTATTAGGTGTGGTTATACTTAAAAAAGGATTAGCATTTATAATTGCATGTACCTTGGATCATTGATTAGAGCTACAAGTTTGCCAATTAGATGCATATCTATTCAATTTAAAATAGTGATCTTGAGTATTAATAAATATTTTGGCAATTATCACAAAGAGAGGTCTATATAGCTTTAGGACTTAACAATAGTTTTGGGTGTGACATAAGTAGCATATTCAGTAACATCTCAATTTGTGAGATGAACTAACCAAGTCACTTCATGAATAATTTGACGTAAGTTTGGATGAAGATGAAATGATCTAATGACATCAGAAGTATCACTGTATTAAGAGGAAATTGAAATGATTGTTCTTCATCACGATGAGAAATAATATATTGAATAACAATGCAAACAGCACAAGACAAATTCTAAAACTTGTGAAAAGTGTCATGCTCTTACCAATAACCTTTTAGCAAATTGCAATAAGAAACTACACTAAAATCACAATGGTTTACCTTACTCAAAATGGTGTTCAAAATCTTCCCAAATCATTTTAGCTGCATAAAGACATTATTCAATTACACAAGAAATAGAATTGTAAAAGTCAAGAGACAATTATAAAGTTGTATTTTTTTTCTAAATAGAATATTCAACAACAACAGGCATAGGAATGTTACCATCCCAAAAACAAGTTTTTGATTGTGCATCAAAGGTAATAAGCATATTGGAATGTTAAACAAAATAATTGGGATCGCTAAAGAGAACCTAGGTTAAAACACTATCGTGAGTGTTTGTAGAAGTTAAATGATACAACAAAGAAAGATCGTATATAAGAAACAAAACTCAAAGGTTCATATTATCAACAATGAAATGAGAAGCCAAAGAAATTGTCATGTTCCCACTTTAACTATAATTTGTTAACGCTTGACTTGTCATTGTGAAAGCAATTTTCCAAAACTAAACCAAGACAAACAACAAGAACAATAGAAGGCTATGTTCAAATTAAGTAATAGAAAAGGAAGCAACAAATGTCTTGTTGTCAAAAGTCTAAAGAAGATGAATCAATAGTCCAATATCATGTAAAATAATGAAGACAATAAATAAAAATAGAAGGAAGAAGAGACCTAGAAGAAATGGCATTACTTTACACTCCATTGCCAATCTCTATTACTACATTATGGAAGCATGTGTCTTTATTTATACAATTGGTTTTATCAAAAAAATAAAAAAGAAAATTGGGAAATTAACTTATAATCAAAAGAAAAAAAGAGAAAGCAATAAAATCTTTACAATATCAAAAATCACAATCTAAAAATTAATAGAAATAAGAAGATATAATAATAAAAAGATTCTAATATAGTATAAGGGGATTCAAATAGTAAAAGAGTTGTTAAAATTTTTTTAAAATTTTTAATATTCTTAAAGACTGAAATATCTCTAATTTTTATGCTATAAAACATATAACAACAAAATTATTTCTTAATGAATAGAGAAAAATAAAAAAAAGTAATGGACCCTCACTAGGACCTGGCACTAACATTTAACAATTTTATTAAGCATCTCAACAATTTATTACATGGTTGATTGTACAGCCAACCAATGGCTTAGACATACCCATCAAGAGTATACAATCAACATGCTATATTAATAGATAGAAAATTAAATTATTCAAACACATGGCAATATGGACATCCATGAATGATTTCCATCGCAACGAATGTCATAGGACAACATAAAGTAGAAAGTTTATACAAAACTCATTAGCATATCACATATGTTTCAATTGTAAAAAAAGATAACAAAGGAGGAAATAATACGCAATAATTAAGACAATCAAATAGCTCATCAATCCACTCTTTTAATTCTTCTAGAATATGAATTACAAAGAAACTATCTAGAGCCAACAAACATAATATTTTATGGAAAAAGAAAGATCCAATAAATCTATAATTTTAGTTAAACACATCATATGTAAGCAAACCTCCACAAAAGGTTGTTTGGTTAGAGTTACATGGAATAGGTGTCACATCACACCAAATGCTTCCATAGGATAAATTACTTTAATAGATACCCCATCTTACTCACACTTTTCTCAATGAACCATATGCAAATAAGAAAAATTGAGAGTAGTATTGAAGGAAATAATAAGGAACTTTTTACTCAAAAAATGTGTTGAAATGTATATTGATTGTTTCCCTATGCATGAGTATTGTTACATGAAGATAATTATAAAAGTAAAATAGAGAGCTCGATAAGAATGTTGTACAAATGTTGCTTTATGGTTTGGAATTCTTAGCTTGATGCTTTTGAGTGGCATAAAAATTTCTCTTTGTTTCTCAGTCAACTACCTTAGGAAAGGACGGAGTCAACAGTAAGATAAATGTCAAAGAATCCACTCTTGCCTTAGCTTAGCTTGAATAATAGAAAATAAGAGAGAAATTGGTGGAGAAGTTGAGATGTTTTTTTATTTAACATAAGAAACATAAAAAATACCTTGTTTTCACTAGTTTCCTTTAACATCTTTTAATTTTACTTGAGTTTCAATGAACTCCCTCCTTCCATAACCTCTAAGAGCCTAGATAAAGTGAGATGTAGGAAGGCTTCCAATTGTAAGATAATGAAATAAATAAAAAAAAAAGGTGCTACTTACAGGTAGGCTCCTCTTTGTTTCGTGAAGAAGAGCAAAACTATGGTTCTTTTACAAAATATGTTATCAACAATATCCCTTCACCCTCCTACTCCATCTCATCTTTTAAGTATATAGGGCACAACTCCCAAATCGATAACTTCTCATTTGCCTAAGGTCACTTCTGATTAGATGAGGAAGCAATGTGCACGCTTTTTGCAAGAAAAATTTCACGAGCATTCAATGGTCTAACCAGCATTTTGTCGAAGTTAGCTTCAAGTCAATTGATGAGAGGTATAGATGAGTGCTATAATTGATTTGTATTTGAAGGAAAGGATAATTAGTCTAATTAGGCCAGGTCAGATGATGAGTCATTGAAAATGAGAAATGCAAGATTGAACTAACACATTGAGCTATTTAAGCATTGATTTGTCATTTTATTCATCTCGCAATCAATCCCATTGCTAGTTATTTTCTACTTGATTCAGTAAAATCATGGGATAATAGGGTTGACCAAAATCTCCCATCATAAACTATCATGATCTTGAGGGAGAAAGCTAACCTTTGATGAGACAAAGCTTAGATCAAATCTTGTAGGAGAGATGTATCTCTTTATAAACCCTTTTTTAGTAAAACTCTTCCAATTGTGACAATGTGTTTATCTAGATTTGGGATTTTTGATGCAAAATATAGTATTCTCATTTCTTGATGTTCTTGTATATCAATTTTTTTTACTGGTCTTTATAAATTTCAATGATTAGTGTTAATGTTGGAAGACAAAAAGTAGATTCATGAAGAATCAATATTGAGTAATCATCTCAATAGTCATCTCAAAGACCTTTTTAATCTATTCCCAACAACTTATCAAAAACATAAAAAAAATTCAACTTAATTTCAAAAGTAATAGAGGTAATAACCAAATATAATTTTAAGATAGAATATCTCAATTCCAATTATGCTACCTTAGATTGGCCCCACCCCAAACCAAATGAGGACTACCAAGTGATAAGGGGACAAAAGATTTGCTCTTCAAAGGAAATCTAAAAAGGGGTAAAAAAACCTATTAGAACCAAAGAAAGTTGAACCAAATGCTAATCCACTAATTCAGGCTTTTAAGTTGATGAGTGTCACTTGTGTATTCGGCCCAACTTGGGCACCCAATTTGTTTACAAGTAATCAAAGTCAATGATCCCAATCTAACATCAACACTGATGGTGGTGATATGGCACAACAAAGCCAATTATTTAGGTGAAATTTAATTAGGATCAAGTGATGTGAAAGTGTTGAAAGAAGGATATATCTAATGGTGATAGTTCAACAATGCCAATGGAACAGAAAATTGATGGTAGTGGTTCAATATAGCCAACGATGGGAAGTAAAGTTGATGGTGATATTTTAAAAAAGCAAATAATGATGGTTTGATTAAGCCAATAATAATAAGAATAATACTAATAGTGGTAATTCAACAATGCCAATGATGGAGGCAAAGACAATATGCTAATGATGAACAACAAAGATAATGGTGATGGATTAACAGTGCTAATGATGAGCATATAGTAGATTTTCATAATTTGAGACAATGGCGATGATTTGGTGGAGTCTATGATGGTAACAAATATGATAAGTAGAGTTCGGCAAAGCCAATGATGTGATAGATCCAATCGATGCCATGAGACTTAGCAAGAATTCACATGGATTAAGAACAACGTTATGTTGGATGCCAAGTGGGCTAGTTTGAAGGAGTTGTAATAGGAACAAATTCTTTGGACAAACTCATTGATGGTTAGCTTTTCTTAAGTGATGCCAAGAGACTAAGTGACTCCTTGCATGGATTGAACAATCAAGTGGCAAATGAACATATTTGATGGAGTTGTAAGAGGGAGCAGTCCTTGAACCAAGTAGCCAATAGTGGTCAATCTGATATGATGCTAAAGGAATAAGTGACTGCTCATGTGGATCGAAAAAAACATTATGTCGGTTGGTTTGAGGGCATTGTAATAAGGAGGGATCCTTGGACCAAATACCGTACGATAGCGTTGGTTTATATACTCACATGTATTGAAAATATTATTATGTTGGATGACAACCATCTCAAGAATGTGTTTTTGGCAGGATCATTTGTTATGATTTCAAGGTGTTGGCATCAAGACTACATTGCATTATCTTTCTATTTGGTTAGAAGGTAAATAAAAAATTTATCTGAAGAATATGATTTATTCACTTAGTCATTTTTTAAATTACATATCTTGTAGATGAATTGAATTGAACAATGCTCATCCTTTCAAAATACATATCTTGGGACATTTTTGTAATTGCATCCCTTCCTCATTTGACTTGTTCTTATATTATTGATTTTTCAATTTTCAAGTATTTATGTCAATTATCAACCTTTGTTATTTAATTTATGTCTTTTGAAAAATCTCCTATATAGCATGGTGATGGAAGATGGATATTTTTGGTAGGTTTTTTCTATTGAATTACAAGAGGGTGCCATATGTAAGATTATTTGTCCATTGTAAGTTTAATTAAATTCATTAAAACTTTATTTATTTTTTTATAAACTTATTGATATTATTTTGTGAATATTGATTCATTAGAGCATTTTATGTAATTTTGATATTATATTTTTATTTTTAAAAATTTTCTTAATTTGTATAAAAAGTAAAATAATTAAGTCAAATTTGTAACTTAAAATATTTTGAAGTCATTAAACAAATAGCAATAAGATAATTTAATAAAGAAGATCATATAGTAATATGTATTCTCTTTGAGATGTTATATTTTGATATAAAAAATTATATTTTGAAAATTTGTGTATTTAAATTATTAAAATAATCGAAAAAATTATATATGATTTAGAATTATCAAATTATATGTAAAGTAGTAATTAATAATATTTTTTAATAGAATAATTATTATTATGTAAAAGTACATTACAATAATTTTTATCTTAAATATATAATACTGAAAATGAAAGTCTTACCCAAGTTGGATAGAAATTGATGTTGCCCTTTTCATATAGTTTAGACCACTTTAATATGTTTGATAACAAGACTCCTTTTTTTTATTATTATTCCTAGTTCAATAGACCTTGCATTATTTTCAAAAGGATGCTTCTTATTTCATATTTGTCAAAAAATAAAAAATTGAATTGTAATGCCTAATAAAACAACTTAAACAAGCATAATTATGTATAAGAGAGACGTATGGAGATTGATTTATTTTTAAGAATAAAATATTTTTTATTTACATTTGTCTTTATGAGAAATATTAATGAAAAAAATATAATTCTAAGTATATAAATTTATTTTTTTAATATTATTTTTTAATAAAAATAAATGTTGTTTATATAACATCATAGATAATTACAATATTAACTTGTTATAGTTTTGAGTTTATTATCATTTTTAATATCATCATATTGTTTATCAATAGTTATAGCTCGTTGAGCATTATATATAGGTCTAATGAGGCAACGTAATTGACATAAGTTTTTATTTGATTATCTTATTAACAGTCTTAGAGTAAGTGCTAACTATATTATTAAGCAAAGAAACTCCAAAAAACAAAGGAATTGGATTTAGAAGTTAAATGGGTGATCAAATTATTTGATATTATGGTAAATAAAGAATTAAACTTTGCATTTAAGTATTGTATAGAGTTCTTACATGTTGATAATGATTCTTACATGTTTCTTTAAAAAATATAGAAAAAACTAATAAACTTTGATAAGACGATAATGTATTATATGAAGATCTAGTGGAAGGTCATTATGGAGATTAGCATGTAGGTGATTACAAAGATTGAAAAGCAAGGTGTTACTATTGGTTATGTGTATCACGTAACTCTTTGATTTGTGTGTCAACCTTTCTATTTCGTTGGAGATAGTTACAAAAGTTTCTTGAACAATTATTTCATTAGTTGATCAATTGTTTATTTATTTATGTAGTAATTTGTTAGGAAAAAATTGTTTTAGGTTTTTAGCTTGAATCATAATGAGAAGAGTGAAATATTTACCTAAAAAAAATGATAAACTTTTTTGAGTCTTAGATTGAGTTAATTTATTAAGTTCCTTAAATGGTAATTATAAGATTTGACTAGAGGAAGTTATATGATTTATTGTGAAAAACTAAATGAAATTGAAAAACCATATATATGATATGCTTATGCTAATTTCACAATTATCATATGATAGGATTAATGTAAATAAAAAGAAATGTTAAATGTTAAGTCAATTAAATGAGGTCATTATGGATTTAGATTGATTTGGTGCAACCTATTAACTAATCTTTTACTCATGTTAGTTTTCTTTTATATAAAATATTTAAAAAAGATTTTGTAATAACTTGTAAACCATTGATCATGCTCACTATCAATAACATGATTCAAACTATTTTAATTATATACTTTGAAAACTTTTTATAAAAAATAGTTAAAATGATAATTGGTTATTATCTATTACAAACAACTACCTTGTATTCCCCATAGCTATGTGTTGTGTGTTGTCATGAAAACATTTAAAACTAGTAAGTATTTGTCAACTATAGTATAAGAAATAATAGTTAAAAACAATAAAGTGTTGCAAACTAAATAGATAATATCATGAGCAACAAAAGCATATGAAATAATAATAGGATATAAAAAATGTAGATGCCAACACTAATATAAATAATTTTTTTTCCTTTCATTTTCATGCTTGCTATTTTTTTTATTTTGTAATATATCCTGAACACGGGCACTATTGCAATATGGGTTTTTTGAGTCTCATAACAAAGATGCTATTTTATTATAGGATTTCTTCTAATTGCATAATTTTTTATATCATATTAGGTATATCGTATCATGAGATTATTTTTAGTTATGTAAATTTTAGAACACAACTAGTACAATTTTATCATTTACTAACTGTATAATAGTCGTATCATATGCTTATGCATATAGATTAGGAGTTAATGAAAATCTCATTCATCGTTTTTTTTAATATTTTATTATTCAATGAAATTGCTATATTTAAAATTTAAACTATTGGTTTTATGCTTGCATATTGTTAGTTAAGCTAACAAATAATATCATTAAACATATATGTAAGTTTCTTATGCACTAACTATAACAACATATTAAATAAACCAAAACACAACTTAATAATAATGATAGCACTTAAAACATGTTAATATTTCTCAAAACTATATTTTCATTTAGGATGTATAGAATAAGTGACACAATATTATAATATAGAATATTATTATATTAGTTTTATTTATTATCAATTAGCAATTCAATTTTTTGTGGTTGTAAATTTTAAGAAATTAAAGCATTTTGTACAATTAGAATCATTTGCATTATATTTTTTTTTCAAAACATCATAAATTAGATTTTATTAAAATTTAAATATATATTAAATAATTCAATTAGAAGTTGAATTGTCTGATATATCGATCATACAATATGGTTAGCTAATCAGATTGTCTTACTTGCCACCATCACCAACTTTTTGCCATTAGTTTGATTGGAACATTTGGTATAGATGATTGCATTTTAAAGTTTTGTAATAGTAAAATATGATAATAGAAAATCTCATAATTCCCCAAAGCATAATTTTTAATTGAAATATTTGAAAAATGAATATTTAAACTTGTTAAACTATTGTAAAATGATATCAAACATAGATTTAATCTCAATCTTAAGAAAAATAATTTTTTTAATATCTTAAACTTTCTCAAACATTTTTTCATTCTAAATAATTCTTGTTAAAAGTTTTATTAATAAAAGAGATGCATATCTTCAGTATTTGTTTATCAAAATAGTTTTTTTAAATATATTAATATAAGATGAATTATCCATCATCTTCTTCCTTATTGAAATATGATTGACTATTTAATTTCATACGATATTGGTTTTCCTGGGACATAAAGCACAGAGTTTTTTTAATGAAGAGAGAGCGAGAGAATTGCATATTATATTCACCATGATCATCAATTAAAGTTTTATCTTTGAATTTATAGAATGGAAATATATCAGAGATTTCCATATGTCTAGAATTCTCTAAGAACCTGGTTTTTCTATTATGTTGAAAGTGCAAAATATACACTACGTTGCCTAGACATAGAAAATTTGGAGTCTACAAATTGTTCTAGATACGTTAAAATATTTGAAAAGTTCAATTCATAGAAATTTTCCAATAAAGAAATTTTATACCTAATTTGTGAATAAGAAATTGAAATTAAAACACATCATATAGGTTTAGTAAAGGCATCTATGGTTGGCTGTTTTGAAAGAAGGTGAGCAATTTTAATATATCCTTGCTAACTAAATTGACTTGTATCTTGGAGTTGTTCTATTTCATCAAATCATAAGAGATTTTGTTCTTCATCAGGATGAGAAATAACATACTGAATAACAATGCAAACAACACAAAGAAAATTCTAAACTTGTGAAAAATGTCAAGCTCCTCCTCATGACCTTTTAGCGAATTACAATAAGTAGATAAACTAAGACCATGAGGACTTTCCTCACTTATTGCCTTTCTCATGGTGAATTTGCAAGGTGCTTTATCTTGCCCAAAATGATGTTCTAAAACTCCCCAAATCATTTTAGCTGCATAAAGGCAAGGCTTTGTCCAATAACTTGAGAAATAGAATTACAAAATCAAGAGACAATTATAATGCTATATTTTTTCATATATAATATTTAATAATAAAAGAATCAATCATAGGAATGCTATCATCCAAGAAATATGTTTTTGATTGTGCATCAAATGTATTAATCACTTTAAAATTTCTAGCAAAATAATTGGGATCATTGAAAAAGATATAAGCTAAAATTAAAAAAAGGGCCATGTTCAAATCAAGTAACAAATAAGCTACATTTTCTTGTTATAAAAAGTCTTAAGAATATTAATCAATAATCTAATAGATTGTAAAATAATAAAGATTATAAATAAAAATATAGGAAAAAGGAAGCTAGAAAAAATGGTATGACTTTGTACTCTTTTACCAATATAGACATGACAATATAGACATCCATGAATTATTTCCATTTCAAAGAATTAAACATTTTGTGCATTATTATTATAATTGCACTCTAATTTAGGTGGTTTTTGATGTTAAGTTTGGGCCACTCTTTAAGTTGTATTGTATTTTTTATTCCTTAGCTGTTCATTTATGCCATTGATTGATACTTTAAATTGTTTATAATAGCATAGTTATATTTTATTAATTTTGGTCAACATAGGTACAAATTATAATATTGATATTTTAACTTTTTTCAATGAAATACTTAATTTATTAAACATATTTGTACATATGGATGCTTTGCATGTATTTGATATATTAACCACATTATTTAATGTTGGATGACAAAAGACCGACCCTCAAAGGAGGAATCCTTGGATCGAGTGGTTTATGGTGGATTTATTTGAATTGATACCATGAGACTTACTAGCAATTCACATGGATGAAGAACAATGTTATGTTGGATGCCAAATGGGACGATTTGAAGAAGTTGCAATAGGGACGAATTCTTGGATAAACTAGTTGATGGTGGGCTTATCTGAAGTGATGCCAAGAGACTAAGTGACTCCTTGCATGGGTCGAACAATCAAGTCGCAAATGAACATATTTGATGGAGTTGCAAGAGGGAGGAGTCCTTGAACCAAGCAACCAATGGTGGTCTATCTGATATGATGCTAAAGGAATAAGTGACTACTCATGTGGATCGAAAAACAATATTATGTTGGTTGGTTTGAGGGAATTGTAATATGGAGGAATCCTTGGACCAAGTGGTGCTTGGTAGGGTTGGTTTATGTACTAATACATACTGAAAATAGTATTATGTTGGATGACAACCATCTCAACAATATGTTTTTGGCAGGGTCATCTGTTATGATTTAAAGGTTGTTGGCATCAAGATTACATTGCATTATCTTTTTCTTTGGTTAGAAGGTTAGTAAAAACTTTTTCAAAAGAATATCGTTTTACTTCTCTTCGTTCAATCATCTTTTCAAGTGCATAACTTTGAGATGAACTAAATTGAATAATGGTCATCCTTTTAAAATGCGTTTAGGGGTCTCGAAATGCCTCAAATAAAATAATAATAAAAAAGTTGTATAAGCCTATTTGCATTTTCTTAGGTGCAAATTTTTACTGGCCATTATGAACTTAATAATTTATCACAAAACTTTGTATGTCGTGGGACATTTTTGTAATTGCATTGCTTTTTGATTTGACCTATTCTTGTATTATTTAATTTTCTATTTTTCAAGCTTTTATGTCAATTATCAATCTTTATTTAATTTATATCTTTTGAAATTTCTCTTGTATGGGTTGGTGATAGAAGAGTGGTGTTTTCGATGGTGTTTCCTATTCAATGTATTACTAAAAATGCAATTTTCAATTGAAGTCTTACACAAGTTAGAAAGAAATTGATGTTGTCCTTTTCACACTATTTAGATCTTTTAAGTTCTTGATAACAAAACTCTCTTTTATATTATTCCTAATTCAATAGACCTTGCACTATTTTAACAAGAATGCTTTTTATTTAATATTTGCCAAAAAATAAAATATTAAATTGTATAGTCTAATAGAATAAGTAAAACAAGCACAATTATGTAGCAAAGCATGCTTTCTTGAAACCACTAATAGAAATAAAAAGATTCTAATAACTAAAGGATCTTAATAATAGAAGATTCTAATATATTATCCCAATAATAGGAAGGTTCTAGTACTTCTCAAGTTGCAGCATGCAATTTTTTTTAGCCTAACTTGTTAATAAAGAAAAATTAAAATTGATCACATCATAAAGGTTTAATAAAGACATCTATAATTGGTTGTTTTGAAAGAATATAAGCAGTTTTTATGTCCTTATTGGCTAAATTGATTTATATATGGCTAAATTGACTTGTATCTTTGAGTTGCTCTATTTTATTGATCATAAGAGACTTTGTTGAGGCATGAAATTAGCCATTATCTTACATCCTAATATGTTAATTTCTTCAAATATGTCTAATGTGCATTTGAGTTGACATAAAAAATATCTTTCAAATCTCAAATATCCTCTATGCCAAAAAATAATAGAGGTCACCAATAAATTTAAGTTTAAAGTGGGATTGCAAATGCACCTTGAATTCAAGGCACAATGATTGGTTGTTTTTGACAATGATTAAGTCATTGACATAAACTAAGATGATAAGGACTGAAAATTATCATCTCAAGGTGAAGTGAGAATGATTAGTAAATAGTTGTGTGGATTTATACGAAGAGAGAGGGCACAAGTTTCTTGAAGCATTGGCAAGAGACTTGTTTTAATTCGTATAATGAAAAATTCAATATGCAAATCCAAGATGAGCATGAAATGTTGTATCCTAGTGGAAGAGACATATATACTTCCATATGAAGATCACCATAAAGAAGGTATTGTTTATATTGAGTTAAAAAAGATGTCAATTCTTTGCTACAACAACACTAATATGATAAGGCAAAAAATAGTTATTAATTTGACCACCAAAGTAAATATTTTTTTTTATAATACAAACACTCTTGTTGGGTATAACCTTTATGTATATGTCTTACTTGTATATTTCTAAGTTACTATCAAAGTTATATTTCATCTAATATACTAATTTTACACTAATAAGACACTTTTAGATAGAAGAATTATCACGACCCAAGTGTTGTTTTCTTCTAATGCCTTTAGTCCATCATGCATGGCTTGGTGAGATTTTGGATTCACATTAGCCTTCTTGAAAGACCTTAATTCTTGAATATTTAAAATTACAATAAGAAATGTCCTATAAGAAAATGTAAGGTGTGCATAGGTCAAACACCTTGAAATTGATCAACCAAAAGATGCCTTGGGAGAGTCCACATGTAATAGGTTGAAAAACATAATTTTTAAGATATCTATAGGATAGTCTATGACATTGTCATCATAAGAAATTATATAAGATCATTGGGCAATGCCTTAAAATAGAGGCAGCTTGATGAGGACAATGTTGAACAGAAAGTAGTGGTGATTTTATCTATTTCGACTTATAAAATAATATGAATAGGAATTGATTAGGTACAATAATTAGGGTAACTAACATTATCCTTGCAATGTATGGCATATTCCATCAAGGTGAAGGAGTGGGATGGTGTGAAGGTTGGGGTTAATTAACTCTTAAAAACATAAAGAAAAATAGACTCATAAAAATAACATCTCAGAATAAGAAAAAATGCTATGAATTGAAAACATAAACTCGATAACCCTTTTTACCCTTTGGATATCCTAAAAAGATGTATGTCTAGGCTTTGGGATTAAACTAGTAGGATTTTGATAAATTTAAGATATAACAAAGTAACCCAAAAATACATTAAATATAATAGTGTTCTACCAAAAAGGAGAGCACAAAAACTTTGATCATCCAAAGTAATTGTAGGAGTGAAATTTTATAAGATGGGCAATCATCAAAATAGTTTCTTCTCAAACTTTTGTTGGAAGATTAGCATGAAAAAATAATGAGATAAGTTAGCTATAGCAGATGATTGATTATTTTTTACCATCCTATTATGTTGGGATGCATAGAGGCAAGTTTGATTGATGATTTGTTTTTATGAGAAAAAAATTCACAACTCCATCTCATCAAAGGCATTATCAAAATGTATATATTTGACTTTTTTGTCAATTTTTATCTCAATCATTGAATAAAAGGTATTGTATGCACCATATCATAAGCAAGTTTTTATTTTTTAAAAGATAAACATATAGAAAAATCATCAACTAATGTTAAGAAATAGTTGGTACCAAAATCAGAAAGAGTTGGACATGGACCACAAACATCATAATGAATAAGAGCAAAAGCTTCAAAAGATTTATGAAGACTAACAAAGAAATGGATTGAAAATCTATTTTTATTGATCACACACATGGCAATAATGAAAAACATTATGAAATGATATGCCTAAAATTATTAACATAAAATTAGAAATAAATGAAGTATATTATGGGAAGAATAGTTCAAACATTAGTACCATAGAATTGATGATACTTTGTGACTGACAATTGTTGCTGATCTACCACATTCCACATAATGCTACAAATCATCACAAAGTGTGCCTTTACTAATCAAAATTTTGAAACAAGTTCCTATTAAAAACAAGCATTGAGCATATTGTTACAAGGCAACCAAGATCCTCTATAATTTTGTTGATAAAAAAAAACATTATAATTGAATATGGGGGAATATACATCATCAAGTTGTTTTACAATAGATAAGGATAGAGAGCACAATAACTTAAGAATATGCCAAAATAGGAAAGGAAACTACAAACAACAGATCCATTTATGAAAATCTAGCCAACCACTTTTGTTGGAAGTAAAATGATGACGTGCTTCACTTTCAACAAAATCAATCCCTTTGCTTGAAGAAATTTTATCAAAGAAATTTGTTTGGATATTATAAGAGATATTTTATAGTAAAAAGGAGCTCAAGAAATGTTATAATTGTTCCATGATAACACAAAGTCTTGTATTAGGTGTGGTTATGCTTAAAAAAGGATTAGCATTTATAGTTGCATATACCTTGGATCATTGATCAAAGCTATGAGATTGCTAATTAGATGTGTATCCATTCAATTTGAAATAGTGATCTTTAGTATTAACAATTTTTTTGGCAATTATCACAAAGAGAGGTCCCTACAGCTTTAGGATTTAATAATATTTTTGGGTGTGACATAAGTGGCATATTCAATAACTTCTCAACTTATGAGACGAACTAACCAAGTCATTTCATGAATAACTAGACATAAGTTTTGGATGAAGATGGGATGATCTAATGACATCAAAATTATCATTGTCTTAAGAGGCATTGAAATGATTGTTCTTCATCATGATTAGAAATAACATATTGAATAACAATGCAAATGCCACAAGGAAAATTCTAAGACTTGTGAAAAGTGTCAAGCTCCTCCCAATAACCTTTTAGCAAGTTACAATAAGTAGCTACACTGCAACCACAGTGGTTTACCTTGCTCAAAATGGTGTTCAAAATCTTCCCAAATCATTTTAGCTACTTAAAGACAATGCTTTGTTCAATTACTTGAGTAATAGAATTATAAAGTCAAGAGACAATTATAGAGTTGTATTTTTTCACAATAAAATATTCAACAACAACAGACGCAGGAATGCTACCATCCGAAAAACAAGTTTTTGGTTGTGCATCAAAGGTAATAAGCATATTTGAATGTTAAACAAAATAATTGGAATCATTAAAAAGGACATAGGTTAAAACTCTATTGTGAGTATTTGTAGAGGTTAAATGATACAATAAAGAAAGATCGTATATAAGAAACAAAAATAAAAGGTCCATATTATCAACAATGAAATAAGAAGTCAAAGAAATGGTCATGTTCCCACTTTTACTATAATTTTTTAAAGCTTCACTTGTCTTTGTGAAAGCAATTTTCCAAAACTAAACCAAGACAGAGAACGAGAATAAGGGAAGGCTATGTTCAAATTAAGTAACCAAAAGGAAGCAACAAATGTCTTGTTATCAAAAGACTCAAGAAGATGGATCAATAGTCCAATATCATGTAAAATAATGAGTACAATAAAAAAATTAGAAGAAAAAAAAAACTAGAAGAAATGACATTCCTTTACACTCCATTGTCGATCTCTATTACTACATTATGGAGGCATATGTTTTTATTTATACAACTATTTTTATCAGAAAAATAAAAAAAGAAAACCAAGAAATTAACATCCTATTATCAAAAGAAAAAAAGAAAACAATAAAATCTTTACAATATCAAAAATCACAATCTAACAATTAATAGAAATAACAAGATCTAATAATACAAGATTCTAATATACTATCCTTATAATAGGAGGATTCAAATAATAAAAGCATTGTTGAAAATTTTTGAAAATTTTTAATGTTCATGAAGACTAAAATATCCCTAACTTTTACGATATAAAACATATAAGAACAAAATTATTCCTTAATGAATAGAAAAAAATTAAAAAGTTAGTGGACTCTCATTAGGATCTACCACTTACATTTAGCAATTGTATTAAACATCTCAACTATGTATTGCACAGTCAACCAATGGCTTAGACCAACCCATAAAGAGTATACAATCAACATGTTATATTAATAGATATAAAATTAAATTATGAAAACACATGACAATATGGACATCCATGAATTATTTCCATTGCAAAGAATTTTGAAGGACAATATAAAGCAGAAAGTTTTTACAGACCTCATTAGCATATCACATATGTTTCAACAATAAGAAAAAAGATAACAAAAGTGGAAATAATACACAATAATTAAGGCGATCAAATAGCTCATCAATCCACCCTTTTAATTCTTCTAGAATATTAATTACAAAGAAACTATCTAGAGCCAACAAAAATAATATTTTATGGAAAAAGAAAGATCCAATAAATCTACAATTTTAGTTAAGCACCTAAAATATAAGCAAACCTCTACAAAGATTGTTTGGGTTAGAGTTACATGGCGTAGGTGTCACGTTACACCAAATGCTTCCATAGGATAAATTACTTTAATAGATGCCCCATCCTACTATGCCTTTTTCTCAATGAACCAAATGCGAATCGAAAAAAACTAAGTGTTTTATCTAAAAAATAAAGGAACTTTTTGTCTCAAAAAATGTGTTGAAAATATATCTATTGATTGTTTCCCTATGCAAGAGTATTATTACATCAGGATAACTATAAAACTAAAATAGAGACCTCGATAAGAATGTTGTACAGATGTTGCTCTATGGTTTGGAATTTTTGACCTGATGCTTTCGAGTGGCATAGAAAATCTGACTTTGTTATTGAGTTAGCTGTCTTAGGAAAGGACGGAGTTAACAGTAAGATCATTGTTGAAGAATCGACTCTTACTTTAACTTAGATTGAATGATTGAAAATAAGTTGAAAATTGGTGGAGAAGGGGGGATGTTTTTTTATTTAACATAAAAAACATAAAAAAACACCATGTTTTCACTAGTTTCCTTTAACATCTTTTAAGTTTACTTGAGTTTCAACTAACTCCCTCCTTCTATAACCTCTAAGAGCTCAGGGAAAGTGAAATGTAGGAAGGCTTCCAATAGCAAGAGAAGGAAATAAAGAAAAAAAACAAAAAGGTGCCAATAGAAGTAACCTCTTTTTTTTCATTAAGAATAGCAAAGCTATGGTTCTTTTACAAAATATGCTGTTAACAATATCCCTTCACCCTCCCACCTCATCTCATCCTTTAAGTATAGGGAGGACAACTCCCAAATCGTTAACTTCACATCTACCTAGGGTCAGTTTTGATTGGATGATGAAGCAATGTGCATGCTTTTTGCAAGAAAAATATCATGAGCATTCCATCTAACCAACATTTTTTTTGAATTTGGGTTTAGTTCAATCGATGAAATATGTAGATTAGTGCTAGAATTGACTTGTATTCGAAGGAAATGATAATAAGTCTAATTAGGACAAATCAGATGACGATTTGTCGAAGATGAGAAATGCAAGATTGAACTAACATACTGAGTTATTTAAGCATTGATTTGTCATTGTATTCATCTTGCAATCAATTCTATTCTACTTATTGTTTACTTGATTCAGTAAAATAATGGGATAATAGGGTTGACCAAAATCTCTCATCACAAACTATCATGATCTTGAGGTAGAGAGCTAACCTTTGATGAGAAAAAGCTTAGATGAAATCTTGTATGTGAGATGCACCTCTATATAATCCTATTTTCTAGTAAAAGTCTTCTAACTGTGACAATATGTTTATCTAGATTTGGGATTTTCCATGCAAAATATAGTATTCTCATTTCTTGATGTTCTTGTATATCAAATTTTTACTTGTCGTGATGAATTTTAATGATTAATGTTAATGTTGGTAGACAAAAAATAGCTTCATGAAGAATAAATATTAAATAGTCATCTCAAAGACCTTTTTAATATATTCCCAACAACTTATCAAATATACAAAAAAGTTCAACTTAATTTCAAATTTACTAGAGATAGTAACCAAATATAATTTTAAGATAGAATATCTCAATTCTAATTATGATATCTTAGATTAACCCTAGCCCAAACCCAATGAGGACCAACAAGTAATAAGGGGACAAAAGATTGTCTCTTCAAAGGAAATCTAAGGAAGGAATAAAAAAACACACTATAAGCAAAGAAAATTAAACCAAACACTAATCCACTAATTTAAGCTTTTAAGTTGAGTAGTGTCCCTCGTGTATTTGGCCCAACTTGGGCACCAAATTAGTCAACAAGTAATCAAAGTCAATAATCCCAATCTAACATCAATATCTATGGTGCCGATATGGCACAACAAAGCCAATGATCTAGGTGAGATTTAATTTGATAGAGTTGAAAAAAGAATAGATCTATTGGTGATAGTTTGACAAAGCCAATGAAAACACAAAAATCGATGGTAATGGTTTAATATAGCCACTGATGGACAGTAAAGTTAATGGTGATATTTCAATAAAGAAGATAATGATGGTTTGATAGAACTAATAATAAAAACAAAGCTAATAGTGATAATTCAACAAAGCCAATGATGGCGGCAAAGACAACAAGCTAATGACGAACAACAAAGATAATGTTGATGGATTAACAGAGCCAACGATGAGCACATCGATTTCATAATTTGAGACAATAGTGATGATTTGGTGGAGTTTATAATTATAACTGAGATGATAAGGAGAGTTCGACAAAGTTAATGATGCGATAGATCTGATGTTGCCTACACTTGGTTGGTTAAAAAGGCTTCCAATGGAGATGTAGTTAATTTATTGTGCACGAATTATTTTGTGATGGATCACACGTTGGATACTTAACAAGTAGTGGTGTTGAAATAGAAAATGATGAAGCCAATCTATACATGCAATGTGCATTCTATGATATGCACAATTGAATATTGCAACGACACATGTAATAGATGGTAATATATGATAACAATAAATAAAGTTTATAATTAAGGTAAGCTTGTGTTTATGAAAATTATAGTAAAACAAGTTTTCTTAAAACCACTAATTATTATTTTGATAATCTGAATGCTCATAAAAATAAATAATAAAAAAAATCACCTTTTGAACAGTTTAAACAGTAAAAATCAGAAGTGTTTCAGCATAGATTGCCAAAAAACAAGAGAGGCATGATCGTATTAAACTTTAAGAGCGTTCAAATAAGTGGCATATCAAACCTAACGATCAGACAAACTCACCTTTTACTCGTTTTTTTTTATCATAAGAAAGTGCTTAATAAGCTAACATGAAATCCTGAGGAGGATCAAAGCAAAAGTCATGAAGCAGAAGATTAAGGAAAGCTTCGCGCATCCGCATGACACCATTCCACGTGAAGTCCGACTTCTCACAAGCAGCACACACAATCCAGTCCGTCGGCGCGTTCCCCTCCCTGTCGATATGTGACGTTTTCAGGGAGCTCAAATTACGTGAATGCCAGAGAGCAAAAGCGTAGCAGCCTCCCTCGGGAGGATTAACAAGTAGGTTTCGCACCCTCTGTTCAGCAATCACCGAGTCCAATTGTTTCTCAACTGCAGTATAATCGGGCAAGCTAATCCTCAGCATCTCCAAAGCTTCTAACATCACCAGAATCTCCATCTCTTCCATAGCATGTGAAAAGAACCGTCTCTCGGAAACCAGTAGGGGCCTGCCGTGGTGATCCTGTGCCACAAGACCAATCCCAGAGATGTCATCACTGACAGCAGCATCGCAATTAATCAGAATCCAGCCAGTGGGGGGAGGAACCCAGACATGAGTTACATTCAACTCAAAAGAGCTCCAAGGGCTCCCGCAATCCATGGACAAGTGTTGATTAGGAGTTGTAGAAGCTGCAACCAACTCAATTTGAATTTTCTGCCAAAGGGTCCCGGGGTGCAGGGGATTTTCATTGTTTCTTCTCTCGTTCCTGTTCTCCATATGTAGAACATTGTTGTCATTAGGCTGGCCTCCCATGCTCTGCCCTCTCCCCCACGGATTCCAGGTGAGGCAATGAATTCCTTGATGTTGTGGATAAAATCCTGGTTGCTACCCCCCCACTGGAAGGCCCAAGGACAAGAGCAGCTTGACGCATATGACATGCAGTCCACGCATCATGAGCATTAGGACACTTCTAGAAAATATGCTGTAGTGTTTCAGCCTCATCACAACCCCAGGAGCAAATGTTGCTTTCGGCTAGCTTTCTGCGCTGAAGCAAACCGCAGTTGGAAAAAAATTCCCCACAAGTCTCCAAGCAAATATGCGTACACGCGGCAGCACATTCAACTTCCAAACCCCTTTGGCAACCTCCCTAATTTCCTTTCCCCGTTCCCCATCAAACCTGCTGGCACCCAGCTTAAGATCTTTGTAGATGTGGCGGTTGTCGATCTTCTCCATTCCGGTATTTGCTTGAGTGAGAATATCCTCCTCCTGCCCGTGAGCCAAAGGTAGTCGCATAATTCTCTCCATTAAAGGAGCACCAGCCCAGGACCGAATCTTCCATTCATCCCAAACTCCACACTTGATGACGTATTCCCCAACCATAGTTGGCCACTGAACATTCATGTTAATATAAGTTGGCCAGCAAGAGAGCGGGAGGAAATCAATCCAATTATCCTCCGTAAAATGGACCTTGTTACCTGCACCAATTCTCCAAACAAAACTGGAAACCTCATGTGCCATGGCCCCAGTCACTAATCTGCAAGCTTGATAAGCTCTGCGTGGCACTTTTAGAAAGTTGTTTTCGTGTCCATATTTTCCTCTCATTACTTTCGTCCACAGGACCTACTCGCGGCCGAGAAGCCGCTTGCACATCTTCATATTGAGCACCCGCTGCCAGATGCGCAAGTCCAACAATCCAAGGCCACCTGCATCCTTCGGTAGCGTAACGGTATCCCAGTCTACGTAGTGCATAGCATTTACTCCCCCCATGTCGCTCCACAAAAAATTCCTAATAACCCTCTCCCCAGCAACAATGGTGGCCGAAGGAACGACACATTGCCTCATGAGGTAGCTAGGAATTGCACTTAACACTGCCCTGATCATGATAATCCTCTCGGCAAGCGACATGGGCCTTGCTCTCCACTTAGTCACCCTTTCCTCCATGTTAGGAATGACGAACACGGCATCATCCTTTCCCAGTGCCTTCGCCGAAATAGGTATACCCAAATACTTCAATTTAACAGTTTGACTCATGCCTAGGATGTTGCTAATGAAGCGTTTGCGCTTATTCCTCATTGCTTTACTAAAAAGGATGCTGGATTTAGAGCGATTAACCATCAATCCCACCGCAGTCCCAAACTCATGGAGTGTCTTGCAAATGGCGTTTACAGCTTTCCGCGTAGCAGGGGAAAACACCACAATATCGTCAGCGAACAGAAGGTGAGACACAGTAGGCGCTTGTTTGCTGCACGTGAACCCCATAATAGTATTCTCCTCATGTGCCAGAACGAGTACAGAGAAGTACTCGGTCACAATAATGAATAGATAGGGTGAAAGTGGAAACCCTTGACATAGGCCACGGTTGGCCTCAATCCAAGGCAGGCAGATTCCATTCAACAAGACCCCAAATCTAGGTTTGGCAATGCAAGCTTCCACCCAGTTGCACCACAGCAGCGGGAACCCCATCATTTTGAGCATGTTGAGTAGAAAGTCCCAGCAAACGTGATCAAAGGCCTGCTCCATATCAATCTTTATCGCCATCAGACCCTTCTTGGTGTTTGAGTGATGCATACGCGAAACCATCTCCTGGGCCACAAAGATATTGTCCGAGATGGATCTTCCTGGAACAAACGCACCTTGTTCCCTAGAGATAATACCTGGCAAGACCAACTTAAGTCTCTCCACCATAACTCTCGCGATAACTTTGTATATGACGTTGCATAGGCTTATGGGGCGGTAGTGTTCCGGCTTGCTCGCATTTTGCGTTTTGGGAATTAACACTACCAGTGTATCCTTCCAGCTCACAGGCATCCGCCTTTCATCAAAGAAACAATGTGCAGCCCGCAAGATATCCTTCTGAGTTGTGGACCAATAACCCTTCAGAAATTCAGACGTTATTCCATCAATGCCCAGGGACTTGTTATTCTACATAGCCTTAATAGCATGTATTATCCCCGCATCAGTCACCGTCTGCTCCAGCATGTTTGTCTGTTCACTGCTAAGACAAGCTCGCAAGCCTCAGCGCACCTCCCGATGCGCACAGGTTGCATCACGCCACTTTGCCTCAAAATAGGATGTCAGGATGGAGCCAATGTCATCAGTCGTGGTTGCATCCCGTCCACTCTCATCCCGCATATGGGCAATAAAATTCCTCCGCATGCGCGCAGTAGCAGTAGCTTGAAAAAATTTGGTGTTTCGGTCCCCCAATCGTGCCCAGTGTACCTTCGCCCTTTGCCACCACCACCTCTCTTCGAACGCACAGCTGCGGTGAAATTTCGTGATTAGCCGGCTGAGGAGCACATTCTCCGTGTCATTCAACCCCACTTGTGATTCTTTTAACTGCAAGCTATTAATACTCTCCTCCATCTCCACGTTCTTTCTTGTTACATTGCTCAAGGTGCTCTTGCTCCAGCAGCGTAGAGCCACCAGCACCCTTTTAAATTTGGTTGATAGTACATCCATACTATCACCAAGGGCGCGTCTCGCCCAAACTCTGTGCTCCACACTCCTGGTTTGTGGGAAATCAAGCCAGGGATTTTCAAAGTGACTGGCTCCCACACGCAATCTTTGGCTCCCACTAAGGTCAATGAGGAGTGGGCAGTGGTCAGAGCCCACCCTAGGCAGGTGAGTAACCATGCAGCCTGGGAACAGTTGGAGCCCCTGAGTGTTCATAAACTCTCTGTCCAGTCTTTCGTAGATCCTCGCGCCCCCTCCTTGCCGTTGCACCAAGTAAAGTTGTTCCCTGCGTACTTAAGATCAACCAAGTGCAGCTCCTGAGTGACATCCAAAAACTCCTGGCGAGCTCTTCCGAAGATGAACTTCCTGCCCCCTCTTTTCTCATTTTGCGACAAGATGAGGTTGAAATCACCTGCAATCATCAGTGGGCCGCCTCTGCCACTAACATCTCTAAGTGCTCCCCACATCTCAGTCCGCCTATATGTCTCTTTTGGGCCATAGACCGTGTAGCAAATGATCTTCATGCCTATTCCCAGAATGACTTCAAAAGCGACAACATGCCTTATCGATCCCAGTAGATTGACAGTCAACCCATTACGCCACAGCAGAATGATGCCACCTGACTTCCCCTCTGATGGTTGGATAACATAATTCCACTCCCTACCCAGTAACCAGTCCGCATCCTTCCTGGTAAAGGTTGATGCTCTCGTCTCCACAAGGGCAACGACGTCCACAGCCCCTTCTTTAACGAAGCGCTGAAGGTATGTTCTAGAGTTTTTATTCTGAACCCCACAGATATTCCATACCACAAGTTTTAACATCTAGAAACAGCAGCCTAAGAAAAAAACCTGAGTCAGCTACTCCATACGCCTTCCCGGGACTCCAGAAGAGGCGCAGCTACAGGAGCATGCACAATTCATGCATGCGCACGACACATTAAGCAACTCGTCAGCCAGGTTAGTATGAGGGTCAAACGCTCCTTTGAAAACAACCCCGCTCCAGATGCCACATGCGCCACGTGTGCAAACCAGATCCCGAGCAACATTAGCCACCTTCTGGCAGCCCGGCCAACCACCATAGTCATAGTGAGCATGTGTGCTCCACCCACGAAGCCCAGCGTCAACTGCATCCGCATAGTGGGTCCTCTCGCTAT
Source organism: Vanilla planifolia (assembly GCA_023846275.1). Taxonomy (NCBI): domain Eukaryota; kingdom Viridiplantae; phylum Streptophyta; class Magnoliopsida; order Asparagales; family Orchidaceae; genus Vanilla; species Vanilla planifolia. The sequence goes on along the minus strand of CM043865.1, from coordinate 55,200,149 downwards.
TATTTAATCCCCCCATGCTAAAATCACTGCACCCCACGACATGCAGAGCGAACATAGTTCTGTCAAGGGTGGGCATTCTCATTATCATGACCAAATTCATCTAACATCATTGGCTTCATTCCTTTGCGTTCGATTGCCTGCTGCCTCATCATCGAAGCCTTTTGTTCAGCGGCCTTCGGGCTCGGCAGAGCTTGTGCAGTTTCCGCCTGTCATCTATCATCAGAGTATCTCGGTCTACTTACTGGCTTTCTTCCCCTTGTTGTTGATAAGCTTCTCCTCCTGCCATAGTACCCCAATCTTTCATTCCTTTGCGCATCACCCCTCATCCCCGTACGTGAAAGCTTTCCCAATCCAGTGGCCCCTTCATTTTTCTGCAGAGCTTCCTGGAGATGCCATCGCCGATGCTTCACAAGCATCCCCGGCCCTAATCCTTCAGGCTTCTCGTCATCGATCTTCTGCTGAGCCAACGGAGGATGGACATCCCTGGGCCCAAGCATCTCTGGAGCCAGAGGCCTCTTTCCGTCTGGAGTGGGCTCATTGAATGCATTCGCTATAGCTCGAGCAAGCAGCTCACTGGTGGAAGTCCCACGCGCACTGCTGCCGCTTTGTTCATGTTCCACGTCCCTCGTGGGTACTGCACGGGAAAACAACCCCTCCTCAGCTTGCTGTGCAGTAATAACATCCCTAGTTCCTGCTGTTTTACAATGCTCCTTCAAATGTCCCATATGTCCACAACCGAAGCAGACGCGCGTCAAGCCCCCATATTCAAAAGCTTGATGAGTTAGCCCCAGCTCTCCGTTCAGCCAAATCCCTGGCTTCAATGGTTGCGACAGATCCATCCTGATGCAAACTCTCACATATGAGGACCTTTGCAAATCGGTCGTCCACCTGTAAACTAAAATCGATTCCCCAATTGATTTTGTGATTCTTAGGATATTGTCCATATCCCAGTATATTAAGGGTAACCCAAGGAATCTTACCCGTACTGGGGCTCGCATTGCAGCCTTTGCTAAGGGGCCAAACTCAGCAGTCCATAGGTCCAGTCCCATAGCAAGACCGGCTACCTATCATGGACTCCTGAGCCACACTTCGTTCCTATCTTTGATGGAGCTAAAGTGAAGACAGAAGCATCCCTCCGTCAAGTCCAGTATTCAGAAATTTGTGAAATGGCCCCGACGGTTAAGCAGTACACCCGCAATGACGGGGAAAGGAAGCGAGTCACCGTAAACCCTTCCAACTAGGTCGAATTTATGGAAATCTCTGCGTCGTTGGCACGCCTCATTTGACATCAACACAACTCCATTGGCTTCGCACTCAGCCATCCCAGCTACTCTTGCCACGACGTCGATGTCAGCCGGTTTGACGAACTGCGTGACCACCCCATTTGAGGGAACAGATTTTGCCGTTAGTGCATCTTTAAAACTCACCTTGTTGGCAGCAGCAGTCATTTGCCCCTTTGTACCCTCAATAGTAACGCAGACAGGCATGGGCCCCAGAAACTTCTCCATCTGTTCGATCGCCTCATGGGCATGCAGCGTCCCAGAGTCTACAGCTTGAACATTTTTTACCTCAACGTCATCCTCCCTGATCATTCCAGTCTCGCTTTCCACAAACGTCGTGCAAATGTCATCTACAGGCTGCGCCGCAATGCGATGATCCCCGGTCACCAACGGATCCCCCACAGCCTAGCTAGATGAGGCTACCGAGCCGCATGAAGTGGCACAGTCAATCAGCAGAGGGTCCACACCTTCATCCCCCGCGTTCATCCCTTGCATCAGTTCCACATTCCCCTTCTCGCCTTGAGTCTTGATCGATTCCATCCACTCCAGCGATTCAACCTAAACTTGGGATCTAGACTTCTTGTTGCTCTTTCTTGCTTTCGAGCCCGCCATGATCAACAAACCAGATACGCGGCGGATTCGAAATTCAAAATTTGAAAGAAGGAAAGAAGGAAAAGAACCTCGCAAAGGTGGTGCAGACCGCCGGAGAGGTTGGCGGCCCCCCAAGGCAGTATAGGTTAAGGGAGCAAGGACAAAGGTGGGAGATCCAGGGGCGGATCTCAGAAACTCAGGTGGAGGTGGCGGTGGAAGGTTCTGGGAAAGGTCCGAAGGCAGTTCACTAACGAAAGATAACGAAGGGATGGTGGAGGAGGAGTGGCGCGGTTCAAGAGCTTAGCGGGGCATCATGGTGATCGCCGGAGTCGCACTTACACGCGGAGTCGCACTTTATATGTTCTCTTTTGCTTCTTAGACCTCTCTCTCTCTCTCTCTCTTCCTTCTTTCCGTCCTAAGATTTGCTCGTTTCTACGTACTCCTAGCCACTCTGATACATCTGGCCGACGAGCACCTGCATCGCAGCACACAGTTCGCCATAACTTCCGAGAGCGGAACGCCACCCTCGCCTGGCCCCCGCCAATGGCTCCTCAATCAACTATCCTGTTTTGGAAACGCCGTCTTGGAGTCGTCCTCCTTCTAGGAAGACCAGCGATATCCACAAAAGGCGAATGGCTCGGATCTATACGAGGCGAGGCGCGTCCTTGAAGCACCGGGTTCCTCCTGATTGATTATTAGAGGCGATGATTTTCTTCAGCTTGCATTCGTGTTTGCTCCTAAGGGGACATCTCCATAATTCATGACGTACATCTCAAGACCAGCCCTTTTATAATAAATACACCACTATATCTAAAAGTCTATTAAAAACTATTCTTTTTTCATTAGTATATCACTTGACATTTAAACATCACTATTTTGTATCCTTATTGTTATAGACTTACTAGCTTAAATTTCTTTTGTCTTAAAATTATATCAAATTAGAGAAGTTATTACTCTTATATTATTTTGTAACTACTAAACTTTCTAGTGAGATATTGTCCCAAATCAATCTTATTTTTATTCTTTAATTAAAATTAGTATTAGATTGTTTGGAGTGTAATTAATGGGTTAGGAACAAATTCAAAGTGAAATTAAAAGAGATAAAAAGTGAATTGTCAGCTACTAATATGTTTTATATAGGTATATTGGCATACATCATATGATACAATCAGTTTAAAACAAAAGAAAAGGTGTTGAAATACTTTGTGGAAAGGTTGTATGAGAAAATTGTTATATATGATTTTAAAGGATTGTATTAGTATGAGAAGAATTAAGTTATAGTTGAGCTGTCAAGTTTATCACACAAGGATGACATGAGTATAATACTTGTATAGTTCCTTACATTATCAATTTCATCGTATGAAAACGATATGAATATTAGTTAAATGTGATGTAGTTAGGCAAAGTAGATGGTCGTACTAGTGTGATTATGAAGATTGTACTAGATGATCCATTAGGTTCTTAAATACAAATTTGGTTAAGTTGGTTTCGCGACCATATGAGTACAAGATTTGTCGATCGTACTGAACAATCGATTTGAGCTTAAGTGAAAATTTAGCTAAGCTTGAGAGAACAAATTTGTGTGATATATATGATCATAAGATATGATGGTTTGGATTTTAGTTTACAATAAGATCGTATGACAAATATCATATTGAGTGATGAGTAAAAATGCTAATGAATTAAATCGTGTAGTATGATGTTCATATCATATCAGTACAATTAGTTGATGAGGTCAACAAACTGAGAAGCTTGCAAGATAGTGTTATGGATGGTATTGAACTATCAACAAGTAATATGAACTATGTTAAAGCATAAAAGGTTTGTATGGTATGATCCTAGTGATTGGTGTGTGCATTCATAAGTAATGTGAATAAAAAAGAGTTTGCTTTTGTAATTGAATGAAATTGAAAAGTGCTTAAGTTCAAGAAATATATCTTTAGCTCATTAAAATTCTACAAATTTGGAATTAAAAATCATAGGCGATTAGGAGATTAGTTCTAAATAATCAAGAATGGATAAAAAAATCAAGAGAAGAGACAAAGCAATGAAAATCAATGTGCAACATAGAATAGAAGGGTCGAGTGCTGAGTTGCTTATGGAGATTTATTATAGGCATACTAGAGTGCACATTGCAACACATTGGTCAAACATTCCATGTAGAGGCACGGATGCGACATCAAGAGATCTAAACGTAAAAGAAGAAATTCTAAAATAAAAAAGAAGAAAAGAATCCTAAAATGTTGCTTATGCACGTAAGCATGCATGCCTCTGCCTCACACATGTGGTTGGTGTTACTTATCGTGAGTGCACACGCAATAGAATTGCACACATGGTGGAGAAACTAGCACTCAAAAACCATTGACAAGTAGAGCTTCCACGGGCGGGTATAGTATCGGTTGTTGTGATGTCCCTATGTTTTTCATTAAAAAACTCTCTCTTTTATAAAATGACTTCATAATATGTTTCTTTTTTAATTAAATTATGCTTTGATACTATAAATATGACTTCCATTATTTTGCCACATATTCAATTTATTTTTCTCCCAAATTTTAGTATTCAAATAAATAGAAATCTTCCTAAATTTTGTTCATTTTTTAATTTACAAATACATCAACTTAGTATTTATCCTTACAACATAACAATCACACATTTTTTATCCATAATTATTAATTATTAATAACTAAATCTAAAACCTAAAAATAATTGAAACTATCACAATAACCACATGTCATAGCTTTTATAATTTCTTAAAATATTACATCTAGTTTTTATATGCATAAATAATACTAAATTTATAATATAATTAACAAGTCATTAAGCTTAACTTTAGTAATGTAAACTTTTATAATTTTAATTTTTCTTATTGGTTATACTTGTGGATGATCCTTTTCTTATTGGAGTTCTTATATACATAAAATATTAGTTTCAAAGAAATGCTAAGTCAACTATCACTAATTTAATAGTTATATCAAACAATAAATAAATATATAAAATAAATAACAATTTAACATAATCATATGTAGACTCTAACTAATCATAAGTATCAATAATAATATATAAGGAAACGAAGTCTCATAAATATTAAAATATAAAGAGAATCTATGATATGTTATCAAAAAATAGCTTATTATAATCTCAAAAAGGATAACAAGCATATGTAACTTTTTGTTCTATTTTTAATCTTTTTCTTAATGCGATCTTGCCTATCAATACTTGTTTCTACTTATCTAAGTAAACCTTATGCAGGTCAATGTTATATTTTCCTCTCTCTCTTAGGATAGTCAATAAAAAAATATACTTTTTTAATTTTCTTAATTTCAATAAAAAAAATTATTATTTTTATTTATTATATCATATTTTCATGAATAATCAAGCTTTTTATTTCCATATTTCTGATATACATATCTGATTTTGGATAAATTTAAATTTTTATCAAGATTTAATTTGGAGCTCACAATACTAGTGATGCTTAATAGATTTTTAAAAAAAATACTATATACTAATTAAGATAATATGATGCAAGTGATATTTTAAAATTACTCAAAGATTAGCATTCTAAAATTATAACATAGATTATTCAGTTGAGTAGGTAACAAAATCTTAAACATTAAGCATAAAATTTTATAAATAATTTTTATCACATTTAATTTCATACATTTAACATAAGATATTTAAAATAAACTCTATGCGGAGTACTTTAATAAAAGAAAGCAACTTTAATATTTGATTATTACATAAAATATAAAGTTACTGAAGGAGTGTACATTCGATCCAAGTTTCTGATAAGAAAAGCTAGAATCTCTCCAACTAAAGTTAGGTGCATATTCCTTGTTCACAAAAGTGAAAGTATATAAACAAAAACAAAATTCATTCCAAAATTTTTATTTTCATCTTTTCACAGCTTAGTGAGCATCTCTATTTATAGAGACCTTAAGGGTATATAATAATTTGCTAACAATGTATTTCAGGCAATGATAACAACAAAAGATGAAATAATAAGGTGTGGTTAGTGAGGCATAAGAGAAGATCTGGACGTGGGTTGTCGTGGGTATAGGTTGGTGTGGGTTGAGCGTATCATCAGCTAGGTTCCTAGGTCTGTATGGGTCACGTAAGTAAGTGGATAGGCATGGATAAAAATGAGTGGTGGCTAAACTGACAATGGAGATAAGATGACAAAAATAGTCAAAAGTTTAATTTTAAACCCTTTTGGAAGTAATTTTTAATCAAATTTTTTACTGATGAACTTATGAAACTGGTGCAATGCTAATGAGTGTATGTTTGTGAGCTAATATTTAACTCTCGTGCGTGATCCTTCCTAGGTCGTAAAGAGCTTGGCTTGGTGGTATCGGGCGAATGGGAAATATAGTGCTCTAACAAGTTTGGTACAATATGGTGAAGGTCATCACAGAGAAGCAAAGAGTTCTCGATCGGAGGCTTGTCTTTTCAACAAACTAAAATTTTTTATGTTTATAATCTTTAATTAAAATTATCTCATTATCTAAATATTCTTCTACATATCCTTCTTTACCTTTAAAGCTAATATAGTAATAGGAATGGGTTCATTCAACATAAGAGAATCAAGCTTAAATGATACACTAGATATTAGATGTGATGCTCTGTAAGATGCTAAATCATTAATGTTAAATATCGTACTAGTCTCATACTCTTCTATTAAATCCAACACATACACATTAGTTTTTAATTTTGAATATTCTTAAAAATTTTAGCTTCACAAATTTGTAATTTCTTATAAGATCTAAGAAGGAATTATTTTGACCTAATTCTAATTATAACGTAGTCTTCTTCATAAAATTTCTTAACCTTTCTTTGAGGATTTGCTTATTTCTTATATCTTTTATTACTTAGATTAATTTTTCAAATATTATTTTATATAATAAAGAAATATGAGCAAAGATAGAAGTTTAAAAGTTACTAGTAAGGGAATAATAATAATGAGAGACATTAGCTTATTACTATGAGCCTATATAATAAGTGTTGAATCTAGTAAGGTGGTGGCTAACTCTTTAATTACAAGAAATAAAACTAAATCTCTTTTATCATAAGTCTTCTTAACTTTGGGTAACATGATCAAGCTTAAATTTTATCTTTCTTATTTTTTATCCAAGGGCTTAGAATGTTTTATAGATTTACTAGGCTTAACTAATTAAGATTTCTTATAAGATAGGATAGGGTGTAATGTGATGTTGTTCTTTCATAAACAAAAGAACAAATGTTAGTCTTGCCCTTTAAAGTTACATCCTTATAAAAAATATATGATCTTCTAAAGATAAGATAATTTACATAAGTACATATCACAAAAAATCTTATCACTGTGCTTACTCAATTTCAATGGTATATAATGTTATTACTTATTAAGTATAGAGATTTTATCTATTCATGACTTAGGATAGGAGTTTAGGTGTTCTAATAAAGAAGCTCTTATTGGCTTAATAATCTTTGAGGATATTGTATTAAACTATCATTATCTATGATCATCCTACATGATTGTTCATTAATTTTTATATATGTGCTAAAGATATTTGTGCAAATCTAATCTTTTTGTAATTATGGGGTTTAAGAGTACACCTAACCATGAAAATTTTCATATTTTCTAATTCTAACTTAACTTCTTTATAGGCATTATATTTTCTTCAAATTCTAACTCTTTCTATTCGTTAACATTTTTAAGTTCATAGTCATGGATCTCTTTTAACAACTACATATCTATTTTTATGATTTCTAAAATAGGTAATTCTAGATTTGGTGGATTAACTTGAAGAAGTGGGTTATAATGTAATTTGAGAGGTTTAAAAACTATGACGGATAAGGTAGACAAAGTACAAATATGAGTGGGTTAAGAAATTATGATGAGGGCCTTTGGAGGGACTGGCTTATCATTTCTTTTTAAATAGAGAGTTTTATTTTTTTTTATATTTTTAGCTACGTGATAGACTTTATTTATGGTAGTAATATTTCTCAAGTAAAGTTAAGCCTATATGTATTCCTTTAACCTGAAGATTAAGCCTATATTACACCTGAGTTATAATCCTCAAATTTGTTAATTTACTCTTCAATTGATCCGTCATATTAAGAAAACTTTTTTCATTTACATGACATTTTGACATTATAGGTTACTAAAATAAATCTATTATATAACTTAATCTTAAGGTTTCTCCCAGTTTAGGATACGACTTTATAATTATTAACATATTATTGTTCTAAGTTTCTAGGGAATCTACGAGCAGTATCAATGAGTTTAGTCTTAATAAATTGATACTTTTTTTAATCACTCATTTGGTGCCAGCTGAAGTAATCAACCATAATAGTCTATCAATTTATGTAATCCTTAGAATCAAAACTACTTTCAAAAGTTAGGGAATCCAGGTTCATATCAGGGATATGCTCTCTCTTAATGTCGCTTAAGTCTTTCCTTCTTATTATCATTTTGGTCTAATTGATCTAATAGTTCATTTCTATTTCTATGATCATAATTTCTCTAAGAAAATATCTTGATTAGATTTATTAGAAAGATCATAATGTCTTCTATAATTCTTATTTCTTTTAGAGTTTTCTTTTCTAGATTATTATGTATGATTCTTTTTTATTATCTTTTTCTTTTTTAGGATTTGGTTCACGTTTTTGATTTAGGAGGATTTTTCTAACAATTTGGGTGAGTTAAGGTATTAATTAGGATATTTCTTGCATGAAATATTTGTTTAAATTTTTTTAGTTTTGGATTGTTTCTTGATTTTGATTTATCATTTGATAAGACCTACTACATCTTTTGGACATCAAAAGATTTGACACATAAGAGAATATCATGAAAAGAAAATAATATGAGATATCTTCTTTTTTTGGACAAACTTAGACTTCTATTAGGGTTTATTTTAACTCTTATAATACTAAAAATACTTAATAGATTATTAAAAAATAAGAAAAGATATTATACACTAATTAAGGTTAAATGACATGTGAGGTCTTTTAGAATTGTTAGAAGATTAGTGTTTCAAAGTTGTAACATAGATTATTAAATTGAGTAGATGACAACACCTTAAACATTAAGTATAAAATAATATAAAATGGTCTTTATCACATCCAATTTTTCACATATAAATAAAAAAATTTAAGACAAATTTTATGTGAAGTACTTTAATAAAAAATAATAACTCTAACTTTAGATTACTATCTTGAAAATAAGAGTTACTAAAATAGTGTACCACTTTTATGATTATGTGGGTGTAGCAAAAGTGAGAATTTGTTTATTTATTGACTCTCCTTTTAACAGTTCTCTCACCTTTGATAAATTATCTCTCAATAGGGTTTCATTGTTGGCTCCCTTGATAGAAGTTCTCTCACTTTTGATCCTCATCTCTTATAAAGGAAGTTGGAATCTCTTTAACTAAAGTTGAGACTCCTCGCGCTGCTGTCGTCGTTTCTAGGACCGACCGACGCCTCACCGGCACAGGTACCTACGTAGTGTAGTGTCGGTCGCACATTCATAATAGCGTTCGGACTCTTACACTCTTTTTTAATAAAGACGAAAGTACACAAATAAAAAAAAAATTATTTCAAAAGTTTCATATTCATTTTTTTACAATTTAGTAAGCATCCCTATTTATGGATCCTTAATGATACAATAATAATTTGTTGATCCTACGTTTTAGGCGATGGTAATAGCATGCAGTGAAATGATAAGTGGTGAAATAGTCGAGCATGATTGGTGCAGCTTGGACGTAGGCCTTAACATGTTTAGTCCAACTTTGTAGGTAGGGGTCAAGTAGAATAACATGTGTTAGCGAGTTAGTGGGGGTTGGTGGGTCATCACGGGTCAATGCATATCGTCACAGGTGATCAGTGTGCCCAGGTTAGTGCGTGTCATGTGGGTCAGTGGGTAGTCACGAGCGATGGCTATGGCTATTAACAGTAGTGGTACGACAGTAGACAATGATGGATGATGACAAACGGTGTAGAAATAGCTAAAAATTCAATTTTAAGATCTTTTAAAAGAAATTTTAAGCAATATTTTACATCAGTAGACTTATGGAATTGGTGCAGCACTAACGAGTGTATGGTTTTGAGCTTAGTTGCTCGTGCTTCAATATGTTTGCATTAATTATAATAATGTTGCCTATTGGCTATTAGCTGCCTCACGATAATAATGTCAATCATTTGGCACGTTGTCTACTAGCCATCTCACAAAAATAATTCTTTTAACTTATTTTCAAATCTATAATCCTTAACTTTTTATAGTATTCAACTATATGCATATTTTTTACATCAGCACATTAATGTCGTGCTTACAATGCTAATCATGTCAAATAATTTCAAAAAATAATTTAAAAATATTAAAAGAAACTCTAAAACAAATTAGAAGCACATTTAATTTTTTTATTATATTTTCAATCCTATTCTAAATATGATCTTATTTATTAAAACCTATTTTCACTTAACTAAGTAAACCTTATATTGGCTAATGCTGCTATTCTTTGTCTCTCTTAAGATAGTCAATCAATATCTGCTTTTTAGTTTACTTAGTTATAATAAAAATATCATTTAATATTTTATTATATCTTATTTTCATGTACAAGTATACTCACTATTTTCATATTTTTTATGTGCTTACCTCTGTAGCAAATTATAATAATGCAACCCACTGGTCGTTAGCCACTTCATGAGAGTAATGTCAACCATGTGACACGCTGGCCTGTAGCCATCTCACAATGATAATTTCCTTAATTTATTTTTATATGTATAGTCCTAATTTTTCATATTATTTATGTAATAACTTATCAAATATTATGCTTGTGTAATTAATTAAATCAGATAATTTTACATAATAATTTATGAATATTAAAAAGGTATACATCTAATTATAATTACATATTTTCTACATGAGTATATTTATATCATATGCTCTGTATAAGATTCACATGCAAGAACTTAATTTCATCCATCAATAATACATCAAACATGCTCATGTATATTTAGTTAGGGAGCCTACTTCACATGTTAGGTCTTGAATTCAATATTCAATACTACATGAAATATGTGTATGTAATATTTATACTAGAATGCCTACTTCACATATGAGGTTTTAATTTCAATGATCAACATTACATCAAACAGATGCATATAATATTTGAACTAGATTACTTCAAGAGTTTTTTTATGTGCTTAACCTTATTGTTAATCAAATTCTTTTGTTTCTTAATTTTAGCCTATTAAGCAACACATGCCTCAACTTAATATAAAAAATTCAAAAATTCTATTTTTCAAGATTTGTAATTCCTTCATTGTAAAACTTATTTCAAATTAATAAATTTTTTTTTCTCTTTTTTCAAGCAATTTGTTTTTCTCAATTTTTCATCTTTTTTGAAATCTTAGCTATGAAACTCAAGGGATTTTGCACACCATTAATCTAATAGCTAAATAAGATCTTGATTAGAATCAATCATTGCAATCTTTAATTTTTTTCCCAAATCTTCCAAACATATAAAGCTTTAATTTCGATATTATATAATGAATTTTATTTAGAATCTCATGAATTCAAATCTAAAAATTATGAAAATAGAAATGATTTTGGGTTTTAGTATTTTTGACTTACGTGAGGTCCACGGTGCAAATTGGTTTCAAGTTTTTTATTCTCACAAAAGGATGATGGTAATCAATGTTTCATCATTAAGGAAGCTATGGATGAAATTTTAATCGGTTGCACAAAAATCCTCTCTTAATGTTTAGTTAAGCACAAGAACAGGGGAGAGAGGAAATGCTATTTTTAGAAAGATCCAATATACCAATGCTATAACTTCCTGGCTTTACTAAATTGATTTATACCCTTCATTTAACATTTAAGAATACATGATCTTCTTCTTGGAACTATTTCTTTCTATGTTTCATGTAAAATTTCTTCTCTTGATAATCTTGTACTTTTGATATTCGCTCATGAATCATTTGAATATGCCATGTTATTTCATTTATCAATTTTTGCCCCAATTGAGCTTTGTCACCTGCTTTATATCATTATAATGGTGATTGATATTTTTTATCATATAGTAACTAATATGACACCAAGCTTATGGTAGATTGATAACTATTATTATAAGTGAATTCAATCAATACTAGAATCCTAACTTTTACCAAAATCTAATATATTTAGTCTCAACATATCTTACAAAGCATTTATATCATTAAGTTTGTTTATCTATTTAAGAATGAAATACTATGCTGAGTACTAAATGCTTCGTGTATTATTTTTCATAAATACAAGGTGAATTTAGAATCTTGATTAAGTATACTTTCAAACAGTACTCTATGTAATCTTATAATTTGATCAACTTAAATATGTACTAACCTTTCAATTATAATTGTCCTTATAACATCATATTTTTGAGTAATTTTTGGTAACATACTTAACTTTACTGATATTTCTTCTTATTTTCATATTGAAATAGGAGGAAGTTGCAACATCCCACTTGGTCTGTATTGCTTCCCTTTCACTAAGTGACATATCATATACTTGCTCAATAAATCATATATATCAATTTTTATGTTGTTCCTCCAAAATCTCTTTTTTAAGTCATGATACAATTTTTTTGATTCTTGGATGCACTACATAGCTTGTTCCATGAGATTTTTTAATAAAATTTGTTTTCATATATCTATTGTAGGAATACATATTCTATTTATATAGAACAAAACTCCTTTATTTGCATTAAAATTTGTTTCCTTTCCTTCAACAATTTTGGTCTTGATTTGTTGGATTCATCATTTATAATTTTTGTAACATTCAAAGCTGTAACCATTCAACTGTAATAGCTAACTGAGAAAAACTGCTTATGACAACAATTACATTTAATTCCAATTGATTCATTTCAATTATTGACTTGCCTTTTCCAAGCTTGGTATTATGCTATGAAGACTAGCTCTTTAGCTTAATGCATTAACTATAACTTTAACTTTACTTGGATGTTAAACAATATTAATGTCATAATCGTTAAGTAAGTTTAGTAACTTTTGCTATTTTAAATTTAACTATTTTTTATGAAAGTATACTTCAAACTTTGGAGAATAAAAAATAAATAACTTTTCATGTCATAAAAATAGTATCTCTAAGTCTTTAACATAAACAAAGTTACAGTAAACTCAAGATCATGTATAGGACAATGTTTTTCATGATGACATTGATGGCTTGAAGAATATATTATAACTTTGTCATTCTGTATTAATACACATCCAAGTGCTTACAAAGATGCATCAGTATATACCTAAATTTTTTTTTCTCTCTCAAACATTAAGTGTTGAAGTTAATTTCTCCTTTAAAGTTTGAAAGTTTCTTTCACAGTTTGAATTTCATTCAAAAGTCACTATCTTTTGCATTAATCTTATTAATGATATCATAATCTAAGAAAATTCTTTTATAGTTTTTTTAAATACTCATTTAAACCTAGAAAATTTTACACTTTAATTAAGTTACTAGGCATAGGCAAACAATAACTATTATTTTGTCAAATTTTATAAATTTCTTCTACATTGACTATAAGCCTTAATATTGATATATTAGATAACCAGAAACTATATTTTGAATATTTGCATAAAATTGGTTCTTTCATAGCCTTTGTAACACTAAATGCAACTGCCTTTTATGTTCTGCTTCATTTGTAGAGTAGATCAAAATATTATTAATAAAAATAATAACAAAAAGATCTAATAATTACCTAAACACTCTATTCATCAAGTCTATGAAAGTTGTTTGAGCATTTGTTATATCAAAAGACAATATTAAAATTTATAAATAACCATATCTAGTTTTAAAAGTAGTTTTTGAAATATCTTCTCTTTTATTTTCATTTGATGAGATCCATATCGCAAATCAATCTTTGAAAGTAAGCTCATTGTAATTGATAAAATAATTTATCTATTCTAAACAAAAGATATTTTTTCTTAATTATTATCTTATTCAATTCTCTATAATCAATACACATCCTTAAACTTTCTTAATTCTTCATAATTAATACATGTGTACCTCAAGAGGATATATTAGGTATGATAAATATTTTATAAATTGGATCCTATAATTATGTTTTTAATTCTTGTAATTCAAGTGACACCATTTTATAAGGTATTTTTGAGATTAGTTTTGCTCTTGATATTAAATCAATCATAAATTCGATCTTTCTATTAGAGGACATTGTATGTAAATCTTCAAAGAAAATATTTTATTTAAATGCTACTAAAACTTCCTATAATCGTAGTTATTTATTTTCAATTTTTATATTGATGCCACATAGTGTTTACAACCTTTCTTTTCCAATATTTTAGCTTTTAGAAAAAATATTATAAAAACTATTTTATCTCTACCAAAAGAAACAGTATCAATATCACCTATTATTACAAATCTTTAATATATTTTTCTAATAGTTAATAATGGCCTAATAAAATGTTAACTAATATATTTAAATAATAACATTTAATTTTGATAGTTTTATAAATAATCAATATAGATTTATAAGATGTCTAATTCATTTTCACATTTTATTTGATATATTTATATATTTTTATCTCCTCTCTTTTAAGTAGCTTTACTAAAAGAGGAGTTTTTAAAATATGCATTTCAACTAATAGTCATGTATCAGATCAACTAATATAAAAGAATACGATATGTCATAATTGAATAAAGCTATTATAGGTATATCATGTAGAATAAGAGTATCTATGATAATAACAGATGTGCAAAAGCCTCTATTTCGATGATGGCATAGATTGCAGGCTATGCAATCTATTGTATAGCTATAGAAGCATGTCCTTAACAAGTAACATATGTATCATAAGGTGTACTAATAGGTCTTAATGTTATAGGTCTTGTGTTAGTTTTCATTCCACCATTAGCCTTTTAACATTTTTGCTTTTCTTCAACATTCAAAAGATAATGAACAATAATATGGTCGACTTGTTAACCCCTGTAGCATTTAATTGGCATTGAGTTATGACACTCTTTGAAACAAAACTTTGCATAGATTTTAAATTGTGGCCTATGGTTGGACCTTGATTAAGCAAGGACTGTAAGAAATCGTGATCTTAATTCATTTACAATTAGTTTATTGAATTTTGATACACTTTTAGATGAAAAATTTAATCAACTATTCAACCATTATGTCATTTAAAAATAAGTCCATAGTACTTCGAATGTTTTAATACCAACATTGTGATGTTCTAATTTTTTTTTTATAAAAAACTTTATAATTTTTCTTAGTTGAATTTATGCTCTGATTATTTTTAATTAAATCATATTCTAATACTACAAATATGGTGTTTCTTATTTTTGTCATATATTTAATTTATTTTTTTCTTTAATTTTAGAATTCTAAGGGACAAAATCATCCTTAGATTTTGTTTATTTTTTAATTTACAAATACATCAATATAATATTTATACCTATAACATAATAACCACATAATTTATATCGAAAATTATTAACTATAATTAATTGAATCCAATAACTATAAATAACTAAAATTATCACGACTACCACATATCATAGTTTCGATAATTTCTTATAGTATTACATCCAGTTTTCAAACCAACACACACACACGCACACACACGCACACACATGCACACACACACACACGCACACACATAATTTTAGAAGATTAGTATTCTAAAATTATAGCATAGATTATTAAGTGAAGTAGGTGACAACACCTTAAGAATTAAGCATAAAATCCTATAAAATAATTTTTTATCACATCCAATTTCACATAGATAAAATAATAAATTTAAGAAAAATGTTATGTGAAGTACTTTAGTAGAAAATAACAACTTTAGTTTACTACCTTGAAAATAAAAGTTTTTGAAAGAGTATATCTTTTTTACGATGATGTGGATGTAGCAAAAGTGAGAATTTGATTGGTTACCGACTCTCCTTGTAGAAGTTCTCTCACCTTTGATAAATTATCTCTCAATAGGGTTTCATTGTTGGCTCCCTTGATAGAAGATCTCTTAGATTTGATCTTTCTCTCTTATAGGGGAAGTTGAAATATATGTAACAAAGTTAGAAATACACTCTTTGTTCACAAATATAGAAGGACAAAAGTAAAAGAAATTTTTAATTAAATCATATTCTAATACTACAAATATGATGTTTCTTATTTTTGTCATATATTTAATTTATTATTTTCTTAAATTTTAGAATTCTAAGGGACAAAACCTTCCTTAGATTTTGTTTATTTTTTAATTTACAAATACACTAATATAACATTTATACCTATAAAATAATAACCACATAATCTATATCTATAATTATTAACTATAATTAATTAAATCTAATAAGTATAAATAACTAAAATTATCATGATTATCACATATCATAGTTTCTATAATTTTTTACAATATTACATCAAGTTTTCAAACCAACATACACACACACACACACACACACACACAAACACACATGTATAATACTAAAATTACTACATTATTAATAAGTTAATCAACTCAAACCTTATAATGAAAACTTTTATAACTTGAATTTTTCTTATAAGCTATTTTTATGGATGATCTCATTATTATTGGGATTCTATTGTACCCAATATTAGTGTTGAAGAAAGACTAAGTCAACTATTATTGACATAGTAGACTATCTCCAAAAATTAATAAACATATAAAATAAGTAATAATTTAGAACAATCACATGTAAGGTCTAATAATAAGTATCAACTTTAGCATATAAGTAAGCATAGTCTCGTAAATATTAAAAATATAAAAGAGAAAATATGATGTGCTATAAAAAATATGTTATAATTTTTAAAACAAAAAACAAGCACGTACAATTTTTATTCTATTTTAAATCTTTTTCTAAACGTGGACTTATTCATCAACTCTTATGTCTACTTAACTAAATAAATCTTATACAGATCAATGTTGTTACTCTCTTTTCTCTCTTAAGATTGTCAATTAGTATCCACTTTTTAATTTACTTAATTATAATAAAAATCTTATTTATTGACTTATTATATCATATTTTCGTAAAAAATCATGGATAGTCTTTTCATATTTTTGTTAAGCATATTTTGATCATAAATTACAATAATGCAGCACATGGGCCACTAGCCAGCTCATGTTGACAATGTCAATGATGTGACACACTAGTCATTGTCATCTCACAAAGGTAATTCTCTTAATATATTTTCACATGTGTAGTCTTCATTTTTTTCATAGTATTTAACTAAAAATATATTTTTATATCTGTACATCAACGTCATACTTACAAAGTTAATCATGCTGAGCAATTTCACATATTGATTTAGTAATATTGAAAGGAATTCTAAAAGAAATAACAAATACATACAATTTCTTATTATATTTTTTAATCATTTTCTTATTGTGATCATATTTAATGACTTTTATTTTCACTTAACTAATAAATCTTATACTGACCAGTGCTATTAATTTCTCTTTCTCTCTCTCTCAAGATAATCAGTATTCATATTTTAATTTACTTAATCACAATAGAAATATCATTTATTGATTTATCATATCATATATTAATGTATAACCATGCTCACTCTTTTCTTATTTCAGACTTGCATATCTTTGCAAACAATTACAATCATGATGTCGACTGGCCATAAGCCTACTCACAACGGCACTATCAACCATGTGGTACACTAACCTTTAGCCACCATTGTGTGATAATTTTCTTAATTTATTTTAATAATTATAGTTCTCAGTTTTATAGTATTTATGTATAAGCTAAATAATTATCATGCTTATAAAAATAATCATACCAAACAATTTTATATAAGAATTTATCAACATTAAAAAAACATATCTAGTTATAAGTACATATTTTCTAGGATTTTTGTATGTCTTATGAGACATATCAATTTTTATTTGATTTGATTATCAAGGATGTTATTGTTGTCTCATAATTTATAAACCATTTAAGTTTTAGTCAAAGGATAAATTCTTATTTTTCTAATTAAATATCCATATAAACGGGAAAGAATGATGTATGAAATAATTTAAAAGAATTCAAAGTAAATTCATAAGTGTTCAAAATGAATTAAGATTAGTTCAAAATTTGAGAAATTTAAAGAATTTTGGTAATTAAACTTCATGAATTTAGATCACTTGAAGAAAATATTTTTGAGAAATTCAATTACCTTTATGATAAAATACTCCTTTCTTTCTTCCTTCTTTCTTTGCTCTTAGCCATTATCACGCTTTCAACATCCATTGGTGCGGCTCTTAAAAGAAGGTTTGTTGACGACACTTGAAAGATAGATCATATTATTTTTGGTTTTAGAGTGTTTTGATTTTATGTCAAACGATAATGAAAATAAAAAGATAATCACAGAACAAGCCATAAAAACGAATCAAGAGATTGAAGTGGTTTTAGTCATTATGATCATGTCGACTACTTTATCGTAGAGCTTGGAGGCATATGTAGCTCTATTAACAAAAAAAAATGTGTTGATGAAGGTAGTGTTAAAATCTGAATTCTTTTTTACGAGGAATCTAAAGAAAATTTGCCAAAAGAAAATACCTTAATTGGAGGAATTCTAGATAAAATATTAATCTCAAAATAGTTGAAGAGAATGATACAAATGACATCAATCTCACCTTTTCAATGCTTTCAAATAAACAACATCCTTATAAGATAAATGCTACACTTGATTTATCGACTTATGATGGAACAATAGATGTAAAGAAATAAGATACGTGGTTAAAACAATTAGAGATATATTTATCTCTATAAAACTATTCATCTATAGACAAAGTGGCATATGCTCGATTGAAAATAACGAGTAATGCCTTAGCTTTGTGGAATGCTCACCTAAGAAATGACACAATTATAGAAGTGACTTGGAGCTAATTTAAGATATTAATCTAAGAAGAATTTTATCTTATCGATTACATAAAAAAATGTGAAGAAAGTAGCATAGTCTATGATACCAACATGAAGAAATGGTATGAGAATACACCATAGAATTAACAAGCAAGTACATTTACTATGAATATTGAAAATAAGATTGAAACTAATTGGAAAAAATTAGAAGGACAAAATAATAGGAGGTCTAAGTTAAAAAATTATCAACAAAAAGAAGAAAATTTTTCAACAATGTTAATAATAGCCACATCTAATAACATGCATTATATCATCAAAAATAAAAAAAATTGTGGTTATTGCAAAATGATAAGACACATAAAAATGTTAAAAATTATACCACAAACGTTTTCTAGAAATGTTCAAAAAGAATAAAGACCTTATTACCAAATTACTATGGTGACTCCAAAAGAGATCACATGAAGCAAAACAAAGAGACTAATTCTTCCCTATTAGAATACAAGTAAAGAAAGAACTTATCAGTGCTATTATCGATGTTGAAAGTGATAAGAACCTTATATAAAAAAGTATCGTGAAAAGATCAAAGTTGAAGACTATACCACATCCAAGACTATAATTTAATAAAGAGTTTGATGCGAGAGTTGAAAAATAATGTAATATGAAGTTTGCTATTATCAAAAACTATATTGATGATGTAATGTATGAAGTCATATCTTTTTATGCCTCTCAAATAATATTAGGGAGTCCCTACTTATAGAATCAAGGTATTATCTACTATTAACAAGTATAATGATGATAATTTATGAAGGATGGACAACACTTCCTTCAAACTTGAGATAAAGAAGCATTGAAAAATGGTGTTATTTGTGTGGACTAGATGAAGAAGCTAGTGAAGACTTGCCAAAACTATGGCTACTAACAAAATAAAAAGAACTACTTCATGGGACCCATGGAGGTTTTCTTCTCCCAGAGAAGATAGTTAAACTAGATATGTTAGAAAATCAATTCAACAAAGAAGATTTGATGAAAATTAAATAAAAAAAGAGACCTATTATTAGGAGATCATTTCCAAACTCATTGAATCTAAAATGGATGAAAAACCAAGGGAGGAGACAACGATAAAAATTGATGTGCAATACAAAGTATCAGGACCAAGCCCTGAGTCTCACTTAGAGATTCACTGTAGGCAAACCAAAGTGCATGTTACAATGCGCAAATTAAGTTTCACATGCAGAGGCATGAATGTGCCCTTGTGAGATCTGAACCCAAAGAAAGAAATGTTAAAAAATGAAAAAGGAAAAGCAAAATGCTGCTCGTGTGTTTAGGCATGCACATAACCATGTGTCTAACTTCGAGCAATGCACACCTAGCATTGGCTCAGCCACGTGTCTTGCACATGACTCTTAGATGCAGCGATGCCGACATGCATTGGGACGTACAAGTGATCGACAATATGTGCATTACATGTGAGGTTGGTGACCCTTACTGCGAGCACCAATGCATGCAAAAACTATGTGTGAGTGGGGGTAGTAGCTCACAAAAGCCACTAGCAAGGACAGCTTTAGTGCCCAAACATAGGGTCACTTGACCCAAAATTTGTGGAATTTTTTACTATTGGGAAAATGAAAAATGTGATTTTTATATTTTAGTATTATTATATCTTAATCTCTATATAAATGGGTAAGAATCATATATGAAATTATTCAAAAAAGTTTGAAGCAAATTTAGAAGATTGTAAAGTGAATAAAATTTAATTCAAAGTTAGTTCAAAATAATTTAAAATTTGAGAAATTTAAAAAATTCTTGGAATTAGAACTTTTTAAATTTAAAACCTCATAAAAAGAATCTTCTTAAAAAATTCAATTTCCTTTATAACAAAACACTCTTCTCCTTCTTCTTCTTGCTTTGCTTCTAATCATTATCATGCTCCACATCTACTACTACTACTTTGAAAAGAATGTTCACTGACTTAAGCACATGGTGAAAACACCTTGCTAACAGATCCGTTGGAACATTGAGAGAGAGTTAGAACTACTTCTAAGACTTACACTAATCTTTAATATAAAGGATTTGATCCTAAAAAAAAGTTGTCTAACAACTCACACCTAAAGTACTCATGTTGGTAATGAAGTGACAAAATACATACACAATTGAAGTTCTTAGAATGCTAAAAAGGAAAATCAGATTTTACTTGTAAAAATAAGAAATAAAGTGGTTAAGTACTTTCTTGGTAATTTAATGCTCTTGTGGATGCTGGATAATGGGTCAGGATCTCCCTTATTTTAGCATTTTGCTCGCATTCCCAAGGCACCTTCTGAATAACATCGTCGAATGGATCACATAACATACACTCATGTCAAACAAGATTAGTGGCAGTACTTCATTATTTTATTCCAAGTTTTTTTATTTATAACATGGTGAGCTTTTTAATTTATAGAGACTTTAAGAGTAGAATTATAATTTGCTAGCATAGGAATACAAAATAGCATTTAGGAATACTAACAGACACATTTTTTAATTTTAAAAGACATTTTTAAAATTTAAAAAATCATCGCAAATTAGAAAAATTATTTGAATTCTAAAAAAAATAATACATTGAAAAGCAGCAAAAATTAATTGATATAAGAATTTACCAAATAGGCTTATGCATTCTGAGCAATGTTCAACAAACCACGAGAAGACAGGTAGCTCGATAAATATGGCATCGACATAAAGGCATAGTGACTGCTTGGGTTGGTGGGTTAGTAGGGGTTGATAAGTGATTGCTGGTTCATGAATCATAGGTGAAAGTGGGTCAAAGTGAATAATGCATGTCAAATGAATCAGAAAGATTCAACAGGTCAACAAAGGTCAATCAGGCCATGCGAGCAACAATAAAAATTGTTAATGATGACAACAATAATAACGGGTGGTGGACTGCAAAAACAACACCTCAAAACTCAATTTTAAGCTTTTTAAATTCATTTTCCATCAAATTATGCATTGGTATAATCATGGGACTATTACAGGAATATCTTAGATTGAATTTATAGATAAAAATCTAAAAAAAATCATTAATTGATCTTCAAAAGACTTAAACAAAAGTGTAAATACAAATAATTTGACAAAAATAAAACAAAAATATGTAATAAATAAGGGTTCACTATAATTGACCATTGCATTGACTATGATAATGAAGAATAATGAAAAGTTCAAGAGCCAATAATAGCATAGATCTAAGTCTAAATAGGATTAACATGTCATTAAGTGAAACTTTTATATGATGTATGGGATGTTACTACATCACTTACCCTTTAATAATTACTTCAATTGTATAAGTCTAACTATGTTATAAATATATTATTTTATAATTCAACTAACATCTAGAGCCCTTCTTAATGAAGGGAAAACCCCTTTTTTAACCATTGTTTTCATTATTATCATAATGGTTTATTTCCTTAAGATCTTTTATGAAGTTTCCTTATCTGAATTGTTATAATTTTAGAATCAATTCCAATAATAGGATTTTAGGTGATAATACTAATCGTAACAACAATGGCTCCATTTTTCAAACACATATTCTTCCTTGAGAAAAAAATATAGCCCAACCATGCATGCTTTTATCATTAAGCTAGCAAATTTAGAGTTGTAATTTGAATATATTCCCCATTTTTTTTATGTTTTCATCATCTTCCATTTTAGATATTCCTAAAATATTTCACCTTGACCTTTGTCAATTATGTTGATGATTCCTACATCTGTTATGAAGTCCTCGACAAGGTACCTTTTCAATTGTATCACGACCTTTCAAGTCACTTGAATCTTATAATATCTATTCTATTTAGATGTGTTCAATGGTCAGAGTCTATTAATCACTAATAGCTTCATATAGATTCTACATCAATTGCTCAGATGACACAATTCTTGTTGTCATCAAGGTTAATTAGTAGTTTTACTTGCCAATTATGTGTCCCTTCAAATATAGAGAAAAAATAATGATAAAATCATAGATGCTCAATGAAGAAAATATTTAGGGTGCTTTCCTATCTGTAATTTTTGTTACTTTCTCTTGTATCGCTCTCCCTTTTCTTTTGCTCTTTTTGTTCTCTTATTCTAACTATTAACTCGAGCTACCTTACAAGGATCTCCTACAATTAACGATAAGACTCTTGTTATGCTTGGTTGAGAATAATGAAAATCTTCTTACTAAAAGGCTATAGATATTTTTTTTGTCACCTTGCTTTTTTTTTTCACTTATTGTGGCTGTTTTTTATCATTATGCTCTATTATGTAACTTTTTATGCCTTTGAAACTCTTTTATAAGCACCTTGTTATTTTGTTGAATCTTTTATAATTTTTATTTTTATATTTTTCACGTAGTTTTAATTGTGAAAAATAGAAAAATGAAGTTATTTTGTTGATCGTCATTATTCTTCTATCAAAATATATTTTTAAATATATTAATATTAGATGCATTATTCGTCATCTTCCTCCTTACTGAAATAGCATATTAAGTTAAATTCTAAGCATGCTCAAACTAGTGTTGAGGCTATATACCAAAAAAACAAAAGCAACTTAGGCTAGACCATAAATGAAATATATTAGTATACTTGATAACAAATATTATTTTATGATGCCCATAAAGAAGTTTGATAAATAAACTATGAGAGAAATAGTTGAGTTTACACAAATCAAAGCATGATAAACATACGATGCTTTTCCTATAAAGAAATATCTTTTGGTATATTATCATTCAAATAAATGACAAGTAAAAAAATAAGCATAGACATAGGAGTTATGTGCGTGTTTTTTGTAATTCGAAAAGGAGTTGATGAGAAGAAATTTCATAAAATGGATTATCAAAAAGAGTTTTTAAATGTGTTTTCAAAAGGAATTTTGTTTACAGAATGCTATTATGTAAAACAATGAAGATGGTGAAGTTAAGAAAAAAACCAAGAAGGAATGTCTTTTCTTTCTATTCCTTTGTTATTCTCTCTTATATGTCATAGAGGCATGTACTGTCATTGTACAATTACCTTTTTGCAAAAATAAAGAAAGAATTAGGAAATTAATTTCTTGAAATCAAAAGAAAAAAGAAAAGTAATAAAAGTTTTACATTAATAAGTGTTACAAACTAGAATCCAATTGAAATAAAAGGATTCTAATAATCAAAGGATGCTAATAGTAAAAGATTCTCATATAATGTCTGACTAATAGGAAGGTTTTAATGCTCCTAAGTTAGAGCATACAAATGTTTTATACCTAATTTGTCAATAAGAAATTGAAATTAAGCACATCTTAAAGGTATAGTAAAGTTAATAAACCATGGTTGATTATAAAGAACATGAGTTGTTTTAAGATGTCCTATTTGGTTAAATTGATTTGTATCTTTCATTTGCATTATTTCATTTAATTATAAAAGAATTTTTTCTTCCTCATGCTCAATGCAAATAGCACAAAGCAAATTCTAAACTTGTGAAAAGTGTCAAGTTCCTCCCAACTATTTTTTAGCAAATTGCATAAGTAGATACACTAAGACCATGGTGGTTTTCCTCACTTATAGCCTTTCTCATGGTGAATTTGTAAAGAGCATTACTTTGTCCAAAATATTGTTGTAAATCTTCTCAAATTATTTTAGCTACATAGAGGCAAGACTTTGTTCAATAACTTAAGAAATAAGATTACAAAAGTCAAAAGACAATTATAGAGTTATACTTTTTCTAGATATAATATTCAATAACAATAGAATCAATCATATGAATGCTACCATCTAAAAAAAAGTTTTTAATTATGCATCAAATCTATTAAGCATATTAGAATATCATACAAAATAATTTGTATCAATGAAAGAACATAGGCTAAATTTAAATAGAAGGCAATATTCAAATCAAATAAGAGAAAACAAAATAACAATATGTTGTTGTAAAGAAGACTCAAGAATGTGGATCAATAGTGTAATAGCATTTAAAATAATAAAGAAAATGAATGAAAATTGAAGGAAAAGGGAAGTAAGAAAAATGGCATTTCTTTACACTCATTTGCTAATATCTATTACTATTTTTTAGAGGCATGTGTCTTAATTTATACAAATGATTTTATAAAAAAACATAAAGAAAAAACTAAAACATTAATTTTCTATCATTAAAAGAAAAAGAAAGAAAATAATAAAATCTTTATAATATCAAAAATAAAAACTAAGAACTAATAGAAATAATAAAAAAATGTTAAAATGTTAGGATGATAAAATAATAAAAAATTGTTAAAATGTTTTTAAAGTTTTTAATATTCATAAAGACTAAAACATTTCTAATTGTTTTGAAAGATATAAAAAATATAAGAACAAAATCATTTTTTATTGAATTGAAAAAATTAAAAGAAAAGGGGTGGGCCTTATAATCAAGTGTAATCACCTCACTTACCTTTCTAACCTTATCCCATCTTACTCATCTTTTTTCCTAATGAATCATATGCATATTTAACCAAGGCCCTACCTATCTTGAGGTAAAAGACAACCTTGCTCAACTTAATTATTTTCTTCTCACATTCTTGTTAGTCAATGACTTTGTATAGTGCCACATAATCAAGTGTAATCCTCTAGGTTCTCCAATTGGTTGCCATCGATACATTTTTAGTTGGTCATTTAGTGTGTACCCATCAACTTTTTATGAGTCCTTGATTGATTTAATTTAATAAAGTTTCTTAAATGTTAATTATGAGATTTGACTAGAGGAAGTCATATGATTTATTATGAAAAACTAAATGAAAGTGAAAAACATGTATAAGAAATAAAAGTTAAAAACAATAAAGTGTTGCAAACTAAATAGGAAATATCATGAACAAGAAAAGCATATGAAATAATAATTGGCTATAAATAATGTAGATGCCAATACTAATACAAATAAAATTTTTTCTTTCATTTTCATACTTGCTATTGTAACCTAACCCAAACGCAGACACTATTGCAATATGGGTTTTTTGAGTCTCATAGCTAAGATGTTATTTTGTTATAGGATTTCTTCTAATTACATATTTTTTTAATATCATATTAGGTATATCTTATTATGAGATTATGTTTGTTTATGTACATTTTAGAACAAACCTTATAAAAATTTATCACTTACTAACTATACAATAGTCATATCATATGCCCAAGCATATAGATTAGGAGTCAATAAAAATCTCATTCATCATTTTTTTATTTCATTTTATATTTTATTATTCAAAAAAATTGTTATATTTAAAATTTGATCTATTATTTTTATGCTTGCATATTGTTAGTTAAGCTAACAAATAACATCATTAAATATATATGTAAGCTTCTTATGCACTAACTATAACAATTTATTAAATAAACTAAAACACAACTCAATAATAATGATAGCACTTAAAACATGTCAATATTTCAAAAACTATATTTTTTTGGAAGTACAGAATAAGTGACACAACATTATAATCTCAATATTATAATATATATGATTATTATATTATTTTTATCTATTATCAATTAGCAATTGATTTTTTCGTTATAAATTTTAAGAAATTATAGCATTTTATATAATTAGAACCATTTGCACTAATTTTTTTGTCAAAACATTATAAATTATGTTTTATAAAAATTGACTATATATTAAATAATCTTGTTAGAAGTTGAATTATCTGATACATCTATCATACAATATGATTAGCTAATCAAATTGTCTTATTTGTTATCAACACCATCTTTTAGCTATAATTTGATTGGAACATCTGCTATAGATGATTGCATCATAAACTTTTGTAATAGTAAAATATGACAATTGAAAATCTGATAACTCCCCAAAGCTCAATTTTTAGTTGAAATATTTGAAAATGAATAATTAAACCCCTTAAACTATTATAAAATTAGATCTGACATAGATTTAATCTCAATCTCAAGAAAAACAATTTTTTTAATGTCTTAAACTTATTTTAAATATTTTTCCATTCTAAATAATTCTTGTTATAAGTTCTATTAATAAAATAGATGTATGATCATCATTATTCATTTATCAAAAAAAAATTTTATATATTAATATTAGATGATTTATCCTTCTTCTTCTTCTATATTGAAATATCGGATCAAGTTAAATTCTAAACATGCTCGAACTAGTCTTGAGACTATATACCAACAAAACAAAAATAACTTAAGATCAGACCATCATTTGAATGGGTTAGTATGCTTGATAACTAATACTATTTTATGATGCCCATAAAGAAATTTGATATACTAACCATATATTGTTGTATCATATGCTCAAGGATATAGATTACGAGTCATTGAAAATCTCATTCATTTTTTTTTATTATTCAATAAAATTATTATATTTAAAATTTGATCTATTATTTTTATGCTTGCATATTGTTAATTAAGCTAAAAAATAATATCATTAAATATATATGTAAGCTTCTTATGCACTAACTATAACAACATATTAAATAAAACAAAACACAACTCAATAATAGTGATAGCACTTAAAACGCATCAATATTTCACAAAACTATATTTTCGTTTTGGAAGCACTTAAAGCATTTAATCTTAATATTATAATATAGAAGATTATTATGTAAGTTTTATATATATTATCATTTGGGAATTCAATTTTTTTTTGCTGTAAATTTTAAGAACTTAAAGCATTTTATATAATTCAAACCATTTGCATTAATTTTTTTTTCCAAAACATCATAAATTACATTTTCTAAAAAATTGACTACATATTAAATAATCTGGTTAGAATTTGAATTGTGTGATACATCTATCATACAATATGGTTAGCTTATCAGATTGTCTTATTTGCTACCATCACCAACTTTTAGCCATTAATTTCATTGGAACATCTATTTAAAAGGTGATTGCATCCTAAAGTTTTGCAATAGTAAAATATGACAATTGAAAATCTCATAACTCCCTAAAGCTTAATTTTTAGTAGAAATGTTTGAATAATGAATAATTAAACCCCTTAAACTATTGTAAAATGAGATTTGACATAGATTTAATCTCAATCTCAAGAGAAACAATTTTTTTTTAATACCTTAAACTTTTCTTACATATTTTTTCATTCTCTGAGAACTTAAGCATACCCATGAGAACTTAAGCAAATGATGCTTGATACATGGACTGAGTACATAGACATAGGACGCTTGTTAATGACAAGCATGACTTATTAAAAACTAAACAGCATGGGAAACCAAAGCATGCATGCGTAGAATGATTAATTAGTTCGGCAAAGGTGCTGGTGCCGGAGCAGTATGTTGATCAGCAGGGAAAAGTGGAACTTCAGCGGTGAAAATGAAGTTGTATACTTCGTATCTTAACCGACAGCTACCCGTCACAGCAACACAGCCTATTTGGAATGGGCAACCTAGTTTCAAGCTACTGGACATTTGTGTCAAACAACCGGTGCAGGCTAACCCCGAGAGGTCTTCCGTGCATTGTGCCATCCCATAGATTGTCAAGTTTTGGCTTACAAAGTTTATCTTCCCAATTCCAAATCTATTGCTCTTTGTTGCAGCAGACATCTTAACCCATTCCAATAGTTGCCAAACTGTGTCATGGAAAGCTTCTTGATCATCGGCAGTTTTAACGTTTCGATATGTTTTGGTGATCGAAACATCGGCTTTCCCGAAGAAGTTGTTCGAGTCAAAGCGTATAGAACAGAAGTCGTACCATATTTTACCGGAGGCCGCCTTGACGCAATCTGCTTGCAGCTTCTGTGCCGCGGTCATGACGCACTCCGAACAACCTTTAGAGTTGTTAAATATGTCTCCTCGACACTGTGCGAGACCGTAGATCGTGTTTTCTCCATCGCCGACGGTGGACATGATAGAGCCATTCGAAGACACCTTTCGTACCATGTCGACAAAAGTTTTGTCGATGTTGTCGTTCAAGACATTGTTGTTGGTAAAATTTTTGCTGCAATTCTCATAGATTACGCCGTCACAGCTTGCCAAAGGGAGAAGGATAACTAAGATGAAAAATTGATACGTTAGGGAGGCCATTATTTAATCCAACCCCTTCGCTTGGATGGATGGAGGGAAGGATTAGACGGTTTGGCTTCCAAATTTCTCTGCTTCGCATTTATAGGCGAAGGAAGAGTTTGTCTGAACCAATCGTTGGCTCTCTATTTTCTTTTTATATATATATATATGACTGACTATTTAATTTCATACGATATTGGTTTGCCTGGGACATAAAGCACAGAGTTTTTTAATGAAGCGAGAGCGAGAGAATCGCATATTATATTCACCATGATCGGCAAGTGAAGTTTTATCTTCGAATTTATGGAATGAAAATATATCAGAGGTTTCCATATGGCCAGAATTCCCTAAGCACTTCGGTTTTTTTTTTTTTTTTATGTAACACTATGTTACCGAGGCATAAAAAATTTTGGATCTTACAAGTTGTTCTAGATACGTTAAAATATTTGAAAAGTTTAATCCATTGCAATTTTCCAATTAAGAAATAATATATGAAAATCAAAATTATCATTTCAATTATAATAAATTAATCATTACTATAAATAAACTCTTTTTCACCACCCATTAGTGATAAATTATCATCAAATTAATTATTTATCTTTAGATCACGCTTAAGACCTAAAATAAGTCATAGTAAAAGAACTTTTGTTATAATAAAAAAGGAGAAAAATGATGTAGGACAAACACTTAGAATACAATAAAAGACAATAACATGTCTTATAAATAATTCATTATAGCTAATAATTCACAAATATTCAATAAAGTTTTATTTTTAGAAATTAACATCCTATAATCGAAAGAAAAAAAAGAAAATAATAAAATCTTTACAATATCAAAAATTACAATCTAAGAATTAATAGAAATAAGAATATCCAATAATAAAAGTTTCTTTTATTGTCTACTAGATTTAGTAAAATCATGGGATAATATGGTTGACCAAAATCTCCCATCATAAACTATCACGATCTTGAGAGAGAAAGCTGACCTTTGATGAGACAAAGCTTAGATGAAATCTTGTACGTGAGATGCATCTTTATATAATCCCATTTTCTAAAAAAAATCTTCTAACTGTGACAATGTGTTTATCTAGATTTAGAATTTTTTATGCAAAATATAGTATTCTCATTTCTTTATGTTCTTGTATAAATTTTTTTTTACTAGTCTTAGTGAATTTTAAAGATTAATATTAATGTTGGTAGACAAAAAAAAGATTCATGAAGAATAAATATTGAGTAATCATCTCAAAGGCCTTTTTAATATATTCCCAACAACTTATCAAATACACAAAAGTTCAACTTAATTTCAAATGTACTAGAGATAGTAATCAAATATAATTTTAAGATAGAATATCTCAATTCTAATTATGCTATCTTAGATTAACCCTAGCCCAAATCCAATGAGGACCAACAAGTAGTAAGGGGACAAAAGATTTGCTCTTCAAAGGAAATCTAAGAAAGAAATAAAAAAAAACCCATTACAACCAAAGAAAATTGAACCAAACACTAATTCACTAATTTAGGCTTTAAAGTTGAGTAGTGTCACTCGTGTATTCGACCCAACTTGGGAACCCAATTAGTCAACAAGTAAACAAAGTCAATGATCCCAATCTAACATCAATATCTATGATGTCGATATGGCGTAACAAAGCCAATGATCTAGGTGAGATTTAATTTGATAGAGTTGAAAAAACAATAGATCTAATGGTGATAGTTCGACAAAGCTAATGAAAACACAAAAATTGATGGTAATGGTTCAATATAGCCACTGATGGACAATAAAGTTAATAGTGATATTTCAATAAAGAAGATAATGATTGTTTGATAGAACTAATAATAAAAACAAAGCTAACAGTGATAATTCAAAAAAGCCAATGATGGAGGCAAAGACAACAAGCTAATGACGAACAACAAAGATAATGTTGATGGATTAACAGAGCCAATGATGAGCACATCGATTTTCATAATTTGAGACAATAGTGATGATTTGGTGGAGTTTATAATTATAGCAGAGATGATAAGTAGAGTTCGACAAAGCCAATGATGCGATAGATCTGATGTTGCATGCACTTGGTGGGTTAATAAGGCTTCCAATGGAGATGTTAATTTATTGTGCAAGGATTATTCTGTGATGGATCACATGTTGGATACTAAACAAGTAGTGGTGTTGAAATAGAAAATGATGAAGCCAATCTATACATGCAATGTGCATTCTATGATATGCACAATTGAATATTGCAACGACACATGTAATAGATGGTAATATACTATAACAATAAATAAAGTTTATAATTAAGGTAAGCTTGTGTTTATGAAAAGTATAGTAAAGCAAGTTTTCTTAAAACCACTAATTATTATTTTGATAATCTGAATGCTCATAAAAACAAATAATAAAAAAACTCACCTTTTGAACAATTTAAACAATAAAAATCAGAAGTGTTTCAGCACAGATTGCCAAAAAACAAGAGAGGCATGATCATATTAAACTTTATGAGCATTCAAATAAGCGGCATATCAAACCTAACGATCAGACAAACTCACCTTTTGCTCGTTTCTATTCTTTTTCTTTTTTTTTATTATAAGCAAAACGCTTAACAGCACCTACATAAGGTCCTCTATGGATGATCAAAACAGAAATCTTTTAGCAAAATATTAAGAAATGGCTTGGGCAACGGCGTACCCCATCCCCACGTGAATTTCGACTCGCAAGCAACGCGTGTGGCCCAGTTTGCCGGCGCGTTCCCCTCCCTGCAAATGTGCAACGTTCTCAGCGCGCTCAAGTTCCGTGCATGCTGAAGCGCTAAAGCACAACAGCCTCCCTCAAGATGATTAACGAGGAGGTTTCGCACCTCCTGCTCAACATTCACCGAGTCCGTTTGAAGCTCAATAGCAAGATAATCAGGTAGGATGTTCCTCAGCATCTCTAAAGCTTCCAACATTGCCAGTATCTCCATTTCCTTCGTAGCATGCGAGTGAAACCGTCTTCAGCCACCAGTAGGGGCTTGCCAAAGTGATCTCGCACCACCAGACCAATACCGAAAATGTCCTCACCAACTGCATCATCACAGTTAATCAATATCCAGCCAGGGGGGCAAACCATGGACAGGTGCTGATTACGTTGCTCTGATACACCAGCCACTTCAAGTTGAACTTTCCGCCAAAGGGTGCCGTAGTGGAAGAGTTGTTCATTATGCATCTTTGCATTTCTATTCTCCCAAATATAAAACATAACCGTCGCAAGGGTCGCTGCCTTAGCTCTGCCCTCTCCTCGCAGCACATCAGGCGATCCAACAAAATCTTTAATACACTACCGGAAAGCCTTCTCGCTCTGCGCTTCAGAGGGGATCCCCAGCGCATCAACGGCCTCACGCATATTGCACGCGTTCCACACTTCTTGTGCGCGAGGACAGTCCCAGAAAACATGCTGCATTGTCTCAGCCTCTTCATATCCCCAGGAACCCTTATTGCTTTCAGCAAGCTTCCTGCAAGCTAACGACACCGCTGTAGGCAAATAATTTCCGCAAGCCTCCATATGAATATGCGAACACGCGGCAAAATGTTCAGCTTCCAATCAACTATCTTGTTTTGGAAAGGCCACCTTGGAATCGTCCTCCTTCTAGGAAGACCATTGATATCCACAAAAGGCGAATGGCTCGGATCTATACGAGGCGAGGCGCGTCCTTGAAGCACCGAGCTCCTCCTGATTGAGTATTAGAGGCAATGATTTTCTTCAGCTTGCATTCGTGTTTGCTCCTAATGGGACATCTCCGTAATTCATGACATACATCTCAAGACCAACCCTTTTATAATTAATACACCACTATATCTAAATGTCTATTAAAAACTTTTCTTTTTTTCATTATTTCTTTCTTTAGTGTATCACTTGACATTTAAACATTACTATTTTCTATCCTTACTTGGAAGCTAAATCGTATATGTATGGTGCATAGAATTATATTATATGAATGATATAAAAGTTTACTTAAGGCATTGAATGAGTCAGTCAAAAGGAGCATACATAGAGTTTCATATGAAATATCATACAATATAACATAGTTGATCATACTAAATGAACAATTAGAGATATGGATAAAATATCTAAATATAAAGAGAGAAGAGTCTATAATTAAAAGTGTATGTTGTGTAGAATTGTACTTTACAATATCTTTCAGAGAGATTAATATTAGAAATGTATAGCATGATCAAGGAGATCATACTATGCAAAGATAGAAGAAATAAATTAATCATACAAAATTATAGGATCATCGTAGCAATATGATTGGTTGATAGTGCAGCAAATTAGAGAGAGATTGAGAAGCTTGCAATATAATGTTATGGATGGTATTGAACCATTAACAAGTAATATGAACTATGTTAAAGCATAAAAGGTTTGTATGGTATGATCCTAGTGATTGGTGTGTCCATTCATAAGTAATGTGAATAAAAAAAGTTTGCTTTGATAATCGAATGAAATTGAAAAGTGCTTTGGTTCAAGAAATATATCTTTAGCTCATTAAAATTCCATAAGTTTGGAATGAAAAATCATAGGTGATTAGGAGATTAGTTCTAAATAATCTAGAATGGATAAAAAAAATCAAGAGAGGAGACAAAGCATTGAAAATCAATGTGCAACATAGAATAGAAGGGTCGAGTGCTGAGTTGCATATGGAGATTTGTTATAGGCATAGTGGAGTGCACGTTGCAACACATTGGTCAAACATTCCATGTAGAGGCACGGATGCGATATCAAGAGATCTAAACATAAAAGAAGAAATTCTAAAATAAAAAAGAAAAAAAGAATCCTAAAATGTTGCTTATGCATATAAGCATGCATGCCTCTGCATGACACATGTGGTTGGTGTTACTTATCGTGAGTGCACATGCAACAGAATTACACACATGGTGGAGAAGCTCGCACCCAAAAACCATTGACAAGTAGAGCTTCCACGTGCTGGTATAGTATCGGTTGTTGTGATGTCCCTATGTTTTTCATTAAAAAAACTCTATTTTTTTATAAAATGACTTCATACTATGTTTCTTTTTTAATTAAATTAAGCTTTGATACTATAAATATGACTTCCATTATTTTGCCACATATTCAATTTATTTTTCTCCCAAATTTTAGAATTCAAAAAAATAGAACCATTCCTAAATTTTGTTCATTTTTTAATTTACAAATACATCAACTTAGTATTTATCCTTACAACATAACAATCACACATTTTTTTATCTACAATTATTAATTATAAATAACTAAATCTATAACCTAAAATAATTGAAACTATCACAATAACCACATGTCATAGCATCTATAATTTCTTAAAATATTACATCTTGCTTTTATATACATAAATAATACTAAATTTATCATATAATTAACAAGTCATTAAGCTTAAATTTAGTAATGTAAACTTTTATAATTTTAATTTTTCTTATTGGTTGTACTTGTGGATGATCCTCTTCTTATTGGAATTCTTATATACATAAAATATTTGTGTCAAAGAAGTGCTAAGTCAACTATCACTAATTTAATAATTATCTCAAACAATAAATAAATATATAAAATAAATAATAATTTGACATAACCATATGTAGGATCTGACTAACCATAAGTATCAACATTATATATAAGTAAGCAAAGTCTCATAAATATTAAAATATAAAGAGAAACTATGATATGCTATCAAAGGAATAGCATTTTATAATCTCTAAAAGGATCACAAGCATATGTAACTTTTTATTCTATTTTTAATGTTTTTCTTAAAATGGTCTTGCTTATCAATACTTGTTTTCACTTGTCTAAGAAAACCTTATGCAGGTCAATGCTATATTTCCCTCTCTCTTTTAGGATAGTCAATCAAAAATACACCTTTTAATTTTCTTAATTTCAATAAAAATCTTATTTTTTTATTTATTATATCATATTTTCATGAATAATCAAGCTCATTCTTTTCATATTTTCTTATATACATATGTGATTTAGGATAAATTTTAACTTCTATCAGATTTAATTTGGAGCTTACAATAATAGAAATGCTTAATAGATTATTAAAAAATTATATAACAATTACGACTATATGATGTATGTAATATTTTAAAATTATTCAAAGATTGACATTCTAAAGTTGTAGCATGGATTATTAAGTTGAGTAGCTGATAATACCTTAAACATTAAGCATAAAATCCTAAAAAAATAATTCTTATTATGCCTAATTTCATACAAGTAAAATAAAAAATTTAAGATAAACTTTATGTGAAGTACTTTAATAGAAAAGTACAACTCTAATATTAGATTACTATATAGACCATAAAAGTTACTAAATGAGTATATCTTTTTTATGATGATGTAAGTGTGATAGAAGTAAAAATTTGTTTAATTATTGACTCTCCTAAAGGAATCTCTCTCACATTTGATCATTATCTCTCATAAGGGTTTGGTTTTCATCTCTCTTCGTATAAGATCACTCACCTTCGATCAATGTCTCTCACAAAAAATATTGGAATCTCTTTAACTAAAATTAAATGCATACTCTCTATTGAAAAAAGTGAAAGTACACAAAAAATTTTATTCCAAAATTTTTTATTTTCATCTTTTTACTGCTTGGTGAGCATATTTATTTATAGAGACCTTAAAGGTATATAATAATTTGCTAATTGTGTATTTCAGTTGACGACAACAACAAGTGACGAATAAAAAGGTGTGGTCAGTGAGGCATGGGTGAAGATCTCAATGCATCTAGTTTTGTTTTTGGGTAAGCACAGGTTAAGGAAGAATAGCATGGGTCAATGCACGTCGATGCGGTATGCATGTGTGATAGGTTGGTGTGGGTTGAACAGATCATCAGCTAGGTTCTTTAGTCTATTTGGGTCACATAAGCATAGTGGGTAGGCATGGATAGGAACAAGTGGCAGTTAAATTGACAATGGATGTACGACGACAAAAACAATAAAAAATTTAATTTTAAACCCTTTTATAACCAATTTTTTACCAAATTTTATAGAACTTATGGAACTGGTGCAACACTAGTGAGTTTATGTTTGTGATCTAATATTAGATGCTCGTGCATGATTCTTTTTAGGTGATAAAGAGCTTGGCTTGTTGGTATCTGGGCAATGGGAAATATAGTGTAACAGCCCTAGTTTTCTCTTATTTGTATTTTTATATTTTTTATAGAAAGAGCTCTGTGAGACGAATCCAACGATATTTAATTTGTAATTTTTGGAGCTCTAATGCATAAGTTATGAATTTTTAAAGATTTGGGATAAATTTGTAATGTGGAGGATAGATATGTAATTCTTAAATGTCGGCATAGTTCAAATTCGATTTGGCGGAGGATATATTCGCAAATACCCAATTTAGAAGGGGTTTTATGCAAAACTGTGGTTCACGAACGGGCAAGTCGGTTCGACTGTGGCTATAAACCCGATCCAGGTGCGTTAAAAAAATAAATAAATAAATAAAACCACATCTGCGAAGAATTGCGACGAATTTCCGGAGTGCGAGGTTCTGCAACAGTGACTGCGGCGAGAATTCCTTAGGGACGAGATTTTGGCAGTCGCCGCCGTGCTCTTTGAGGAATTTTGGGCCTGCAACAGTGACGGCCGGCGAAGATACGTAAGGTAAGAAAAATTTGCTTCGTCTTCGGGTAAAGCTTTTCGGGGAGCGGCAGTCAGTTGGCCGGCGAGAGACGCAAGAAATTTCAAAGTTTCCCGGCGAAATATTTCGGTTTCGCCGGACGCGAGAGAGAGAGAGAGGGCGGCGTGAACCGGTCCAGGCTTTGGACCGGGTTACGCTGCTGAACCGGATGCAGAGCGCGCGCGGTCCAGCGCGCGATCCAGGGCGTCGAGCACTCCCGGTCCAGCGCCGAGAGCGCGCGGTCCAGCGCCGAGAGCGTGCGGTCCAGCACGCCGAGCAGGCGGTCCAGCTACGGCGTAAGGAATTTGGGAATTTAGAAAACGCAGATTTAGAAAGCTGTTTGGAAAAGCTTTTAGAAAGTTTTTCTGTGCGGGCGGTTTAGCGACGGGCGCGGGCGGTCCAGCATAGACCGTGGCCGGTCCAGCGCCTTTTGGGATTTATTTTGGGTGTGTTTCGGAAAGCTTTTAGAAAGCAAATTTTGACTAATAAGCATATTTAAATTAATTATTTTCTTATTTTACGGGCTTGTAGGACATCAAGAAGAATCAGAAGTGAGTAAGACGGTTGGTACAGCAAATTCAGGTAGATAAATTCCTAACCCTGTGATGTAGCACAATATTATGTGTTTGTTTTACATGGTTTTATTACTATCACATGGTGTTTTAAATTGTTGCATATGGTAAAGGAAAACATGATGTTTTTGTTGTTACTTATGCATTGGTATGATAATTAGAAAAAGAAAAAATAACATGGAAAGAAAGAATATGATACAATATGCTAAAGAAAGAGATGAAACAATATGGCATGAAAGGACTTTTGATATGACATGGATTGATGTTTGGAAAATGACAAATAAAACAATGGGATTCCCAGAGAACATTATCCTCACCACTAGGCCCAGCATGTGTTGCAGGGTATCGATCTTCGGATCAGATATCTGCCTAGTGTTTATACCAGGCCCAGCGTGTGTCGCAGGGTATCGATCTTCGGATCAGATATCTGCCTGGTATTATATGCTATGACTCCATGATGATTTACACCAGGGCCAGCATATGTTGTAGGGTATTGTACCATACCTGCCTGGTGGCACTAGGCCCAGCATGTGTTGTAGGGTATCGATCTTCGGATCAGATATCTGCCTAGTGTTATGTGTTTGGTTGGATGCCGGCTGGAGGTCATTTATTGATGATGATTGGATCCAGAGGATAATGCATCAAAGGGAATTGGGCTCGATAACAACACACTATATAAGAAATTGACATTCTTTATGGTTTCCATTTGGCATTACCTTATATGTATGTATGACATTCATCTTTACTGTTAATGGTATTTGTTATGCCTTTGATTTCCTTGGTTAATTATATGAATTTATCTACTGAGATTTATAAAATCTCATTTAGTGCTTACATCACAGGTCATGAAATCACTACACGGAGAGATGGGAATGGTACTGCTACAAAAGAACCCCTTTCACGAGATGTGTAAAACAAAAAGAGGTTTTGGTGTGATTATTATAAAAACATGTTCGTGTTTATATATATTGCATATTTTGGAGTGTGTGTTTGTCTTACCGTCGGGTCCCCACCTTTGATTTTTGGGTTATTTGTCCTCACTTGATGTAACAGCTAAGCAAATTTATGATAATATTGTTATATAATAGTACTTGGTTTGGTGGGGGCTTGACATATAGTGCTCTAACAAATTTGGTACAATATGGTGTACATCATCATAGGGAAGCCAAGAGTTCTCGATTAGAGGCTTGCTTTTTCAACAAACTAAAGTTTTTTAAGTTTCTAATCTTTAATTAAAATTATCTCATTATCTAAAAATTTCTCCCAATATCCTTCTTTTCTTTTAAGGCTAATGTAATAGTAGAGACGAGTTCACTCAACATAGGAGAATTAATCTTAAATGACACACTAGATATTAGATGTGATGCTCTATAAGATATTAAATCATTAATGTGAAAGGTTGTACTAGTCTCATACTCTTCTAGTAAATCAAACACATACACATTAGTTTTCAATTTTTGAATATCCTTAAAAAGTTTAAGTTCATATACATATAATTTTTTATAAGCTCTAAGAAAGAATTATTCTAACCTAATTCTAATTATAATAGTCTCCTTCATAAAATTCTTAACCTTTATTTGAGCATTTTCTTGTTTCTTATACCTTTTATTACTTAGACTAATTTTTTCAAATATTATTTTAAATAATAAAGAGATATAATTAAAGATAGAATTTTGAAAGCCTACTAATAAGGGAATAAAATTAATGAGATATTAGCTTATTATCATGAGCCTATATAATAAGTGTTGGGTCTAATAAAATAGTGGTTAACTCCATAATTATAAGAAACCAAACTAAATTTTTTTTTTCAAAAGTCTTCTTAACTTTAGGTAACGTGATCAAGCATAAATTGTATCTTTTCTTTTTCTTTATCTAAGAGCTTAGAATTTTTTTATAGATTTATTAGGCTTAAGTGATTGAGATTTCTTATGAGAAAGGACATGGTTTAATATGATGGTCTTTCTTTCATAAACAAAAGAAGACATGTTAGTTTTATCCTTCAAAATCACATCCTTATCAAAAATCCATGGTCTTCTAAGGATGAGATGACTTACTTGCTCAAGTATGACATTACAAAAAGTCTTATCACTATACCTACCCAATTTCAATGATAATATTATTACTTAATAGATATAGATATTTTATTTATCTATAACATAGGATAGGGGTTTGGGTGTTCCAATAAAGAAACTCTTATTGGTTTAATAGTCTTAGAAGATATTACATTAAACTATCATTATGTATGACCATCCTATATGATTGTTCATTAATTTTTATATTGGTGTTAAAGATATTTGTTCAATTCTAATCATCATACAATTATGGGGTTTAATGGTACACCTAACCATGAAAATTTTCATATTTTTTGAATGCTAGCTCAATTTTTTTATTAGACATTATATTTTCTTTTAACTCTAACTCTTCTTGTTCAATAACACTTTTTAGGCTCATACTCAACGATTTCTTTGGATAGTTAACAACTACATGTCTCTTTTTATGATACTTAAAATAGGTAATTTTAAATTGGATGGAATTGCTTGAAGAAGTGAATGATAATGCAATTTTGAGAGGTTTAAAAACTATGGTAAATAAGATAGACGAAGTACGAGTATGAGTGGGTTGAGAAATTATGGTGAGAGCCTTTGAAGGGTCTGGCTTGTCATTTCTCTTTAAATAAAGAGTTCTATTTTTTTTAGATTTTTAGCTATGTAATAGGCTTTATCTATGGTAGTAATATTTCTCAAGTAAAGCTAAGCCTCTATGTATTCCTTTAAACTTATCATAAAATAAAAAAATATTACATGCTCAAATTTATCTATATTATACCTAAGTATATAATCCTCAAATTTATTAATATACTATTCAATTGATCAGCCATATTAGGAAAATCTTTATAATTTATTTGACATTTTGACATTATAGGTTATTGAAACAAACTTATTATATAACTTAACCTTAAGGTTTCTCCAAGTTTAAGGTATCACTTAATCATTATTAACATATTGTTGTTCTAAGTTTCTAAGGAATCTATGAGTAGTATAGATGAGTTTTGTTTTAATAATTAATTTTTTTTCACTAACTCATTTGGTGCCAGCTAAATTAATCAACCATAATAGTCTATTAATCTAAGTAATTTTTAGAATCAAAACTACCATCAAAAGTTAGGACATTCAGTTTCACATTAAGGATATACTCTCTCTTAATGTCATTTAAGTCTTTTCTTCTCATTATAATTTTGGTTTAACTCATTTAACGGTTCATTTCTATTTTTATGATAATAATTTCTCTAATGAATATCTTGATTAGATTCATCAAAAGAATCATAATGTCTTCTATAATTTTTATTTCTTCTAGGTTTTTTTCTAAATTATTAGGTGTGATACTTTATTATCTTTTTCTCTTTTAGGATTCAATTTACATTATTAGTTTAAGAGGATTTGTCCAATAATCTTGATGAGTTAGGCTATTAAATGGGATACTTCTCACATATGATATTTGTTTAAATTTTGTCTTTTATTTTGGATTGATTCTTAACTTTGATTTACCATTTGATAAGACCTACCACATCTTTTGGTCATCAAAAGGTTTGTCACATAGGGTAATATCATGGAAGGAAAATTTTATGAGATATCTTCATTTTTTGGACAAATTTAGACTTCTACAAAGGTTTATAAACTCTTATATCATTAGAAATGTATAATAAATTATTAAGAAATAAGAAAATATATTATGCACTAATTAGGGTTAGGTGGCATGTGAGGTCTTTTAGAACTATTAGAAGATTAGTATTCTAAAATTATAGCATAGATTATTAAGTGAAGCAGGTGACAACACCTTAAGAATTAAGCATAAAACCCTATAAAATAATTTTTATCACATCCAATTTCACCTAGACAAAATAGAAAATTTAAGATAAATATTTTGTGAAGTACTTTAATAGAAAATAATGACTTTAACTTTAGTTTACTACCTTGAAAATAAAAGTTGTTGAAAGAGTATATCTTTTTACGATGATATGGATGTAGCAAAAGTGAGAATTTGTTTGATTACTGACTCTCCTTGTAGAAGTTCTTTCACCTTTTATAAATTATCTCCTAATAGGGTTTCATTGTTGGCTCCTTTGATAGAAGATCTCTCAGATTTGATCTTTGTCTCTTAAAAAAGAAGTTGGAATATATGTAACTAAAGTTAGAAGTACACTCTTTGTATGCAAATATAGGACAAAAGCAAAAGAAATTTTTATTTAAGTCATATTCTAATACGACAAATATGGTGTTTCTTATTTTTGTCATATATTTAATTTATTATTTTCTTAAATTTTAGAATTCTAAGGGACAAAACCTTCCTTAGATTTTGTTTTTTTTTTTATTTACAAATACACCAATATAACATTTATACCTATAACATAATAACTGCATAATCTATATCTATAATTATTAACTATAATTAATTGAATCTAATAACTATAAATAACTAAAATTATCATGATTATCCCATATCATAGTTTCTATAATTTCTTACAGTATTACATCTAGTTTTCAGACCAACACACACACACACACAAACACACACACACACACAAACACACACACACACACACATATATATATATATAATACTAAAATTACTACATTATTAATAAGTTAATCAACTCAACTCTTATAATGCAAACTTTTATAACTTCAATTTTTCTTACCAGCTATTTTTATGGATGATCACATTATTGTTGGGATTCTAATGTACCTAATATTAGTGTTGAAGAAAGACTAAGTCAACTATTATTGCAATAATAGACTATCTGTAAAAATAAATAAACATATAAGATAAGTAATAATTTAGAAAAACCACATGCAAGGTCAAAT
The DNA here is from genome assembly GCA_023846275.1 of Vanilla planifolia. Lineage (NCBI taxonomy): Eukaryota > Viridiplantae > Streptophyta > Magnoliopsida > Asparagales > Orchidaceae > Vanilla > Vanilla planifolia. The sequence goes on along the minus strand of CM043865.1, from coordinate 55,158,388 downwards.
CATAAGTATCAATTATAGCATATAAGTAAGCATAGCCTTGTAAATGTTAAAAATGTAAAAGAGAAAATGTGATGTGTTATAAAAAAATATGTTATAATTTTTAAAATAAAAAAAAAGCACATACAATTTTTATTCTATTTTAAATTGTTTTCTTAACGTGGACTTTTTCATCGATTCTTGCAATAATATGCAATAATAGTTAACAAGCACATACAATCATTTGGCACATTGTCCACTAGCCATCTCACAAAAACAATTCTTTTAACTTATTTTCAAATGTATAATCCTTAACTTTTTATAGTATTCTACTAGATGCGTATTTTTTACATCAGCACATTAATGTCGTGCTTACAATGTTAATCATGTCAAATAATTTCACAAAATAATTTATAAATATTAAAAGAAACTCTAAAACAAATTAGAAGCACATTTAATTTTTTTATTATATTTTTAATCCTATTCTAAATATGATCTTATTTATTAAAACTTATTTTCACTTAACTAAGTAACATTATATTGGCTAGTGCTGCTATTCTTTGTCTCTCTTAAGATAGTCAATCAATATCTGCTTTTTAGTTTACTTAGTTATAATAAAAATATCATTTAATGTTTTATTATATCTTATTTTCATGTACAAGTATACTCACTATTTTCATATTTTTTTATGTGCTTATCTCTGTAGCAAATTATAATAATGCAACCCATTGGTCGTTAGCCACTTCATGAGAGTAGTGTCAACCATGTGACACACTGGGTTCTAGCCACCTCACAAAGATAATTTCCTTAATTTATTTTTATATGTATAATCCTAATTTTTCATATTATTTGTGTAATAACTTATCAAATATTATGCTTGCATAATTAATTAAATCAAATAATTTTACATAATAATTTATGAATATTAAAAAGGTATACATCTAATTATAAGTACATATTTTTTACATTAGTATATTTATATCATATGCTCTGTATAAGATTCACATGCAAGAACTTAATTTCATCAATCTTAATACATCAAACATGCGCATGTATATTTAGTTAGGGAGGCCTACTTCACATGCTAGGTCTTAAATTCAATATTCAACACTACATGAAATATGTGCATATAATATATATACTAGAATGCCTACTTCATATATGAGGTTTTAATTTCAATGATCAACATTACATCAAACTTATACATATAATATTTGAACTAGATTACTTACTTCAAGAGTTTTTTTATGTGCTTAACTTTGTTGTCAATCAAAATCTTTGTTTCTTAATTTTAGCCTATTAAGCAACACAAGCCTCAACTCAATATAAAAAATTCAAAAATTCTATTTTGCAAGATTTGTAATTTCTTCACTGTAAAACTTACTTCAAATTAATAAATTTTCTTTTCTCTTTTTTCAATAATTTCTTTTTCTCAATTTTTCAATTTTTTTGAAATCTTAGCTTGTGAAACTCAAGGGATTTTGTGTGCCATTAATCTAATAGCTAAATAAGATCTTGATTAGAATCAACCATTGCAATCTTTAATTTTTTTTCCCAAATCTTCCAAACGTATAAAACTTTAATTTCAATATTATATAATGACTTTTATTTAGAATCTCATGAATTCAAAGCTAAAAATTATGAAAATAGAAATGATTTTGGGTTTTAGTATTTTTGACTAACGCGAGGTCGTCGATAGTGCAAATTGGTTTCAAGTTTTTAATTCTTACAAAAGGATGATGGTAATGAATGTTTCATGATTAAGGAAGCTATGGATGAAATTTTAATCGGTTGCAAAAAAATCCTCTCTTAATGTTTAGTTAAGCGCAAGAACAGGGGAAAGAAGAAATGCTATTTTTAAAAAGATCCAATATACCATGGCTATAGCTTCCTACCTTTACTAAATTGATTTATACCCATCATTTAACATTTAAGAATACATGATCTTCTTCTTGGAACTCTTTCTTTCTATGTTTCATGTCCAATTTCTTCTCTTGATAATCTTGTACTTTTTATATTCCCTCGTGAATCATTTGAATATTCCATGTTATTTCATTTATCAATTTTTGCCCCAACTAACCTTGTCACCAGCTTCATATCATTATAGTGGTGATTGATACTTTTTATCATATAGTAACTAATATGACACCAAGCTTATGGTAGATTGATAATTATTATTATAAGTGAATTCAATCAATACTAGATGATTATCCCAGCTTTTATCAAAATCTAATATATTTAGTCTCAACAAATCTTACAAAGCATTTATATCATTAAGTTTGTTTATCTATTTAAGAATGAAATACTATGCTAAATCTTAATTGAGTACTAAATGCTTCGCGTATTATTTTTTCATAAATACAAGGTGAATTTAGAATCTTGATTAAGTATAATTTCAAACAGTACTCTATGTAATCTTATAATTTGATCAACTTAAATATGTACTAACCTTTCAATTATAATTGTCCTTATAACATCATATTTTTGAGTAATTTTTGGTAACATACTATAACTTTACTGATATTTCTTCTTATTTTTATATTGAAATAGGAATACGTTGCAACATCCCACTTGGTCTTTATTGCTTCCCTTTCACCAAGTGACATATCATATACTTGCTCACAAAATCATATATATCATTTTTTATGTTGTTCCTCCAAAATCTCTTTTTTAAGTCATGATATATTTTTTTTTATTCTTGGATGCACTACATAACTTGTTCCATGAGCCTTTTTAATAAAATTTATTTTCATATATCTATTGTAGGAATACATATTCTATTTGTATAAAACAAAACTCCTTTATTTGCATTAAAATTTGTTTCCTTTCCTTCAAAAATTTTGGTCTTGATTTGTTGGATTCATCATCCATAATTTTTGAAACATTCAAAGCTGTAGCCACTCGATTGTAATAGCTAACTGAGAAAAATTGCTTATGACAACTATTGATATTACATTTAATTCCAATTGATTCATTTCAATTATTGACTTGCTTTTTCCAAGCTTGATATTATGCTATGAAGACTAGCTCTTTAGCTTAATGCATTAACTATAACATTAACTTTACTTGGATGTTAAACAATATTTATGTCATAATCATTAAGTAAGTTTAGCCACTTTTGCTACTTTAAGTTTAACTATTTTTTATGAAAATATACTTCAAACTTTGGTGAATAATAAATAAATAGCTTTTCACATCATAAAAATAGTATCTCTAAGTCTTTAATATAAACACACTTATAGTAAACTCAAGGTCATTTATAGGATAACGTTTTTTATGATGACATAGATGGCTTGAAACATATATTACAACTTTGTCATTCTGTATTAACACACATCCAAGTCCTTACAAAGATGCATCAGTATATACCTAAAATTTTATTTTTCTCTCAAACATTAAGACAAGTGCTGAAGTTAATTTCTCCTTTAAAGTTTGAAAGTTTCTTTCACAGTTTGAATTTCATTCAAAAGTCACTATCTTTTACATTAATCTTATTAATGATATCATAATCTAAGAAAATTCTATTATAGATTTTTAAAATACTAATCTAAACCTAGAACATTTTACATTTTAATTAAGTTACTAGGCATAGGCCATTGAACAATAACTATTATTTTGTAAAAATTTATAATTTTCTTCTACATTGACTATAAGCCTTAATATTGAAATATTAGATAACCAAAAATTATGTTTTGAATACTTTACATAAAATTGGTTCTTTCATAGCCTTTGTAACACTAGATGCAATTGTCTTTTATGTTATGCTTCATTTGTAGAGTAGATCAAAATATTATTAATAAAAATAATAACAAAAAGATCTAATAATTACCTAAACACTCTATTCATCAAGTCTATAAAAGTTGTTTGAGCATTTGTTATATCAAAAGACAATATTAAAAATTCAAAATAACCATATCTAGTTTTAAAAGTAGTTTTTGAAATATCTTCTCTTTTATTTTCATTTGATGAGATCCATATCTCAAATCAATCTTTGAAAATAAGCTCATTGTAATTGATAAAATAATTTATCTATTCTAAACAAAAGATATTTTTTCTTAATTATTATCTTATTCAATTCTCTATAATCAATACACATCCTTAAACTTTCTTAATTCTTCATAATTAATACAAGTGTACCTTAAGAGGATATATTAGGCATGATAAATCTTTTATCAAATGGATCCAATAATTATGTTTTTAATTCTTGTAATTCAAGCGACACCATTCTATAAGGTATTTTTTAGATTAGTTTTGCTCTTGATATTAAATCAATCATAAATTCGATCTTTCTATTAGGTGACATTATACGTAAATCTTCAAAGAAAATGTTTTATTTAAATGCTACTAAAACTTCTTATAACTGTAGTTGTTTATTTTCAATTTTTATATTGATGACACATAGTGTTTACAACCTTTCTTTACCAATATTTTAGCTTTTAGAACAAATATTATAAAAAAAATTTTATCTTTACCAAAAGAAACAGTATCAGTATCACCTATTATTACAAATCTTTAATATATTTTTCTAATAGTTAATAATGGCCTAATAAAATGTTAACTTTTAAATAATAACATTTAATTTTGATAGTTTTATAAATAATCAATTGAGATTTATAAGATGTCCAATTCATTTTCACATTTTATTTGATATATTTATATATTTTTATCTCCTCTCTTTTAAGTAGCTTTATTAAAAGAGGAGTTTTTAAAATATGCATTTCAACTAATAGTCATGTATCAGATCAACCAATATAAAAGAATACGATATGTCATAATTGAATAAAGCTATTATAGGTATATCATGTAGAATAAGAGTATTTATGATAATAATAGGTGATGCAAAAGCCTTTATTTGGATGATGGCATAGATTGCAAGCTATGCAATCTATTGTATAGCTATAGAAGCATGTCCTTAAAAAGTAACATATGTATCCTAAGGTGTACTAATAGGTCTTATTGTTATAGATCTTGTGTTAGTTTTCATTCCACCATCAACCTTTTAACTTTTTTTCTCTTCTTCAACATTCAGAAGATAATGTACAACAATATGGTCGACTTGTTAACCCCTGTGGCATTTAATTGGCGTTGAATTATGACCCTCTTTGAAACAAAACTTTGCATAGATTTTAAATTGTGGCCTATGGTTGAACCTTGATTTAGCAAGAGCTGTAAGAGATCGTGATCTTAATTCATTTACAATTAGTTTATTGAATTTTGATACACTTTTAGATGCAAAATTTAATCAACTATTCAACCATTATGTCATTTAAAAATAAGTCTATAGCACTTCGAATGTTTTAATACCAACATTGTGATGTTCTAATTTCTTTCATCATAAAACTTTATAATTTTTCTTAGTTGAATTGATGCTCTGATTGTTTTAAATTAAATCATATTCTAATACTACAAATATGGTGTTTCGTATTTTTGTCATATATTTAATTTATTATTTTCTTAAATTTTAGAATTCTAAGGGACAAATCTTCCTTAGATTTTTTTTTTATTTTTTAATTTACAAATACATCAATATAATATTTATATCTATAACATAATAACCACATAATTTATATCTATAATTATTAACTATAATTAATTGAATCCAATTACTGTAAATAACTAAAATTATCACGACTATCACATATCATAGTTTCTTTAATTTCTTACAGTATTACATCCAATTTTCGAACCAACACACACACACGCACACACACACACACACACATACACACGCACACAAATAAGTTAATCAACTCAACTCTTAGAATGCAAACTTTTATAACTTCAATTTTTCTTATAGGCTATTTTTATGAATGATCTCATTATTGTTGGGATTCTAATGTACCTAAATATTAGTATTGAAGAAAGACTAAGTCAACTATTATTGGCATAATAGATTATCTCCAAAAATTAATAAACATATAAGATAAGTAATAATTTAGAACAATCACATATAAGGTCTAATCATAAGTATCAACAATAACATATAAGTAAGCATAGTCTCGTAAATGTTAAAAATGTAAAAGAGAAAATATGATGTGCTATAAAAAAGTATGTTATCTTTTTTAAAACAAAAAACAAGCACATACAAGTGATCGACAATATGTGCAATACATGTAAGGTTGGTGACCCTTATTGCGAGCACCAATGCATGCAAAAACTATGTGTGAGAGGGGGCAGTTAGCTCGCCAAAGCCACTAGCAAGGAGAGCTTTAGCGCTCAAGTAGAGGGTCAGTTGACCCAAAATTTGTGGAATTTTTTACTATTGGGAAAATAAAAATGTGATTTTTATGACTTAGTATTATATCTTAATCTCTATATAAATGGGACAGAATCATATATGAAATTATTCAAAAAAGTTTGAAGCAAATTTAGAAGATTTTAAAGTGAATAAAATTTAATTCAAAGTTAGGTCAAAATAATTTAAAATTTGAGATATTTAAAAAATCCTTGGAATTAGAACTTTGTAAATTCAAAACCTCATAAAAAGAATCTTCTTAAAAAATTCAATCTCCTTTATAACAAAACACTCTTCTCCTTCTCCTTCTTGCTTTGCTTCTAATCATTATCATGCTCCACATCTACTGCTACTACTTTGAAAAGTATGTTTACTAAGTTAAGCACATGGTGAAAACACCTTACTAACAGATCAGTTGGATCATTGAGAGAGTTAGAACTACTTCTAAGTCTTACACTAATCTTTAATATAAAGGAATTGATCGTAAAAAAAAGTAGTTTAACAACTCACACCTAAAGTGCTCATGTTGGTAGTGAAGTGACAAATTACATACACAATTGAAGTTCTTAGAATGCTAAATAGGAAAATCACATTTTACTTGCAAAAACAAGAAAGTTGGACGTGATGATTAATTTTCCTAAAATATGAAACAAAGTGGTTAAGTACTTTCTTGGTAATTTAATTCTCTTGTTGATACTGAATAATGGGTCAGGATTTCCCTTATTTTAGCATTTTGCTCGCATTACCAAAGCCGCTTCTGAATAACATCGTCGAATTGATCACATAACATACACTCATGTCAAACAAGATTAGCAACAATACTTCATTATTTTATTCCAAGTTTTTTTATTTACGACATGGTGAGTTTTTTTAATTAATAGAGACTTTAAGAGTAGAATTATAATTTGCTAACATAGGAATACAAAATAGTATTTAGGTCAAAGTGATTGCTGGTTCATGAATCATAAGTCAAAGTGGGTCAAAGTGAATAATGCATGTCAAACGAATCAGGAAGATTCAACAAGTCAACAAAGGTCAATCAGGTCGTGCGAGCAACAATAAAAACCGTTAATGATGACAACAATAATAACGGGTGGTCGACCGCAAAAACAACACCTCAAAACTCAATTTTAAGCTTTTTAAATTCATTTTCAGCCAAACTATGCATTGGTATAATCATGCGACTATTATAGGAATATCTTAGATTGAATTTATAGATAAAAATATCTAAAAAAATCATTAATTGATCTTCACAAGACTTAAACAAAAGTGTAAATACAAATAATTTGACAAAAATAAAACAAAAATATGTAATAAATAAGGGTTGACTGTAATTGACCATTGCATTGACTATGATAATGAAGAATAATGAAAAGTTCAAGAGCCAATAACAGCATAGATCTAAGTCTAAATAGGATTAACATGTCATTAAGTGAAACTTTTATGTGATGTATGGGATGTTACTACATCACTTACCCTCTAATAATTACTTCAATTGTATAAGTCTAACTAGGTTATAAATATATTATTTTATACTTCAACTGACATCTAGAGCCCTTCTTAATAAAGGGAAAACCCCTTTTTTAACCCTTGTTTTCACTATTATCACAATGGTTTACTTCCTTAAGATCTTTTATGAAGTTTCCTAATCTGAATTGTTATAATTTTAGAATCAATTCCAATAATAGGATTTTTTTGGTGATAATACTAATCGTAACAACAATGGCTCCATTTTTCAAACACATTCTTCCTTGAGAAAAAAGTATAGCCCAACCATGCATGCTTTTATCATTAAGCTAGCTAATTTAGAGTTGTAATTTGAATATATTCCCCATCATTTTGTGTTTTCATCATCATCCATTTTAGATATTCCTAAAATATTTCACCCTACTTGACCATTGTTAATTATGTTGATGATTCCTACATTGGTTATGAAGTCCTCAACAAGGTACCTTTTCAATTGTATCATGGCCTTTCAAGTCACTCGAATCTTATAATATCTATACAATGAAGATGGTGAAGTTAAGAAAAAAACCAAGAAAGAATGTCTTTTCTTTCTATTCCTTTGTTATTCTCTCTTATATGTCATAGAGGCATGTACTTTCATTATACAATTACCTTTATGCAAAAATAAAGAAAGAATTAGGAAATTAATTTCTTGAAATCAAAAGAAAAAAGAAAAGTAATAAAAGCTTTACATTAATAAGTGTCACAAACTAGAATCTAATAGAAATAAAAGGATTCTAATAATCAAAGGATGCTAATAAAAAATATTCTCATATAATGTCTAACTAATAGGAAGGTTTTAATGCTCCTAAAGTTAGAGCATACAAATGTTTTATACCTAATTTGTCAATAAGAAATTGAAATTAAGCACATCATAAAGGTATAGTAAAGTTAATAAACCATGGTTGATTATAAAGAACATGAGTTGTTTTAAAATGTCCTATTTCGCTAAATTGATTTGTATCTTTTATTTTCTTTATTTCATTTAATTATAAAAGACTTTGTTCTTCCTCATGCTCAATGCAAATAGCACAAAGCAAATTCTAAACTTGTGAAAAGCGTCAAGTTCCTCCCAACTATTTTTTAGCGAATTGCGATAAGTAGATGCACTAAGACCATGGTGGTTTTCCTCACTTATAGCCTTTCTCATGGTGAATTTGCAAAGAGCATTACTTTGCCCAAAATATTGTTGTAAACCTTCCCAAATTATTTTAGCTACATAGAGGCAAGACTTTGTCGAATAACTTAAGAAATAGAATTACAAAAGTCAAAAGACAATTATAGACTTATACTTTTTCAAGATATAATATTCAATAACAATAGAATCAATCATATGAATGCTACCACATAAAAAACAAGTTTTTGATTATGCATCAAATTTATTAAGCATATTAGAATATCACATACAAAATAATATGTATCAATGAAAGAACATAGGCTAAATTTAAATAGAAGGCAATATTCAAATCAAATAAGAGAAAACGAAGTAACAATATCTTGTTGTAAAGAAGACTCAAGAATGTGGATCAATAGTGTAATAACATTTAAAATAATAAATAAAATAAATGAAAACTGAAGGAAAAGGAAAGCAAGAAAAATGGCATTTCTTTACACTCATTTGCTAATATCTATTACTACTTTTTAGAGGCATATGTCTTAATTTATACAAATGGTTTTATAAAAAAACATAAAGAAAAAACTAAAACATTAATTTTCTATCATTAAAAGAAAAAGAAAGAAAATAATAAAATCTTTATAATATCAAAAATCAAAGCTAAGAACTAATAGCAATAAGAAACTCCCAATAATAAAAAGATTCTATTGTACTATTCTAATATTAGGATGATTAAATAATAAAAAATTGTTAAAATATTTTTAAAGTTTTTAATATTCATAAAGACTAAAACATTTCTAATTGTTTTGAAAGATATAAAAAATATAAGAACAAAATCTTTTTTTAATGAATTGAAAAAATTAAAAGAAAAGTGGTGGGCCATATAATCAAGTTTAATCACCTCACTCACCTTTCTAACCTTATCCCATCTTACTCATCTTTTTTCTTAGTGAATCATATGCATTTTAACCAAGCCCTTATCTTGAGGTAAAAGACAACCTTGCTCAACTTAGTTATTTTCTTCTCACTTTCTTGTTAGTCAACGACTTTGTACAGTGCCACATAATCAAGTGTAATCCTCTAGGTTCTCCAATTGGTTGCCATTGATAACATTTTTAGTTGGTCATTTAGTGTGTACCCATTATCTTTTTATGAGTCTTCGATTGAGTTAATTTAATAAAATTTCTTAAATGTTAATTATGAGATTTGACTAGAGGAAGTCATATGATTTTTTATGAAAAACTAAATGAAAGTGAAAAACATGTATAAGAAATAAAAGTTAAAAATAATAAAGTGTTGCAAACTAAATAGGAAATATCATGAACAAGAAAAGATTATGAAATAATAATTGGCTATAAATAATGTAGATGCCAATACTAATACAAATACTTTTTTTCCTTTCAATTTTATGCTTGCTATTCTTTTTTATTTTGTAACCTAACCCAAACATGGGCACTATTGCAATATGGGTTTTTTGAGTCTCATAGCTAAGATTTTATTTTGTTATAGGATTTTTTCTAATTACATATTTTTTATATCATATTAGGTATATCTTATTATGAGATTATTTTTAGTTATGTACATTTTAAAACAAACCTTGTACAAATTTTTCACTTACTAACTATATATAGTCATATCATATGCTCTAGCATATAGATTAGGAGTCAATGAAAATCTCATTCATCATTTTTTTTATTTCATGTTATATTTTATTATTCAACGAAATTATTATATTTAAAATTTGATCTATTATTTTTATGCTTGCATATTGTAAGTTAAGCTAACAAATAATATCATTAAATATATATGTAAGCTTCTTATGCATTAACTATAACAATATATTAAATAAACTAAAACACAACTCAGTAATAATGATATCACTTAAAACATGTCAATATTTCAAAAAGCTACAATTTTTTTGGAAGTATAGAATAAGTGACATAACATTATAATCTCAATATTATAATATAGAAGATTATTATATTACTTTTATCTATTATCAATTAGCAATTCAATTTTTTTGTTATAAATTTTAAGAAATTATAGTATTTGTTATAATTAGAACCATTTGCACTAATTTTTTTTGTCAAAACATTATAAATTAGATTTTATAAAAATTGACTATATATTAAATAATCTGGTTAGAAGTTGAATTGTCTAATACATCTATCATACAATATGATTAGCTAATCAGATTGTCTTATTTGCTATCATCACCAATTTCAAGCCATAATTTGATTTGAACATCAGCTATAGTGATTGCATCATAAACTTTTGCAATAGTAAAATATGACAATTGAAAATCTCATAACTCCCCTGTAACAGCCTTACTTTTTCTTTATTTTATTTTTTTTGTTGAAAAGAGCTCTTTGAGACGAGTCTAACAGTGTTTAGTTTGTAATTTTTCGAGTTCTAAGGAATAAATAATGAATTTTTAAGGATTTGGATAGATTTGTAATATTGAGGATATATTTGTAATTTTGTAAATGTCAGCATAGATTTGTAGGTATATTTGTAATTTTAAGGTTGTTGGCTTCGCTAGGTATATATGCAATTTTAGGAATTTCGGCGCAGGTTTATTTCTTTGGGCGGAGGATATATGTGCAAATAAAAAATTTGGAAGGGGTGATATGCAAAATGTGGTTCACAAACTGAGGGCTAATCGGTTTCTACCGCGGTTATAAAAGACAAAACCCGGGTGCGTTTTAAAAGCACTTCTACGAACTTAGACTGCGATGAGGTTGTCGGAGTGCGAGGGCGAGATTTCCAACGACTGTCGCCGTGCTCAGTGAGGTTCCGGCACGCTACAGTAACAGCCAGAGAGGATTTCTGTAAGGTAAGAAATAATTTCTTTGTCGACGGGTTGTGTAAAGCATTCCGGTGAGCGGCGAAGACCGAGAGAGCTGAAGCCAAGCCAGATTTGACCGATTTAGTGTGTGAAACGGCTGATCCAGAATCGGTGAAAGGTTTTGGTTTCATCGGACGCACAGGAGAAGAATAGGAACTGGTTCAGTTGGACCGGGTTTGCACTGCTGAACCGGGCGCGCCAGGCGCGGGCGGTCCAGCGTCGCGGAAGAAATTTAAGGATTTTTGGGATTATTTTGTTGTTTGGGAAAGTTTTTAGAAAAGCGAGATTTTTGACTTTTTGGGAAAGCTTTTAGAAAGCAGGATTTTTGGTTGCTTGGGAATAGCTTTTAGAAAAGCAACTTTTGGCTAATAAACATATTTTAACTTGACTATGTTTGCAATATGGCCTTGTAGGACATCAAGAAAACAAACTAAAAGTGGACAAGAAAATTTAGTACAGCAAATCCAAGTAGATAAATTCCTAACCCTGTGATGTATCACAATATTATATATTTTTACATGATTTCTTACTATCACATGGTGCTTTGATTGTTACTTATGTATTTACATGAAAAATTGAAAAGGAAGAAATAACATGGTATGATAATGAAATAAAAAGGAAGAAACAATATGTAAAGAAAGGTCTTTTGATATAACATAATTGTTTGGAATTATGATTGAAAATAATAGTAAAAATGGATTCCCAGAGAACAATATCCTCACCATTAGGTCCAACATGTGTTGCAGGGTATCGATCTTCGGATCAGATATCTGCCTACTGTCTACACCAGGCCCAGCGTAAAATGAGATTTGACATAGATTTAATCTCACTCTGAACGAGACACGTTCATAACTATCCTTTCCGATCTCAAGAAAAACAATTTTTTTTAATACCTTAAACTTTTCTTACATATTTTTTCATTCTCTGAGAACTTAAGCATACCCATGAGAACTTGAACAAATGGTGCCTGAGGCATGGACTGAGTACATAGACATAGGACGCTTGGTAATGACAAGCATGACTTATTAAAAGCTAAACAGCATGGGAAGCATGCATGCGTAGAATGATTAATTTAGTTCGGCAAAGGTGCTGGTGCCGGAGCAGTATGTTGATCTGCCGGGAAAAGTGGAACTTCGTCGGTCAAAATGAAGTTGGATGCTTCGTATCTTAACCGACAGCTACCCGTCACAGCAACACAGCCTATTTGGTAGGGGCAACCTTGTTTCAAGCTACTGGACATTTGTGTCAAACATCAGATGCAGACTAACCCTGAGAGGTCTTGCGTGCATTGTGCCATCCCACAGATTGTCATGTCTTGGCTTGCAAAGTTTATCTTCCCAATTCCAAATCTATTGCTCTTTGTTGCAGCGGACATCTTAACCCATTCCAATAGTTGCCAAACTGTGTCATGGAAAGCTTCTTGATCATCGGCAGTTTTAACGTTTCGATATGTTTTGGTGATCGAAACATCAGCTGTCCCAAAGAAGTTGTTCGAGTCAAAGCGCATAGAACAGAAGTCGTACCATATTTTACCGGAGGCCGCATTGACGCAGTCTGCTTGCAGCTTCTGTGCCGCGGTCATGGCGCACTCCGAACAACCTTTAGAGTGGTTAAATATGTCTCCTCGACACTGTGCGAGACCGTAGACCGTGTTTTTCCATCGCCGACGGTGGACATGATAGAGCCATTTGCAGACACCTTTCCTATCATGTCGGCCAAAGTTTTGTACATGTTGTCGTGCAAGACATTGTTGTTGGCAAAAGCTTTGGTGCAACTCTCATAGATTACGCCGTCACAGCTTGCCAAAGGGAGAAGGATAACTAAGATGAAAAATTGATACGTTAGGAAGGCCATTATTTAATCCAACCCCTTCGCTTGGATGGATGGAGGGAAGGATTAGATGGTTTGGCTTCCAAATTTCTCTGCTTCGCATTTATAGGCGAAGGAAGAGTTTGTCTGATCCAATCCTTGGCTCTCTATTTTGGATCCTGTAAGTTGTGTTAAAATATTTGAAGAGTTCAATTGATTGTAATTTTCCAATTAAGAAATAATATATGAATATCAAAATTATCATTTCAATTATAATAAATAAAGTATCATTGTAAATAAACTTTTTTACCACCAAATATTGATAAATTATCATCAAATTAATTATTTATCTTTAGATCATACTTAAGACCTAAAATAAGTTGTAGTAAAAAAGCTTTTTTTATAATTGAAAAGAAGAAAATATCGTCTAAACTAAAAACCAATATAATAATAGACATAAAAATAATATGGTATGAACGCTTAGCATACAATAAAAGACAATAACATGTCTTATAAATAATTCATTATAGCTAATAATTCACAAATATTGAATAAGGTTTTATTTTTAGAAATTAACATCCTATAATCAAAAGAAAAAAAAAGAAAATAATAAAATCTTTACAATATCAAAAATCACAATCTAAGAATTAATAAAAATAAGAATATCCAATAATAAAAGATTCTAATATACAATCCTAATAATAGGATGATTCAAATAGTAAATGTTTTGTTAAACTTTCTTTAAAATTTTTAATGTTCATAAAGACTAAAATATCCTTAACTTTTATGATATAGAGCATGTAAGAACAAAATTATTTCTTAATTAATAGAAAAAAAAATAGAAAAAGTAGTGGACCCACATTAGGACCTTCCACTAACATTTAGCAATTTTATTAAGCATCTCAATAATTTATTGCATGGTTGATTACACTGTCAACCAACGGCTTAGACCTACCAATAAAGAGTATACAATCAACATGTTATATTAATAGATATAAAATTAAATTATGCAAATACATGACAATATGGATATAATAAGGATATCCATGAATGATTTCCATCGCAAAAGAATTTCGAAGGACAACATAAAGTAGAAAGTTTATACAAACCTTATTAGCATATCAATATGTTTCAACCATAAGAAAAAAGATAACAAAAAATTAATACACAATAATTAAGACAATCAAATAGCTCATCAATCCACCCTTTTAATTCTTCTAGAATATGAATTACAAAGAAACTATCTAGAGCCAACAAACATAATATTTTATGGAAAAAGAATGATTCAATAAATCTATAATTTTAGTTAAGCACCTGATATATAAGTAAACCTCCACAAAGGTTGTTTTAGTTAGAGTTACATGGCATAGGTATCACATCACACCAAAGGACCAAACGAGAATAAAAAAAACAAAGAAGAGTTTTATCGAAAAAATAAAGAAACTTTTTGACTCAAAAAATGTGTTGAAAATATATCTATTGATTGTTTCCTTATGCAAGAGTATTATTACATCAGGATAACTATAAAACTAAAATAGAGATCTCGATAAGAATGTTATACAGATGTTGCTCTATGGTTTGGACTTCCTAACCTGATGCTTTCGAGTGGCATAGAAAATCTGACTTTGTTCCTGAGTTAACTGCCTTAGGAAAGGTAGCAGTTAACAGTAAGATCAATGTCGAAGAATTGACTCTTGCTTTAGCTTAGATTGAATGATTGAAAATAAGCGAGAAATTGGTGGAGAAGGGGGCATGTTTTTTTATTTAACATAAAAAACATAAAAAAAATATCATGTTTTCACTTCTTTCATTTAACATATTTTAAGTTTACTTGAGTTTCAACTAACTCCCTCCTATAACCTTTAAGAGCCTAGAGAAAGTGAGATGTAGGCAGGCTTCCAGTAGCAAGAGAATAAAATAAAGAAAAAAAAAAAAAAGTTGCCAATTAGAAGTAGCCTCCTCTTTGTTTCGTTAAGAAGAGCAAAGCTATGGTTCTTTTACAAAATATGCTGTTAACAATATACCCTCCCATCCCATCTCATCCTTCAAGTATAAAGGGGACAATTCCCAAATTGTTAACTTCACATCTACCTGGGGGTCACTTTTGATTGGATGAGGAAGCAATGTGCATGCTTTTTGCAAGAAAAATATCATGAGCATTCAGTGGTCTAACCAGCATTTTTTTTTTTAATTTGGGTTTAGTTCAATCGATATGTAGATTAGTGCAAGAATTGTCTTGTATTCGATAGAAAGGATGATTAGTCTAATTAGGCCAAATCAGATGATGAGTTGTTGAAAAAGAGAAATGCAAGATTGAACTAACACATTGAGCTATTTAAGCATTGATTTGTCATTGTATTCATCTTTCAATCAATCCCATTGCTATTTATTGTTTACTTGATTCAATAAAATAATGGGATAATATGGTTGACCCAAATCTCCCATCATAAACTATCATGATCTTGAGGGAGAAAGCTAACCTTTGATGAGACAAAGCTTAGATGAAATCTTGTAGGTGAGACGTATCTGTATATAATCCTATTTTCTAGTGAAAATCTTCTAACTGTGACAATGTGTTTATTTAGATTTGGGATTTTTCATGCAAAATATAATATACTCATTTCTTGATGTTCTTGTATATCAAATTTTTTTACAAGTCTTGGTGAATTTTAATGATTAGTGTTAGCATTGGTAGACAAAAAATAGTTTCATGAAGAATAAATATTGAGTAGTCATCTTAAAGGCCTTTTTAATCTTTTCCCAACAACTTATCAAACATACAAAAAAGTTCAACTAATTTCAAAAGCACTAGATGTAATAACCAAATATAATTATAATATAGAATATCTCAATTACAATTATGCTATCTTAAATTAACCCCACCCCAAACCAAGTGAGGACTACCAAGTAATAAAGGGACAAAAGATTTTCTCTTCAAAGGAAATCTAAAAAGAAAAAAAAACAAAACCCACTAGAATGAAAGAAAGTTAAACTAACACTAATCCACTAATTTAGGCTTTTAAGTTGATGAGTGCCACTTGTGTATTCGGGCCAACTTGGGCACCCAATTAGTCAACAAGTAATCAAAGTCAATGATCCCAATATAATATTATTATTGATGGTGATGATATGGCACAATAAAGCCAATTATCTAGGTGAAATTTAATTAGGATTAGGTGATGTGATAGTGTTGAAGAAAGAATAGATCTAATGGTGATAGTTTGACAATGCCAATGGAACAAAAAAATTGATGGTAACGGTTCAATATAGCCAACGATGGGAAGTAAAGTTGATGGTGATATTTCAAATAAGCAAATAATGATGGTTTGATGAAGCCAATAATAAAAATAAAACTAATAGTGATAATTCAACAAAGCCAATGATGGAGGCAAAGACAACATGCTAATGACGAACAACAAAGATAATGGTGATGGATTAACAGAGCCAATGCTGAGCACATAGTAGATTTTCATAATTTGAGACAATGGCGATGATTTGGTGGAGTCTATGATGGTAACAGATATGATAAGTAGAGCTCGGCAAAGCCAATGATGCGACAGATCCAATGTTGCTTGCACTTGGTGGATTAAAAAGGCTTCCAATGGAGATGTAGTTAATCTACTATGCAAGGATTCTTATATGATGGTTCACATGTTGGATACTTAACAAGTAATGGTATTGATATAGAAAATGGTGAAGCCAATCTATACATGCAAAGCACATTCTATAATATGCATAATTGAATATTGCAATGACACATGTAATAGATGGGAATATATGGAAACAATAAATGAAGTTATTAATTAAGGTAAACTTGTGTTTATGGAAAGTGTCGCAAAGCATGCTTTCCTAAAACCACTAATGACTATTTTGATAATCTGAATACTCACAAAAATAAATAATAAAAAAATACAAAAATATGTCACAATAGTAATCTTATAAAAGCTCATCAAATATATTATATATGCATTAAAAATTCATTAATATTCATAATATTTGCATAGATATGCTTTGCTACTTTACCCATTCTGTTAATTTCTCAAAGATTTTTGGTATACAATTGTATAATGGGTAAACGATTTAAGCCAACAGTCACGGTATAAGCAAAATAAAAAGAAAAAACAGAGAAACGCTAGTATTTCCTTCAAGGTTGAATGCAAGCGAACCCTCATTCAATTAGCTTAGTCACCACAGAGACTTGAAATATCCCGTTCTTATAACCTTTAACAGTTTAAACAGTAAAAATCGAAAGTGTTTCAGCAGACATTGCCAAAAAACAAGGGGCATGATCGTATTAAACTTTATGAGCGTTCAAATAAGCGGCATATCAAACCTAACGATCAGACAAACTCACCTTTTGCTCGTTTCTACGAACTCCTAGCCACTCTGACACATCTGGCCGACGAGCACCTGCATCGCAGCACACAGTTTGCCAAAACTTCCGAAAGCGGCACGCCACCCTCGCCTGGCCCCCGCCAATGGCTCCTCAATCAACGGAAACGCCGTCTTGGAGTCGTCCTCCTTCTAGGAAGACCAGCGATATCCACAAAAGGCGAATGGCTCGGATCTATACGAGGCGAGGCGCGTCCTTGAAGCACCGGGCTCCTCCTGATTGAGTATTGGAGGCGATGATTTTCTTCAGCTTGCATTCGTGTTTGCTCCTAACGGGACATCTCCATAATTCATGACATACATCTCAAGATCAACCCTTTTATAATTAATACGCCACTATATCTAAATGTCTATTAAAAACTATTCTTTTTTTCATTATTTCTTTCTTTAGTATATCACTTGACATTTAAACATTACTATTTTCTATCCTTATTTTTATAGACTTACTAGCTTACATTTCATTCGTCTTCAAATTAATCAAACTAAAGAAGTTATCACTCTAATATTGTTTTGTAACTCCTAAACTTTCTAATGAGATATTGTCCCAAACTAATCTTATTCTATTCTTTGTTCGATAATTTTCTCTTTAGGATATCACTTGATGATTATATATTGCTATTTTCTATCCTTATTGTTATAGGTTTTCTAGCTTACACTAAATTCATCTTCACTATTAGGGTCGTTGGTTTCTAAAGACCATTTAGAGATTTGTAGAAGTGCATTTTGACGACAATTATTTGGTCGAAGTAATGTGTTACAAAAGATTAGATAAATGAATTATTTTTTATTCTGCACATGCTTAATGTGATCATACCTAAGGAGAAGATACATGAAAATTATAAGGAGAAGCTATGGAAGCGTTGAGAAAGATTTCCTATAACTTAATGAGAAGATCATAAGCAATAAGAGGAGGAAAAGAAAAGTTACAAGAAGGAAATAACTAAGAAATGGAGAAAAAACTAATTTAAAAGAGGTAATCATCTAGGTTGATTCTTTTGTTGAATTTATTTTAGTTTTATGCAAATATGGGTTTTATTTGGTTTCTATTTGATCAAAATTGGTATTAGATTGTTTGGAATGAAATTTAATAGGTTGGGAACAAATTCAAAGTGAAATTGAAAGAGATAAAAAGCAAATTGTCTGCTACTAATGTATTTCATATAGGTGTGTTGGTATACATCATACGATACAATCAGTTTAAAACCAATAAAAAATAAGGTGTCAAAATGCTATGTTGAAAGGTTGTATGAGAAAATAGTACTCTATGATTTTACTTGATTTTATTAGTATGATAAGAATTAAGTTATAGTTAAGTTGTAGTATTTATCACACAAGGATGACATGAGTATTATACTGTATGATTGCTTACATTGTTAGTTTCATCGTATGAAGGTGATTATGAAGGTCATACTAAATGATCCTTCATGTTCTTAAATACATATTTGGTTAAGTTGGGTTCGTGACCATGTGAGTACAAGTTTGGTCGATTGTACTGGATAATCGACTTTAGCTTAAGAGAAAATTTAACTAAGCCTGATAGAATAAATTGGTCTGATGTATATGATCATAAGATATGATGGTTTGGATTTTAGTTTACAATAAGATTGTATGACAAAGATCATATTGAGTGATGAGTAGAAAAGCTAAAGAATTGAATCGTATAGTATGATGTTCATATCATATCAATACAATCAGTTGATGAGGTTAGCAAACTAGTGAAAAAAAATTAATTATTTAGCATTATGTGATTAAAATATTATAAGATCACTAAGAAATGAAAGCAAAAGATATATTTGGAACTAAATTGTATATGTATGGTACATGAAATTATATTATACGAATGATATAAAAGTTTACTTGAGGCATTGAATGAGTCAGTTAGAAGGATCGTACATAGGGGTTTATACGGAATATCATACAATATAACATAGTCAATCATACTAACTGATCAATTAGAGATATGGATAGAATAGCCAAATCTAAAGAGAGAAGAGTCTATAATTAAAAGTGAGAAAAATTCTATAAATTTGGAATTAAAAATCATAGGCAATTAGGAGATTAGTTCTAAATAATCAAGAATGGATAAAAAAATCAAGAGAAGAGACAAAGCAATGAAAATCAATGTGCAAAATAGAATAGAAGGGTCGAGTGCTGAGTTGCTTATGGAGATTTTTTATAGGCATACTAGAGTGCATGTTGCAACACATTGGTCAAACATTCCATGTAGATGCACGGATGCGACATCAATAGATCTAAACCTAAAAGAAGAAATTCTAAAATAAAAAAGAAAAAAAGAATCCCAAAATGTTGCCTATGCATGTAAGCATGCATGCCTCTGTGTCACATATGTGGTTGGTGTTACTTATCACAAGTGCACATGCAAACAGAATTGCACACATGGTGGAGAAGCTGGCACTCAAAACCCATTGACATATAGAGCTTCCACGTGCGGGTATTGTACCGATTGTTGTGATGTCCATATTTTTTCACAGAAAACTCTATTTATTTTATAACATGACTTCATAATTTGATTCTTTTTAATTAAATTATGCTTTGATACTATAAGTATGACGTCCATTATTTTGGCAAATATTCAATTTGTTTTTCTCCCAAGTTTTAGAATTCAAATAAATAGAACTCTTCCAAAATTTTGTTTATTTTTTAATTTACAAATACATCAACTTAGTATTTATCCTTACAACATAACAATCACACATTTTTATCCACAATTATTAATTATAAATAACTAAATCTAAAACCTAAAACTAATTGAAACTATCACAATAACCATATGTCATAGCTTTTAGAATTTCTTAAAATATTACATCTAGTTTTTTTATGCATAAATAATACTAAATTTATCATATAATTAACAAGTCATTAAGCTTAAATTTAGTAATGTAAACTTTTATAATTTTAATTTTTCTTATTGGTTATACTTATGGATGATCCTTTTCTTATTGGAGTTCTTATGTACATAAAATATTAGTTTCAAAAAAATGCTAAGTCAACTATCACGAATTTAATAGTTATCCCAAACAATAAATAAATATATAAAATAAATAACAATTTGACATAATCATATGTAGAATCTAACTAATCATAAGTATCAATAATAATATATAAGAAAACAAAGTCTCATAAATATTAAAATATAAAGAGAATCAATGATATGTTATCAAAAGAATAGCATATTATAATCTCTAAAAGGATAACAAGCATATGTAACTTTTTATTCTATTTTTAATCTTTTTCTTAATATGGTCTTGCCTATCAATACTTGTTTCCACTTGTCTAAGTAAACCTTATGCAGGTCAATGCTATATTTCCCTCTATCTCTTGGGATAATCAATAAAAAAATATACCTTTTAATTTTCTTAATTTCAATAAAAATCTTATTTTTTTATTTAATATCATATTTTCAAGAATAATCAAGCTTATTATTTTCATATTTCTGATATACATATCTGATTTTGGATAAATTTAAATTTTTATCAGGATTTAATTTAGAGCTCACAACACTAGAAATACTTAATAGATTATTAAAAAAATATTATATACTAATAAGGATTATAAGATGCAAGTGATATTTTAAAATTACTCAAAGATTAGCATTCTAAAGTTATAACATAGATTATTTAGTTGAGTAGGTAACAAAATCTTAAACATTAAGCATAAAATCTTATAAATAATTTTTATCATATTTAATTTCATATATTTAAAATAAAATATTTAAGATAAACTCTATGTGGAGTACTTTAATAAAAAAGAACAACTTTAACATTAATTACTACATAAAACATAAAGTTACTGAAGAAGTGTACCTTCTTTATGATGATTTAGGTATAGTAGAAGTAAGAATTTGTTTGATTATTGACTCTCTCAAAGGAAGGTCTCTCACCTTTGATTATTGTCTCTCATAAGGGTTTAATTTTTGACTCTCTTGGTGGAAGTCTCTCACCTGCGATCCAAGTTTCTGACAGGAAAAGTTAGAAACTCTCCAACTAAAGTTAGATGCATATTCCTTGTTCACAAAAGTGAAAGTATATAAACAAAAACAAAATTCATTCCAAAATTTTTATTTTCATCTTTTCACAGCTTAGTGAGCATCTCTATTTATAGAGACCTTAAGGGTATATAATAATTTGCTAACAATGTATTTCAGGCAATGATAACAACAAAAGATGAAATAATAAGGTGTGGTTAGTGAGGCATAAGAGAAGATCTGGACGTGGGTTGTCGTGGGTATAGGTTGGTGTGGGTTGAGCGTATCATCAGCTAGGTTCCTAGGTCTGTATGGGTCACGTAAGTAAGTGGATAGGCATGGATAAAAATGAGTGGTGGCTAAGCTGCTAATGGAGATAAGATGACAAAAATAGTCAAAAGTTTAATTTTAAACCCTTTTGGAAGTAATTTTTAATCAAATTTTTTACTGATGAACTTATGAAACTGGTGCAACGCCAATGAGTGTATGTTTGTGAGCTAATATTTAACTCTCATGCATGATCCTTCCTAGGTCGTAAAGAGCTTGGCTTGGTGGTATCGGGCGAATGTGAAATATAGTGCTCTAACAAGTTTGGTGCAATATGGTGAAGGTCATCACAGAGAAGCAAAGAGTTCTCGATCGGAGGCTTGTCTTTTCAACAAACTAAAATTTTTTAAGTTTATAATCTTTAATTAAAATGATCTCATTATCTAAATATTCTTTTACATATCATTCTTTACTTTTAAGGCTAATATAGTAGTATGAATGGGTTCACTCAACATAAGAGAATCAAGCTTAAATGACACACTAGATATTAGATGTGATGCTCTGTAAGATGTTAAATCATAAATGTTAAAGATTGTACTAGTCTCATACTCTATTAGTAAATCCAACATATACACATTAGTTTTCAATTTTTTAATATTCTTAAAAATTTTAGTTTCACACATTTGTAATTTCTTATAAGATCTAAGAAGCAATTATTCTGATCTAATTCTAATTATAACATAGTTTTCTTCATAAAATTTCTTAACCTTTCTTTAAGCATTTACTTATTTCTTATATCTTTTATTACTTAGATTAATTTTTCAAATATTATTTTAGATATTAAAGAAATATGAGCAAAGATAGAAGTTTGAAAGTTCACTAATAAAGGAATAAGAATAATGAGAGACATTAGCTTATTATTATGAGCCTATATAATAAGTGTTGGATCTAGTAAGGTGGTGACTAACTCTTTAATTACAAGAAATAAAACTAAATCTCTTTTATCAAAAGTCTTCTTAACTTTGGGTAACGTGATCAAGCTTAAATTTTATCTTTCTTATTTTTTATCCAAGGGCTTAGAATGTTTTATAGATTTACTAGGCTTAAGTAATTAAGATTTCTTATGAGATAGAATAGGGTGTAATGTGAGGGTCTTTCTTTCATAAACAAAAGAACAAATGTTAGTCTTTCCCTTTAAAGTTACATCCCTATAAAAAATCTATGATCTTCTAAAGATAAGATAATCTACTTGCATAAGTATGATATCACAAAAAATCTTATCATTGTATTTACTCAATTTCAAGGGTATATAATATTATTAATTATTAAGTATAGAGATTTTATCTATTGATGACTTAGGATAGGAGTTTGGGTGTTCTAATAAAGAAGCTCTTATTGGCTTAATAGTCTTTGAGGATATTGTATTAAACTACTATTATCTATGATCATCCTATATGATTGTTCCTTAATTTTTATGTATGTTGCTAAAGTATTGGTGATATTCTAATCATTGTGTAACTATGGGGTTTAAGAGTACACCTAACCATGAAAATTTTCATATTTTTTAATTCTAACTTAACTTCTTTATTAGGCATTATATTTTCTTCGAATTCTGACTCTTTCTATTCATTAACACTTTTTAAGCTCATAGTCATGGATCTTTTTGGGTAGTTAGCAACTACATATCTCTTTTTATGATGCTTAAAATAGGTAATTCTAGATTTGGTGGATTAACTTGAAGAAGTGGGTTATAATGTAATTTGAGAGATTTAAAAACTATGGTGGATATGATAGACAAAGCACAAATATGAGTGGGTTAAGAAATTATGATGAGGGCCTTTGGAGGGTCTGGCTTATCATTCCTTTTTAAATAGAGAGTTTTATTTTTTATATTTTTAGCTATGTGAAAGACTTTATTTATGGTAGTAATTTTTATCAAGTAAAGTTAAGCCTATGTGTATTCCTTTAAACTTGTCATAAAATAAAAAAGGTATTACATGCTCGAGTTTATCTATATTATACTTAAGTTTATAATCCACAATATTGTTAATATACTCTTTAATTGATCTGTCATATTAAGAAAACTTTTTTCATTTACATGACATTTTGGCATTATAGGTTATTAAAAAAACCTATTATATAACTTAACCTTAAGGTTTCTCCAAGTTTAGAATATGACTTTATAATTGTTAACATATTATTGTTCTAAGTTTCTAGAGAATCTACGAGCAGTATCGATGAGTTTAATCTTAATAAATTGATACTTTTTTTACTCACTCATTTGGTGCCAGCTGAAGTAATCAACCATAATAGTTTATCAATTTATGTAATCCTTAGAATCAAAACTACCTTCAAAAGTTAGGGAATCCAGATTCATATTAGATATATGCTCTCTCACAATGTTGCTTAAGTTCCTGCTTATTATCATTTTGGTCTAATTGATCTAATAGTTCATTTCTATTTTTATGATCATAATTTCTCTAATAAATATCTTGATTAGATTCACTAGACAGATCATAATGTCTTCTATAATTCTTATTTCTTTTAGAGTTTTCTTTTCTAGACTATTAGTTATGATTCTTCTTTATTATCTATTTCTTTTTTAAGATTTGGTTCACATTTTTACTTAGGAGGATTTGTATAACAATCTGGGTGAGTTAAGCTATTAATTAGGATATTTCTTGCATGAAATATTTGTTTAATTTTTTTTAGTTTTGGATTGATTCTTGACTTTGATTTATCATTTGATATGACCTACCACATCTTTTGGACATCAAAAGATTTGTCACATAAGAGAATATCATGAAAGAAAATAATATGAGATATCTTCTTTTTTTGGACAAATTTAGACTTCTACTAGGGTTTATTTTAACTCTTATAACACTAAAAATGCTTAATAGATTATTAAAAAAATAAGAAAAGATATTATTCACAAGTTAAGGTTAAATGACATGTGATGTCTTTTAGAATTGTTAGAAGATTAGTGTTCCAAAGTTGTAGCATAGATTATTAAATTGAGTAGATGTCAACACCTTAAACATTAATCATAAAATCATATAAAATGGTTTTTATCACATCAAATTTCACACATATAAATAAAAAATTTAAGACAAATTTTATGTGATAGAAAATAATAACTCTAACTTTAGATTAATATCTTGAAAATAATAATTACTGAAACAATTTACCTTTTTTATGATTATGTGGGTTAGCAAATGTGAGAATTTGTTTGTTTATTGACTCTCCTTGTAGAAGTTCTCTCTCAATGGGGTTTCATTGTTGGCTCTCCTGATAAAAGTTCTCTCATCTTTGATCCTCATCTCTTACAAAGGAAGTTGGAATCTCTCTAACTAAAGTTGAGAGTACACTCTTTTTTTATAAAGAAGAAAGTACACAAATAAAAGAAATTTTTATTTCAAAAGTTTTATATTCATTTTTTTACAGTTTAATAAGCATCCCTATATATGGATCCCTAATGGTACAATAATAATTTGTTGATTCTACGTTTCAGGCGATGGTAATAGCATGCAGTGAAATGATAAGTGGTGAAACAGTCGGGCATGATTGGTGCAGCGTGGACGTAGGCCTCAACATGTTTAGACCAGCTTTGGTAGGTAGGGGTCAAGAAGAATAGCATGGGTTAGCGAGTTAGTGGCGGTTGGTGGGTCGTCAAGGGTCAATGCATGTCGTCACAGGTGATCAGTGTGCCCAGGTTAGTGTAGGTCATGTGGGTTAGTGAGCAGTCACGAGCGATGGCTAAGGCTATTAACAGTAGTGGTACGACTGTAGACAATGATGGATGATGACAAACGGTGGTAAAAATAACTAAAAATTCAATTTTAAGATCTTTTAAAAGAAATTTTAAGCGATATTTTACATCAGTAGACTTATGGAATTGGTGCAACACTAATGAGTGTGTGGTTTTGAGGTTAGATGCTCGTGCATCAATATGTTTACAATAATTATAATAATGTTGCCTATTGGATATTAACTGCCTCACGATAATAATGTCAATCATTTGGCACATTGTCCACTAGCCATCTCATAAAAAAAATTCTTTTAACTTATTTTCAAATGTATAATCCTTAACATCTTATAGTATTCAACTAGATGCATATTTTTTACATCAGCATCTTAATGTCGTGCTTACAATATTAATCATGTCAAATAATTTCACAAAATAATTTAAAAATATTAAAAGAAACTCTAAAACAAATTAGAAGCACATTTAATTTTTTTATTATATTTACAATCTTATTCTAAATATGATCTTATTTATTAAAACCTATTTTCACTTAACTAAGTAATCCTTACGTTGGCTAGTGCTGCCATTCTTTGTCTCTCTTAAGATAGTCAATCAATATCTGCTTTTTAGTTTACTTAGTAATAATAAAAATCTCATTTAATGATTTATTATATCTTATTTTCATGTACAAGTATACTCACTTTTTTCATATTTTTTATGTGCTTATCTCTGTAGCAAATTATAATAATGTAACCCACTGGTCATTAGCCAACTCATGATAGTAATGTCAACCATTTGACACGCTGGCATCTAGCCACCTCAAAATGATAATTTCCTTAATTTATTTTTATATGAATAATCCTAATTTTTCATATTATTTATGTAATAACTTATCAAATATTATGCTTGTATAATTAATTAAATCAAATAATTTTACATATAATTTATGAATATTAAAAAGGTATACATCTAATTATAAGTACATATTTTCTACATCAATATATTTATATCATATGCTCTGTATAAGATTCACATGCAAGAACTTAATTTCATCAATCAATAATACATCAAACATGCGCATGTATATTTAGTTAGGGAGCCTAGTTCACATGCTAGCTCTTAAATTCAATATTCAGCACTACATGAAATATCTGCATATAATATTTATACTAGAATGTCTACTTCACATGTGAGATTTTAATTTCAATGATCAACATTACATCAAACATATGCATATAATATTTGAACAAGATTACTTCAAGAGTTTTTTTTTGTGCTTAACCTTGTTGTCAATCAAATTCTTTGTTTCTTAATTTTAGCCTATTAAGCAACACAAGCCTCAACTTAATATAAAAAATTCAAAAATTCTATTTTGCAAGATTTGTAATTTCTTCATTGTAAAACTTATTTCAAATTAATAAATTTTTCTTTTCACTTTTTTCAAGTAATTTCTTTTTCTCAATTTTTCATTTTTTTTGAAATCTTAGCTTGTGAAACTCAAGGGATTTTGCATACCATTAATCTAATAGCTAAATAAGATCTTGCTTAGAATCAATCATTGCAATCTTTAATTTTTTTCCCAAATCTTCCAAATGTATAAAACTTTAATTTCGATATTATATAATGACTTTTATTTAGAATCTCATGAATTAAAAGCTAAAAATTATGAAAATAGAAATAATTTTGGGTTTTAGTATTTTTGACTTACGCTAGGTCCTCGACAGTGCAAATTCGTTTCAAGTTTTTTATTCTCACAAAAGGATGATGGTAATCAATGTTTCATCATTAAGGAAGCTATGGATGAAATTTTAATCGGTTGGACAAAATTCCTCTCTCAATGTTTAGTTAAGCACAAGAACAAGGTTGAGAGGAAATGCTATTTTTAGAAAGGTCCAATATACCATGGCTATAGCTTCCTACCTTTACTAAATTGAATTATATCTTTCATTTAACATTTAAGAATACATGATCTTCTTCTTGGAACTC
The DNA here is from genome assembly GCA_023846275.1 of Vanilla planifolia. NCBI lineage: Eukaryota > Viridiplantae > Streptophyta > Magnoliopsida > Asparagales > Orchidaceae > Vanilla > Vanilla planifolia. The sequence goes on along the minus strand of CM043865.1, from coordinate 55,130,525 downwards.
TTTCTTTCTATGTTTCATGTCAAATTTCTTCTCTTGATAATCTTGTACTTTTGATATTCCCTCTTGAATCATTTGAATATTCCATGTTATTTCATTTATCAATTTTTGCCCCAGTTAACCTTTGTCACCTGCTTCATATGATTATAGTAGTGATTGATATTTTTTATCATATAGTAACTAATATGACACCAAGCTTATGGTAGATTGATAACTATTATAATAAGTGAATTCAATCAATACTAGATGATTATCCCAGCTTTTACCAAAATCTAATATATTTAGTCTCAACATATCTTACAAAGCATTTATATCATTAAGTTATTTTATCTATTTAAGAATGAAATACTATGCTAAATCTTAATTGAGTACTAAATGCTTCGTTTATTATTTTTTCATAAATACAAGGTGAATTTAGAATCTTGATTAAGTATAATTTCAAACAGTACTCTATGTAATCTTATAATTTGATCAACTTAAATATGTACTAACCTTTCAATTATAATTGTCCTTATAACATCATATTTTTGAGTAATTTTTGGTAACATACTATAACTTTACTGATATTTCTTCTTATTTTTATATTGAAATGGGAATATATTGCAACATCCCTCTTGGTCTTTACTGCATCTCTTTCACCAAGTGACATACCATATACTTGATCACAAAATCATATATATCATTTTTTTATGTTGTTCCTCCAAAATCTCTTTTTGAAGTCATGATACATTTTTTTGATTCTTGGATGCATTACATAAATTGTTCCATGAGCCTTTTTAATAAAATTTGTTTTCATATGTCTATTTTAGCAATATTTATTCTATTTGTATAAAACAAAACTCCTTTATTTGCATTAAAATTTGTTTCCTTTCCTTCAACAATTTTGGTCTTGATTTGTTGGATTCATCATCTATAATTTTTGAAACATTCAAAGCTGTAACCACTCGACTGTAATAGCTAACTGAGAAAAATTGCTTATGACAACTATTGATACTACATTTAATTCCAATTGATTCATTTCAATTATTGACTTGCCTTTTCCAAGCTTAATATTATGCTATGAAGACTAGCTCTTTAGCTTAATGCATTAACTATAACATTAACTTGACTTGAATGTTAAACAATATTTATGTCATAAATCGTTAAGTAAGTTTAGCCACTTTTGCTACTTTAAATTTAACTATTTTTTTTACCAAATTATACTTCAAACTTTGGTGAATAATAAATAAATAGCTTTTCATGTCATAAAAATAGTATCTCTAAGTCTTTAACGTAAACACAGTTACAGTAAACTCAAGATCATGTATAGGATAATGTTTTTCATGATGACATAGATGGCTTGAAGCATATATTACAACTTTGTCATTCTGTATTAATACACATCCAAGTGCTTAAAAAGATGCATCAGTATATACCTAAAATTTTATTTCTCTCTCAAACATTAAGACAAGTACTAAAGTTAACTTCTCCTTTAAAGTTTGAAAGTTTCTTTCACAGTTTGAATTTCATTCAAAAGTCATTATCTTTTGCATAAATCTTATTAATGATATCATAATCTAACTAAATTCTTTTAGAGTTTTTTTAAAAACTCATCTAAACCTAGAAAGTTTTACACTTTAATTAAGTTACTAGGCATAGGCCATTGAATAATAACTATTTTTTTTGTAAAAATTTATAAATTTCTTCTACATTGATTATAAGCCTTAATATTGATATATTAGATAACCAAAAAAATATATTTTGAATACTTTGCATAAAATTTGTTCTTTCGTTAACACTAAATGCAACTGTCTTTTATGTTCTGCTTCATTTAGAGTAGATTAAAATATTATTAATAAAAATAATAACAAAAAGATCTAATAATTACCTAAACACTCTATTCATCAAGTCTATAAAAGTTGTTTGAGCATTTGTTATAACAAAAGACAATATTAAAAATTCAAAATAACCATATCTTGTTTTAAAAGTTGTTTTTGAAATATCTTCTATTTTATTTTCATTTGATGAGATCCGTATCTTAAATCAATCTTTGAAAACAAGCGCATTGTAATTGATAAAATAATTTATCTATTCTAAACAAAAGATTTTTTTCTTAATTATTATCTTATTCAATTCTCTATAATTAATACACATCCTTAAACTTTCTTAATTCTTCATAATTAACACAAGTGCACCTCAAGAGGATATATTAGGTCTGATAAATCTTTTATCAAATGAATCCAATAATTATGTTTTTAATTCTTGCAATTCAAGTGATACCATTCTGTAAGGTATTTTTTAGATTAGTTTTTCTCTTGATATTAAATCAATCATAAATTCAATATTTCTATTAGGTGACATTATACGTAAATCTTCAAAGAAATTATTTTATTTAAATGCTACTAAAACTTCTTATAACTATAGTTGTTTATTTTTAATTTTTATATTGATGCCACATAGTGTTTACAACCTTTCTTTACCAATATTTTAGCTTTTAGAACAAATATTATAAAAACTTTTCTATCTTTACCAAAAGAAACAGTATCAGTATCACCTATTATTACAAATCTTTAATATCTTTTTCTAATAGTTAATAATAGCCTAATAAAATGTTAACTAATATATTTAAATAATAACATTTAATTTTGATAGTTTTATAAATAATCAATTGAGATTTATAAGATGTCCAATTCATTTTCACATTTTATTTGATATATTTATATATTTTTATCTCCTCTCTTTTAAGTAGCTTTACTAAAAGAGGAGTTTTTAAAATATGCATTTCAACTAATAGTCATGTATCGATCAACTAATATAAAAGAATATGATATGTCATAATTGAATAAAGCTATTATAGGTATATAATGTAGAATAAGGGTATCTATGATAATAACAGGTGATGCAAAAGCCTCTATTTGGATGATGGCATAAATTGTAGGCTATGCAGTCTATTGTATAGCTATAGAAGCATGTCCTTAACAAGTAACATATGTATCCTAAGGTGTACTACGAGGTCTTATTGTTATAGATCTTGTGTTAGTTTTCATTCCACCATTAGCCTCTTAACTTTTTTCTCTTCTTCAACATTCAGAAGATAATGTACAACAATATGGTCGACTTGTTAACCCCTGTAGCATTTAATTGGCATTGAATTATGACACTCTTTGAAGCAAAACTTTGCATAGATTTTAAATTGTGGCCTATGGTTGAACCTTCATTTAGGAAGAGCTGTAAGAGATCATAATCTTAATTCATTTACAATTAGTTTATTGAATTTTGATACATTTTTAGATGCAAAATTTAATCAACTATTCAACCATTATGTCATTTAAAAATAAGTCCTTAGTACTTCGAATGTTTTAATACCAACATTGTGATGTTCTAATTTTTTTCATCACAAAACTTTATAATTTTTCTTAGTTGAATTCATGCTCTGATTGTTTTTAATTAAATCATATTTTAATACTACAAATATGGTGTTTTTTATTTTTGTCATATATTTAATTTATTGTTTTCTTAAATTTTAGAATTCTAAGGGACAAATCTTCCTTAGATTTTTTTTTATTTTTTAATTTACAAGTACATCAATATAATATGTATATATATATATATATATATAATACTAAAATTACTACATTATGAATAAGTTAATCAACTCAACTCTTAGAATGCAAACTTTTATAACTTCAATTTTTCTTATAGGCTATTTTTATGGATGATCTCATTATTGTTGGGATTCTAATGTACCTAAATATTAGTGTTGAAGATAGACTAAGTCAATTATTATTGGCATAGTAAACTATCTCCAAAAATTAATAAACATATAAGATAAGCAATAATTTAGAACAATCACATGTAAGGTCTAATCATAAGTATCAACAATAGCATATAAGTAAGCATAGTCTCGTAAATGTTAAAAATGTAAAAAAGAAAATATGATGTGCTATAAAAAATATGTTATAATTTTTAAAAGAAAAAACAAGCACGTAAAATTTTTATTCTATTTTAAATCTTTATCTTAACTTGGACTTGTTCATCGACTCTTATGTCTACTTAACTAAATAAATCTTATACAGATCAGTGTTGTTGCTCTCTTTTCTCTCTTAAGATTGTCAAATAGTATCCACTTTTTAATTTACTTAATTATAATAAAGATCTTATTTATTGATTTATTATATCATATTTTTATAAAAAATCATGGATAGTCTTTTCATATTTTTGTTAAGCATATTTTGATCATAAATTAAAAAAGTACGGCCCATGGGGCACTAGCCAGCTCATGTTGACAATGTCAATGATGTGACACACTAGTCATTATCATCTCACAAAGGTAATTCTCTTAATATATTGTAACATGTGTAGTCTTCATTTTTTTCATAGTATTTAATTAAAAATATATTTTTATATCTACACTTCAACATCATACTTACATAGTTAATCGTGTTCAGCAATTTCACATATTGATTTAGTAATATTAAAAGGAATTCTATAAGAAATAACAAATACATACAATTTCTTATTATATTTTTTAATCATTTTCTTATTGTGATCATATTTATTGACTTTTATTTTCACTTAACTAATAAATCTTATACTGACCAGTGCTATTAATCTGTCTTTCTTTCTCTCTCAAGATATTTAATCAGTATTCATATTTTAATTTACTTAATCACAATAGAAATATCATTTATTTATTTATCATATCATATATTAATGTATAACCATGCTCACTCTTTTCTTATTTCAAACGTGCATACCTTTGCAAACAATTACAATGTTTACTAAATGGAAAAAATTAGAAGGACAAAATACTAGGAGGTCTAAGTATAAGTTCAAAAATTATCAACAAAAGGAAGAAAATTTTTCAACAAAGTTTATTATAGTCACATCTAATAACATGCATTATATCATCGAAAAAAAATTATTGTGATTATTGCAAAATGATAAGACACATAAAAAATGTTAAAAATTATGCCACAAACTTTTTCTAGAAAAGTTCAAAAAGGATAAAGCATTTATTACAAAGTTACTATGGTGACTCCAAAAGAAATATCACATGAAGCAAAACAAAGAGACTAATTCTTCCCTATTAGAATACAAGTAAAGAAAGAACTTATCAGTGCTATTATCGACGTTGAAAGTAATAAGAACCTTATATAAAGAAGTATCATTAAAAGACTAAAGTTGAAGACTACACCACATCCAAGACTATAATTTAATGAAGAGTATGATGTGAGAGTTGAAAAATAATATAATATAAAGTTTGCTATTATCAAAAACTATATTGATGATGTAATGTATGAAGTCATATCTTTTTATGTCTGTCAAATAATATTAAGGAATCCCTACTTATGGAATCAAGGTATTATCTACTATTGACAAGTATAATGATGATAATTTATGAAGGATGGACAACTCTTCCTTCAAACTTGAGATAAAGAAGCATTGAAAAAAGGTGTTATTTGTGTGGACTAGATGAAGAAGCTAGTGAAGACTTGCCAAAACTATGGCTACTAACAGAATAAAAAGAACTACTTCATGGGACCCATGGAGGTTTTCGTCTCCCAAAGAAGATAGTTAAACTAGATATGTAAGACAATCAATTCGACAAAGAAGATTTGATGAAAATTAAATAAAAAAAGAGAGCTATGATTAGGAGATCATTTCCAAACTCATTGAATCCAAAATGGATGAAAAATCAAGGGAGAAGACAACGATAAAAATTGATGTGCAATACAATGTACCAGGACTAAGCCCTGTGTCTCACGTAGAGATTCACTGTAGGCATTCCAAAGTGCATGTTACAATGCGCTAATTAAGTGTCACATGCGGATGCATGAATGTACCCTTGTGAGATCTGAACCCAGAGAAAGAAATGCTAAAAAAAGGAAAAAAGGTAAAGCAAAATGCTACTCGTGTGTTTAGGCATGCACATAACCATGTGTCTCACTTCAAGCATTGCACACATGGCATTGGCTCAGCCACGTGTCTTGCACATGACTCTTAGATGCAACGATGCCGACATGCATTGGCACGTACAAGTGATCGACAATATGTGCATTACATGTGAGGTTGGTGACCCTTACTGCGAGCACCAATGCATGGAAAAACTATGTGTGAGTGGGGGCAATTAGCTCGCAAAAGCCACTAGCAACCAGAGCTTTAGCGCCCAAGCATAGGGTCAATTGACCCAAAATTTGTGGAATTTTTTTACTATTGGGCAAATGAAAAATGTGATTTTTATAATTAAGTATATATCTTAATCTCCATATAAATAGGTAAGAATCATATATGAAATTATTCAAAAAAGTTTGAAGCAAATTTAGAAGATTGTAAAGTGAATAAAATTTAATTCAAAGTTAGTTCAAAATAATTTAAAATTTGAGAAATTTAAAAAATTCTTGGAATTAGAACTTTGTAAATTCAAAACCTCATAAAAAGAATCTTCTTAAAAAATTCAATCTCCTTTATAACAAAACACACTTCTCCTTCTCCTTCTTGCTTTGCTTCTAATCATTATCATGCTCCATATCTACTGCTACTACTTTAAAAAGAATGTTCACCGACTTAAGCACATGGTGAAAATACCTTGCTAACAGATCAGTTGGATCATTGAGAGTTAGAGCTACTTCTAAGACTTACACTAATCTTTAATATAAAGGATTTGATCCTAAAAAAAATAGTTTAATAACTCACACCCAAAGTACTCATATTGGTAGTGAAGTGACAAAATACATACACAATTGAAGTTCTTAGAATGCTAAACAGAAAAATCACATTTTACTTGCAAAAACAAGAAAGTTGGATGTGATGATTAATTTTCCTAAAATAAAAAATAAAATGGTTAAGTACTTTCTTGGTAATTTAATGCTCTGGTGGATGCTGGATAATGGGTTAGGATCTCCCTTATTTTAGCATTTTGGTCGCATTCCCAAGGCACCTTCTGAATAACATCGTCGAATTGATCACATAACATACACTCATGTCAAACTGGATTAGCGACAATACTTCATTATTTTATTCCAAATTTTTTTATTTACAACATCGTGAGTTTTTTAATTTATAGAGGCTTTAAGAGTAGAATTATAATTTGCTAACATAAGAATACAAAATAGTATTTAGGAATACTAACGAACACATTTTTGAATTTTAAAAGACATCTTTAGAATTTCAAAAATCATCGCAAATTAGAAAAATTTTTTGAATTCTACAAAAAATAATACATTGAAAAGCAGAAAAAATTAATTGATATAAGCATTTCCCAAATAGGCTTATGCATTCTGAGCAATGTTCAACAAACCACGAGAAAACAGGTAGCTCGATAAATATGGCATCGACATAAAGGCATAGTGACTGCTTGGGTTGGTGGGTTAGTAGGGGTTGATAAGTGATTACTGGTTCATGAATCATAGGTCAAAGTGGGTCAAAGTGAATAATGCATGTCAAACGAATCAGGAAGATTCAACGAGTCAACAAAGGTCAATCAGGCCGTGCGAGCAACAATAAAAACTGTTAATGATGACAACAATAATAACGGGTGGTGGACCGCAAAACCAACACCTCAAAACTCAATTTTAAGCTTTTTAAATTTATTTTCAGCCAAATTATGCATTGGTATAATCATAGGACTATTATAAGAATATCTTAGATTGAATTTATAGATAAAAATATCTAAAAAAATCATTAATTGATCTTCACAAGACTTAAACAAAAGTGTAAATACAAATAATTTGACAAAAATAAAACAAAAATATGTAATAAATAAGGGTTGACTATAATTGACCATTGCATTGACTATGATAATGAAGAATAATGAAAAGTTCAGGAGCCAATAATAGCATAGATCTAAGTCTAAATAAGATTAACATGTCATTAAGTAAAACTTTTATGTGATGTATGGGATGTTACTAAATCACTTACCCTCTAATAATTACTTCAATTGTATAAGTCTAACTAGGTTATAAATACATTATTTTATACTTCAACTAACATCTAGAGCCCTTCTTAAGAAAGGGAAAACCCTTTTTTTAACCCTTTTTTTTAGTATTATCATAATGGTTTACTTCCTTAAGATCTTTTATGAAGTTTCCTAATCTGAATTGTTATAATTTTAGAATCAATTCTAATAATAGGATTTTTTGGTGATAATACTAATCGTAACAACAATGGCTCCATTTTTTAAACACATATTCTTCCTTGAGAAAAAAGTATAGCCTAACCATGCATGCTTTTATCATTAAGCTAGCTAATTTAGAGTTGTAATTTGAATATATTCCCCATCTTTTTGTGTTTTCATCATCATCCATTTTAGATATTCCTAAAATATTTCACCCTACTTGACCTTTGTCAATTATGTTGATGATTCCAACATCTGTTATGAAGTCCTCAACAAGGTACCTTTTTAATTGTATCATGGCCTTTCAAGTCAATCGAATCTTATAATATCTATTCTATTTAGATGTGTTCAATGGTCAGAGTCTATTAATTACTAATAGCTTCATATAGATTCTACATTAATTGCTCAGATGACATAATTCTTGTTGTCATCAAGGTTAATTAGTAGTTTTACTTGCCAATTATGTGTCCCTTCAAATATAGAAAAAAAAATAATGATAAAATCATCGATGCTCAATGAAGAAAGTATTTAGGGTGCTTTCCTGTTGCTAATTTTTGTTGCTTCTCTTGTATTGCTCTCCCTTTTCTTTTGCTCTTTTTGTTTTCTCTTATTCTAACTATTAACTTGAGCTGCCTTACAAGGATCTCCTAAAATTAACGATAAGACTCTTGTTATGCTTGGTTGAGAATATTGAAAATCTTCTTACCAAAAGGCTATAGATATTTTGTTTGTTACCTTGCTCTTTTTTTTCACTAATTGTGGCTGTTTTTTATCATTATGCTCTATCATGTAACTTTTTATGCCTTTGAGACTCTTTTATAAGCACCTTGTTATTTTGTTGAATCTTTTATTTTTTTATTTTTATATTTTTCATGTATTTTAATTATGAAAAATAGAAAAATTAAGTTATTTTGTTGATCATCATTATTCCTCCATCAAATATATTTTTAAATATATTAATATTAGATGCATTATTTGTCATCTTCCTCCTTACTGAAATAGCATATTAAGTTAAATTCTAAGCATGCTCAAACTAGTGTTGAGGCTATACCAACAAAACAAAAGCAACTTAGGCTAGACCACAAATGGAATATATTAGTATACTTGATAACGAATATTATTTTATGATGCCTATAAAGAAGTTTGATAAATAAACTATGAGAGAAATAGTTGAGTTTACACAAATCAACGCATGACAAACATACGATGCTTTGCCTACAAAGAAATATCTTTTGGTATATTATCGTTCGAAAATAAATGACAAGTATAAAAAATAAGCAAATAAATATGCAAAAACTAGACATAGGAGTTATGTGCGTGTTTTTTGTAATTTGAAAAGGAGTTGATGAGAAGAAATTTCATAAAATGGATTATCAAAAAGAGTTTTTAAATGTGTTTTCAAAAGGATTTTTTTTTACAGAATGCTATTATGTAAAAAAATGAAGATGGCAAAGTTAAGAAAAAAACCAAGAAAGAATGTCTTTTCTTTCTATTCCTTTGTTATTCTCTCTTATATGTCATAAAGGAATGTACTTTCATTATACAATTACCTTTATCCAAAAATAAAGAAAGAATTATGAAATTAATTTCTTGAAATCAAAAGAAAAAAGAAAAGTAATAAAAGCTTTACATTAATAAGTGTCACAAACTAGAATCCAATAGAAATAGAAGGATTCTAATAATTAAAGGATGCTAATAATAAAAGATTCTCATATAATGTCTGACTAATAGGAAGATTTTAATGCTCCTGAACTTAGAGCATACAAATGTTTTATACCTAATTTGTCAATAAGAAATTGAAATTAAGCACATCATAAAGGTATAGTAAAGTTAATAAACCATGGTTGATTATAAAGAACATGAGTTGTTTTAAAATATCCTATTTCGCTAAATTGATTTGTATCTTTTATTTTCTTTATTTCATTTAATTATAAAAGACTTTGTTCTTCCTCATGCTCAATGCAAATAGCACAAAGCAAATTCTAAACTTGTGAAAAGTGTCAAGCTCCTCCCAACTATTTTTTAGTGAATTGGAAGAAGTAGATGCACTAAGACCATGGTGGTTTTCCTCACTTATAGCCTTTCTCATGGTGAATTTGAAAAGAGCATTACTTTGCCCAAAATATTGTTGTAAATCTTCCCAAATTATTTTAGCTACATAGAGGCAAGACTTTGTTCAATAACTTAAGAAATAGAATTACAAAGTCAAAAGACAATTATAGAGTTATACTTTTCCAGATAATATTCAATAAAAATAGAATCAATCATATGAATGCTACCATCTAAAAAACAAGTTTTTTATTATGCATCAAATTTATTAAGCATATTAGAATATCATACAAATAATTTGTATCAATGAAAGAACATAGGCTAAATTTAAATAGAAGGCAATATTCAAATCAAATAAGAGAAAACGAAGAAAAAATATCTTGTTGTAAAGAAGACTCAAGATTGTGGATCAATAGTGTAATAGCATTTAAAATAATAAAGAAAATAAATGAAAATTGAAGGAAAAGGGAAGTAAGAAAAATGGCATTTCTTTACACTCATTTGCTAATATCTATTACTACTTTTTAGAGGCATATGTCTTTTACAAATGGTTTTATAAAAAAAACATAAAGAAAAAACTAAAACATTAATGTTCTATCATTAAAAGAAAAAGAAAGAAAATAATAAAATCTTTGTAATATCAAAAATCAAAACTAAGAACTAATAGCAATAAGAAACTCCCAATAATAAAAAGATTCTATTGTACTATTCTGATATTAGGATGATTAAATAATAAAAAATTGTTAAAATATTTTTAAAGTTTTTAATATTCATAAAGACTAAAATATAGAAGATTGTTCTCAATATTATAATATAGAAGATTATTATATTACTTTTATCTATTATCAATTAGCAATTGAATTTTTTTTGTTATAAATTTTAAGAAATTATAGCATTTTATATAATTAGAATCATTTACACGAATTTTTTGGTCAAAACATTATAAATTAGATTTTATAAAAATTGATCATATATTAAATTATCTGGTTAGAAGTTGAATTGTCTGATACATCTATCATATAATATAATTAGCTAATCAGATTGTCTTATTTGCTATCATCACCAACTTTTAGCCATAATTTGATTGGAACATCTGTGTCAGGCACCCCACCTTACCAACTACAGTAAATTAAGGATGCTGCATAAGAAATAATCTCGAGTGAGGACAAACCATGCCTAGGTGGGGACCCGACGGTGAGACAATTCTAACCCTCGAACCAATCTGGTATATTTTGAAAACATTTTAACCAAATCCATACCATGGAGCTGAAATGAAAACATGTGTATATTAAACTGTATATATATACAATAAACCACAAAACTGAAGTACCAAAAAAAATACCAAAATAAAACCAAATCCACTCCCACCATAAATCTATCCCCTCTCACATGTCAGGAGTATAGTCCTCTCCTGTACTATTATAATCCCCAGCTCTCGGTGTAGTGGATACATGACCTGTGATGAAGCACTAATGAGACATATATATCTCAGCAGATAAATCCATTATGTAACCAAGTAAAATAAATCTCCCGATATAAAAGACAAGCCGTGAAACATGATAAAACAAAATCCATCTCATAAGCGGTGAAAAATAAACCATATGAATACCTTCTTATCAAATGTCATGCAGTATCAAAAGTAAACCAGATAAACATGTATACCAAATTTTCATTTCCATTATTTTATATGTTATATACTTACTGGGCCCGATTCCGTTTTGAATCATCATCCTCTGGATCCAATCATCATATCAAATGACCTTCAGCCGGCATCCATCCAGTTCATAACACTAGGCAGATATCTGATCCGAAGACCGATACCCTGCGATCTCATCCGCTAGGCCTAGTGCCACCAGGCAGGTATAGTACTGATACCCTGCGATCACATCCGCTAGGCCTGGTGTCATCAATATATACGGAGGTCATGGTACACATACACACTAGGCAGATATCTGATCCGAAGATCGATACCCTGCGATCTCATCCGCTAGGCCTAGTGGTGAGGATAATGTCTCCAGGAATCCAATTTTCAATTTTTATTTTCCAACCATGTCACACATGTGATAAATATGCCAAAACCATATCAATATGTCCAACCAATTATATTTTATCTCATATTATGCTTTTTGTTTCAATTTCCTTTTTGTCATCTTTTATGCTTTCAGTTCAATCAGAAAATAACACCATAAAACATATATCAAGCCATGAGATAAAAGTCATGTAAAGAAAAACTGTAATGCAGCCCGTAAGAAACCATGTATCGAAATATAAATAAATACTATTGTGCTATATCACAGGTTACGAATTTATCTATCTGGATCTATTATTGCAGGACCTCTATTCTCAATTTCTGGAGTCCCTACAAGGTCACATGTGCAAAATAATTAAAATAAATAAAAAGGTTTTAAGTCACAAAAACAGCTTTCTAAAAGCCCTGCCAAATAATTCCCGAAATCCCCAAAAAAAAATCCCAATTTTTCTCCTTGTTTCTCGCCGCGCCTCGACCGCGTGTCCGCTGAACCGGCCTGCGGTTCAGCTCCGTGGTTCAGCCGACTGAACCGCCCCTCTCTCCCTCTCTCTCTCCTCCGCCTCAGCCCGAACCAGGTCTCTCTCTCCTCCGCCTCAGCCCGAACCGGGCGCCTTCCGGTTCGGTTAACCCGAACCGGTTCAAACAGGATCAACCCTGTTTCTCACCCGACGCTGCTTCCCTCTCTCCTCGCCGCCACTCGCGTCCGGCGGCTTCTAGCCGCTTCCACGGTAAATTTCTCGTTTCCCCGAATCCCTCTCCGGGAAATACCAAGCTCCTCTCGACTTCTTTCGCACTCCTCGACGACCAGTTTGCCGGAAAAACATTCCGCATCTCGCGGCCGACAACTCCGGCCACTCCTTCGGCAACCCAATACGTCTCCGGCCGAAAATAACCATTCGGCCGGCCTCTCTTACTCTCCCCCCACTCAACAGAACCCCAATACAGCAAAATAAAACGAACCATCTTACCTTGCCGCAGTTTCTCCGGCGAGCTTCCCAGCTTCCGTTAAATTTCTGGCAACTTTTCGCAATCGCTCAAAATTTTCCAAATAGCTTCTGTGCTTAAGAGGATTAACTCACCCGGGCTGATATCCTCGCCCGGGTGGACACGTATGTATTAATTATGCCTTGTACCGACACGTTCATGATTGTTTTGCAGAACACCCCCTGAACTTTTCCAAATTACAAATCTACCCTGGCCTGGCCGACAATTCCATATTTACAAATTTACCTTCCGCCATCCGATTTTAAACTAAATCGGAAATCCTAAATTGCAGATATATCCCGGATCTGAAATCCTGAAATTACAAATATATCCAAAACTTTAAAAATTCATAATTAATTATCCAAAATTCCAAAAATTACAAACTTACCATCGTTGGACTCGTCTCAAAGAGCTCTTCCTATTGGAATGATCAAATTAAGCTTTTTTTAAAAAAAAAGGCTGTTACAATCTGCTATAGATGATTGCACCATAAACTATTGCAATAGAAAAATATGACAATTGAAAATCTCATAACTCCTCAAAGCTCAATTTTTAGTTAAAATATTTGAAAATGAATAATTAAACCCCTTAAACTATTGTAAAATGAGATCTGACATAGATTTAATCTCAATCTCAAGAAAAACAATTTCTTTTAATGTCTTAAACTTATCTTAAACAGTTTTTCATTCTAAATAATTCTTGCTATAAGTTCTATTAATAAAAGAGAAGTATGATCATCATTATTCATTTATCATATTATATTTTATATATATATTAATATTAGATGATTTATCCTTCATCTTCTTCTATATTGAAATAGAGGATCAAGTTAAATTATAAACATGCTCGAACTAGTCTTGAGACTATATACCAACAATACAAAAATAACCTAAGATCAGACCATCATTGGAATGCATTAGTATACTTGATAACAAATACTATGTTGTGATGCTCATAAAGAAATTTGATATACTAACCATATAATGTGGTATCATATGCTCAAGCATATAGATTAGGAGTCAATGAAAATCTCATTCATCATTTTTTATTTCATATTATTTTTTTATTATTAAATGAAATTGTAATATTTAAAATTTGATCTATTATTTTTATGCTTGCATATTGTTAATTAAGCTAAAAAATAATATCATTAAATATATATGTAAGCTTCTTATGCACTAACTATAACAACATATTAAATAAAACAAAACACAACTCAATAATAGTGATAGCACTTAAAACATGTCAATATTTCATTTTCGAAGTACTTAAAACATTTAATCTTAATATTATAATATAGAAGATTATTATATAAGTTTTATCTATTATCATTTGGCAATTCAATTTTTTTTGCTGTAAATTTTAAGAACATAAAGCATTCTATATAATTCGAACCATTTGCACTAATTTTTTTTCCAAAATATCATAAATTATATTTTTTAAAAATTTGACTATATATTAAATAATCTTGTTAGAATTTGAATTGTGTGATACATCTATCATACAATATGATTAGCTTATCAGATTATCTTATTTACTACCATCACCAACTTTTAGACATTAATTTGATTGGAACATCTGTTTAAAGGTGATTGCATCCTAAAGTTTTGCAATAGTAAAATATGACAATTGAAAATCTCATAACTCCCTAAAGCTTAATTTTTAGTAGAAATGTTTGAATAATGAATAATTAAACCCCTTAAATTATTGTAAAATGAGATTTGACATAGATTTAATCTCAATCTCAAGAGAAACAATTTTTTTTTAATACCTTAAACTTTTCTTACATATTTTTTCATTCTCTGAGAACTTAAGCATACCCATGAGAACTTAAGCAAATGATGCCTCAGGCATGGACTGAGTACATAGACATAGGACGCTTGTTAATGACAAGCATGACTTATTAAAAACTAAACAGCATGGGAAACCAAAGCATGCATGCGTAGAATGATTAATTAGTTCGGCAAAGGTGCTGGTGCCGGAGCAGTATGTTGATCAGCAGGGAAAAGTGGAACTTCAGCGGTGAAAATGAAGTTGTATACTTCGTATCTTAACCGACAGCTACCCGTCACAGCAACACAGCCTATTTGGAATGGGCAACCTAGTTTCAAGCTACTGGACATTTGTGTCAAACAACCGGTGCAGGCTAACCCCGAGAGGTCTTCCGTGCATTGTGCCATCCCATAGATTGTCAAGTTTTGGCTTACAAAGTTTATCTTCCCAATTCCAAATCTATTGCTCTTTGTTGCAGCAGACATCTTAACCCATTCCAATAGTTGCCAAACTGTGTCATGGAAAGCTTCTTGATCATCGGCAGTTTTAACGTTTCGATATGTTTTGGTGATCGAAACATCGGCTTTCCCGAAGAAGTTGTTCGAGTCAAAGCGTATAGAACAGAAGTCGTACCATATTTTACCGGAGGCCGCCTTGACGCAATCTGCTTGCAGCTTCTGTGCCGCGGTCATGACGCACTCCGAACAACCTTTAGAGTTGTTAAATATGTCTCCTCGACACTGTGCGAGACCGTAGACCGTGTTTTCTCCATCGCCGACGGTGGACATGATAGAGCCATTCGAAGACACCTTTCGTACCATGTCGACAAAAGTTTTGTCGATGTTGTCGTTCAAGACATTGTTGTTGGTAAAATTTTTGCTGCAATTCTCATAGATTACGCCGTCACAGCTTGCCAAAGGGAGAAGGATAACTAAGATGAAAAATTGATACGTTAGGGAGGCCATTATTTAATCCAACCCCTTCGCTTGGATGGATGGAGGGAAGGATTAGACGGTTTGGCTTCCAAATTTCTCTGCTTCGCATTTATAGGCGAAGGAAGAGCTTGTCTGAACCAATCTTTGGCTCTCTATTTTCTTTTTTTATATATATATATGATTGACTATTTAATTTCATACGATATTGGTTTGCCTGGGACATAAAGCACAGAGTTTTTTAATGAAGCGAGAGCGAGAGAATCGCGTATTATATTCACCATGATCGGCAAGTGAAGTTTTATCTTTGAATTTATGGAATGAAAATATATCAGAGGTTTCCATATGGCCAGAATTCCCTAAGCACTTCGGTTTTTTTTTTTTTTTTTATGTAACACTATGTTACCGAGGCATAAAAAATTTTGGATCTTACAAGTTGTTCTAGATATGTTAAAATATTTGCAAAGTTCATTTGATTGAAATTTGTTAATTAAGAAATAATATATTACAATCAAAATTATCATTTCAATTATAATAACTAAAGTATCAATTATAATAGATATTTGAAGAGTTCGTCTGAACCAATCTTTGGCTCTCTATTTTAATATGAGTTTGAATATTTAATAAAGAATAGAATTTTTTTAATGAAGAGAGAGCGAGAGAATCCGATATTATATTCACCATAATTGCCAATTGTAGTTTTATCTTTGAATTTATAGAATGGAAATATATCAGAGGTTTCCATATGTCCAGAATTCCCTCAGGACCTGGTTTTTCTATTACGTTGAAAGTGTAAAATATTACACTACGTTACCTAGACAAAAAATTTTGGAGCCTACAAGTTGTTCTAGATACGTTAAAATATTTGAAATGTTTAATTCATTGAAATTTTCCAATTAAGAAATAATATATGAAAATCAAAATTACCATTTCAATTATAATAAATTAATCATTACTATAAATAAACTCTTTTTCACCATCCATTAGTGATAAATTATCATCAAATTAATTATTTATCTTTAGATAACACTAAAGACCTAAAATAAGTTATAGTAAAAAAGCTTTAATTATAATTGAAAAGAAGAAAATATGGCTTAAACTAAAAACCAATATAATAATAGGCATAAAAATGATGTAGGACAAACACTTAGAATACAATAAAAGACAATAACATGTCTTATAAATAATTCATTATAGCTAATAATTCACAAATATTCAATAAAGTTTTATTTTTAGAAATTAACATCCTATAATCGAAAGAAAAAAAAGAAAATAATAAAATCTTTACAATATCAAAAATTACAATCTAAGAATTAATAGAAATAAGAATATCCAATAATAAAAGTTTCTTTTATTGTCTACTAGATTTAGTAAAATCATGGGATAATATGGTTGACCAAAATCTCCCATCATAAACTATCACGATCTTGAGAGAGAAAGCTGACCTTTGATGAGACAAAGCTTAGATGAAATCTTGTACGTGAGATGCATCTTTATATAATCCCATTTTCTAAAAAAAATCTTCTAACTGTGACAATGTGTTTATCTAGATTTAGAATTTTTTATGCAAAATATAGTATTCTCATTTCTTTATGTTCTTGTATAAATTTTTTTTTACTAGTCTTAGTGAATTTTAAAGATTAATATTAATGTTGGTAGACAAAAAAAAGATTCATGAAGAATAAATATTGAGTAATCATCTCAAAGGCCTTTTTAATATATTCCCAACAACTTATCAAATACACAAAAGTTCAACTTAATTTCAAATGTACTAGAGATAGTAATCAAATATAATTTTAAGATAGAATATCTCAATTCTAATTATGCTATCTTAGATTAACCCTAGCCCAAATCCAATGAGGACCAACAAGTAGTAAGGGGACAAAAGATTTGCTCTTCAAAGGAAATCTAAGAAAGAAATAAAAAAAACCCATTACAACCAAAGAAAATTGAACCAAACACTAATTCACTAATTTAGGCTTTAAAGTTGAGTAGTGTCACTCGTGTATTCGACCCAACTTGGGAACCCAATTAGTCAACAAGTAAACAAAGTCAATGATCCCAATCTAACATCAATATCTATGATGTCGATATGGCGTAACAAAGCCAATGATCTAGGTGAGATTTAATTTGATAGAGTTGAAAAAACAATAGATCTAATGGTGATAGTTCGACAAAGCTAATGAAAACACAAAAATTGATGGTAATGGTTCAATATAGCCACTGATGGACAATAAAGTTAATAGTGATATTTCAATAAAGAAGATAATGATTGTTTGATAGAACTAATAATAAAAACAAAGCTAACAGTGATAATTCAAAAAAGCCAATGATGGAGGCAAAGACAACAAGCTAATGACGAACAACAAAGATAATGTTGATGGATTAACAGAGCCAATGATGAGCACATCGATTTTCATAATTTGAGACAATAGTGATGATTTGGTGGAGTTTATAATTATAGCAGAGATGATAAGTAGAGTTCGACAAAGCCAATGATGCGATAGATCTGATGTTGCATGCACTTGGTGGGTTAATAAGGCTTCCAATGGAGATGTTAATTTATTGTGCAAGGATTATTCTGTGATGGATCACATGTTGGATACTTAACAAGTAGTGGTGTTGAAATAGAAAATGATGAAGCCAATCTATACATGCAATGTGCATTCTATGATATGCACAATTGAATATTGCAACGACACATGTAATAGATGGTAATATACTATAACAATAAATAAAGTTTATAATTAAGGTAAGCTTGTGTTTATGAAAAGTATAGTAAAGCAAGTTTTCTTAAAACCACTAATTATTATTTTGATAATCTGAATGCTCATAAAAACAAATAATAAAAAAACTCACCTTTTGAACAATTTAAACAATAAAAATCAGAAGTGTTTCAGCACAGATTGCCAAAAAACAAGAGAGGCATGATCATATTAAACTTTATGAGCATTCAAATAAGCGGCATATCAAACCTAACGATCAGACAAACTCACCTTTTGCTCGTTTCTATTCTTTTTCTTTTTTTTTATTATAAGCAAAACGCTTAACAGCACCTACATAAGGTCCTCTATGGATGATCAAAACAGAAATCTTTTAGCAAAATATTAAGAAATGGCTTGGGCAACGGCGTACCCCATCCCCACGTGAATTTCGACTCGCAAGCAACGCGTGTGGCCCAGTTTGCCGGCGCGTTCCCCTCCCTGCAAATGTGCAACGTTCTCAGCGCGCTCAAGTTCCGTGCATGCTGAAGCGCTAAAGCACAACAGCCTCCCTCAAGATGATTAACGAGGAGGTTTCGCACCTCCTGCTCAACATTCACCGAGTCCGTTTGAAGCTCAATAGCAAGATAATCAGGTAGGATGTTCCTCAGCATCTCTAAAGCTTCCAACATTGCCAGTATCTCCATTTCCTTCGTAGCATGCGAGTGAAACCGTCTTCAGCCACCAGTAGGGGCTTGCCAAAGTGATCTCGCACCACCAGACCAATACCGAAAATGTCCTCACCAACTGCATCATCACAGTTAATCAATATCCAGCCAGGGGGGCAAACCATGGACAGGTGCTGATTACGTTGCTCTGATACACCAGCCACTTCAAGTTGAACTTTCCGCCAAAGGGTGCCGTAGTGGAAGAGTTGTTCATTATGCATCTTTGCATTTCTATTCTCCCAAATATAAAACATAACCGTCGCAAGGGTCGCTGCCTTAGCTCTGCCCTCTCCTCGCAGCACATCAGGCGATCCAACAAAATCTTTAATACACTACCGGAAAGCCTTCTCGCTCTGCGCTTCAGAGGGGATCCCCAGCGCATCAACGGCCTCACGCATATTGCACGCGTTCCACACTTCTTGTGCGCGAGGACAGTCCCAGAAAACATGCTGCATTGTCTCAGCCTCTTCATATCCCCAGGAACCCTTATTGCTTTCAGCAAGCTTCCTGCAAGCTAACGACACCGCTGTAGGCAAATAATTTCCGCAAGCCTCCATATGAATATGCGAACACGCGGCAAAATGTTCAGCTTCCAATCAACTATCTTGTTTTGGAAAGGCCACCTTGGAATCGTCCTCCTTCTAGGAAGACCATTGATATCCACAAAAGGCGAATGGCTCGGATCTATACGAGGCGAGGCGCGTCCTTGAAGCACCGAGCTCCTCCTGATTGAGTATTAGAGGCAATGATTTTCTTCAGCTTGCATTCGTGTTTGCTCCTAATGGGACATCTCCGTAATTCATGACATACATCTCAAGACCAACCCTTTTATAATTAATACACCACTATATCTAAATGTCTATTAAAAACTTTTCTTTTTTTCATTATTTCTTTCTTTAGTGTATCACTTGACATTTAAACATTACTATTTTCTATCCTTACTTGGAAGCTAAATCGTATATGTATGGTGCATAGAATTATATTATATGAATGATATAAAAGTTTACTTAAGGCATTGAATGAGTCAGTCAAAAGGAGCATACATAGAGTTTCATATGAAATATCATACAATATAACATAGTTGATCATACTAAATGAACAATTAGAGATATGGATAAAATATCTAAATATAAAGAGAGAAGAGTCTATAATTAAAAGTGTATGTTGTGTAGAATTGTACTTTACAATATCTTTCAGAGAGATTAATATTAGAAATGTATAGCATGATCAAGGAGATCATACTATGCAAAGATAGAAGAAATAAATTAATCATACAAAATTATAGGATCATCGTAGCAATATGATTGGTTGATAGTGCAGCAAATTAGAGAGAGATTGAGAAGCTTGCAATATAATGTTATGGATGGTATTGAACCATTAACAAGTAATATGAACTATGTTAAAGCATAAAAGGTTTGTATGGTATGATCCTAGTGATTGGTGTGTCCATTCATAAGTAATGTGAATAAAAAAAGTTTGCTTTGATAATCGAATGAAATTGAAAAGTGCTTTGGTTCAAGAAATATATCTTTAGCTCATTAAAATTCCATAAGTTTGGAATGAAAAATCATAGGTGATTAGGAGATTAGTTCTAAATAATCTAGAATGGATAAAAAAAATCAAGAGAGGAGACAAAGCATTGAAAATCAATGTGCAACATAGAATAGAAGGGTCGAGTGCTGAGTTGCATATGGAGATTTGTTATAGGCATAGTGGAGTGCACGTTGCAACACATTGGTCAAACATTCCATGTAGAGGCACGGATGCGATATCAAGAGATCTAAACATAAAAGAAGAAATTCTAAAATAAAAAAGAAAAAAAGAATCCTAAAATGTTGCTTATGCATATAAGCATGCATGCCTCTGCATGACACATGTGGTTGGTGTTACTTATCGTGAGTGCACATGCAACAGAATTACACACATGGTGGAGAAGCTCGCACCCAAAAACCATTGACAAGTAGAGCTTCCACGTGCTGGTATAGTATCGGTTGTTGTGATGTCCCTATGTTTTTCATTAAAAAAACTCTATTTTTTTATAAAATGACTTCATACTATGTTTCTTTTTTAATTAAATTAAGCTTTGATACTATAAATATGACTTCCATTATTTTGCCACATATTCAATTTATTTTTCTCCCAAATTTTAGAATTCAAAAAAATAGAACCATTCCTAAATTTTGTTCATTTTTTAATTTACAAATACATCAACTTAGTATTTATCCTTACAACATAACAATCACACATTTTTTTATCTACAATTATTAATTATAAATAACTAAATCTATAACCTAAAATAATTGAAACTATCACAATAACCACATGTCATAGCATCTATAATTTCTTAAAATATTACATCTTGCTTTTATATACATAAATAATACTAAATTTATCATATAATTAACAAGTCATTAAGCTTAAATTTAGTAATGTAAACTTTTATAATTTTAATTTTTCTTATTGGTTGTACTTGTGGATGATCCTCTTCTTATTGGAATTCTTATATACATAAAATATTTGTGTCAAAGAAGTGCTAAGTCAACTATCACTAATTTAATAATTATCTCAAACAATAAATAAATATATAAAATAAATAATAATTTGACATAACCATATGTAGGATCTGACTAACCATAAGTATCAACATTATATATAAGTAAGCAAAGTCTCATAAATATTAAAATATAAAGAGAAACTATGATATGCTATCAAAGGAATAGCATTTTATAATCTCTAAAAGGATCACAAGCATATGTAACTTTTTATTCTATTTTTAATGTTTTTCTTAAAATGGTCTTGCTTATCAATACTTGTTTTCACTTGTCTAAGAAAACCTTATGCAGGTCAATGCTATATTTCCCTCTCTCTTTTAGGATAGTCAATCAAAAATACACCTTTTAATTTTCTTAATTTCAATAAAAATCTTATTTTTTTATTTATTATATCATATTTTCATGAATAATCAAGCTCATTCTTTTCATATTTTCTTATATACATATGTGATTTAGGATAAATTTTAACTTCTATCAGATTTAATTTGGAGCTTACAATAATAGAAATGCTTAATAGATTATTAAAAAATTATATAACAATTACGACTATATGATGTATGTAATATTTTAAAATTATTCAAAGATTGACATTCTAAAGTTGTAGCATGGATTATTAAGTTGAGTAGCTGATAATACCTTAAACATTAAGCATAAAATCCTAAAAAAATAATTCTTATTATGCCTAATTTCATACAAGTAAAATAAAAAATTTAAGATAAACTTTATGTGAAGTACTTTAATAGAAAAGTACAACTCTAATATTAGATTACTATATAGACCATAAAAGTTACTAAATGAGTATATCTTTTTTATGATGATGTAAGTGTGATAGAAGTAAAAATTTGTTTAATTATTGACTCTCCTAAAGGAATCTCTCTCACATTTGATCATTATCTCTCATAAGGGTTTGGTTTTCATCTCTCTTCGTATAAGATCACTCACCTTCGATCAATGTCTCTCACAAAAAATATTGGAATCTCTTTAACTAAAATTAAATGCATACTCTCTATTGAAAAAAGTGAAAGTACACAAAAAATTTTATTCCAAAATTTTTTATTTTCATCTTTTTACTGCTTGGTGAGCATATTTATTTATAGAGACCTTAAAGGTATATAATAATTTGCTAATTGTGTATTTCAGTTGACGACAACAACAAGTGACGAATAAAAAGGTGTGGTCAGTGAGGCATGGGTGAAGATCTCAATGCATCTAGTTTTGTTTTTGGGTAAGCACAGGTTAAGGAAGAATAGCATGGGTCAATGCACGTCGATGCGGTATGCATGTGTGATAGGTTGGTGTGGGTTGAACAGATCATCAGCTAGGTTCTTTAGTCTATTTGGGTCACATAAGCATAGTGGGTAGGCATGGATAGGAACAAGTGGCAGTTAAATTGACAATGGATGTACGACGACAAAAACAATAAAAAATTTAATTTTAAACCCTTTTATAACCAATTTTTTACCAAATTTTATAGAACTTATGGAACTGGTGCAACACTAGTGAGTTTATGTTTGTGATCTAATATTAGATGCTCGTGCATGATTCTTTTTAGGTGATAAAGAGCTTGGCTTGTTGGTATCTGGGCAATGGGAAATATAGTGTAACAGCCCTAGTTTTCTCTTATTTGTATTTTTATATTTTTTATAGAAAGAGCTCTGTGAGACGAATCCAACGATATTTAATTTGTAATTTTTGGAGCTCTAATGCATAAGTTATGAATTTTTAAAGATTTGGGATAAATTTGTAATGTGGAGGATAGATATGTAATTCTTAAATGTCGGCATAGTTCAAATTCGATTTGGCGGAGGATATATTCGCAAATACCCAATTTAGAAGGGGTTTTATGCAAAACTGTGGTTCACGAACGGGCAAGTCGGTTCGACTGTGGCTATAAACCCGATCCAGGTGCGTTAAAAAAATAAATAAATAAATAAAACCACATCTGCGAAGAATTGCGACGAATTTCCGGAGTGCGAGGTTCTGCAACAGTGACTGCGGCGAGAATTCCTTAGGGACGAGATTTTGGCAGTCGCCGCCGTGCTCTTTGAGGAATTTTGGGCCTGCAACAGTGACGGCCGGCGAAGATACGTAAGGTAAGAAAAATTTGCTTCGTCTTCGGGTAAAGCTTTTCGGGGAGCGGCAGTCAGTTGGCCGGCGAGAGACGCAAGAAATTTCAAAGTTTCCCGGCGAAATATTTCGGTTTCGCCGGACGCGAGAGAGAGAGAGAGGGCGGCGTGAACCGGTCCAGGCTTTGGACCGGGTTACGCTGCTGAACCGGATGCAGAGCGCGCGCGGTCCAGCGCGCGATCCAGGGCGTCGAGCACTCCCGGTCCAGCGCCGAGAGCGCGCGGTCCAGCGCCGAGAGCGTGCGGTCCAGCACGCCGAGCAGGCGGTCCAGCTACGGCGTAAGGAATTTGGGAATTTAGAAAACGCAGATTTAGAAAGCTGTTTGGAAAAGCTTTTAGAAAGTTTTTCTGTGCGGGCGGTTTAGCGACGGGCGCGGGCGGTCCAGCATAGACCGTGGCCGGTCCAGCGCCTTTTGGGATTTATTTTGGGTGTGTTTCGGAAAGCTTTTAGAAAGCAAATTTTGACTAATAAGCATATTTAAATTAATTATTTTCTTATTTTACGGGCTTGTAGGACATCAAGAAGAATCAGAAGTGAGTAAGACGGTTGGTACAGCAAATTCAGGTAGATAAATTCCTAACCCTGTGATGTAGCACAATATTATGTGTTTGTTTTACATGGTTTTATTACTATCACATGGTGTTTTAAATTGTTGCATATGGTAAAGGAAAACATGATGTTTTTGTTGTTACTTATGCATTGGTATGATAATTAGAAAAAGAAAAAATAACATGGAAAGAAAGAATATGATACAATATGCTAAAGAAAGAGATGAAACAATATGGCATGAAAGGACTTTTGATATGACATGGATTGATGTTTGGAAAATGACAAATAAAACAATGGGATTCCCAGAGAACATTATCCTCACCACTAGGCCCAGCATGTGTTGCAGGGTATCGATCTTCGGATCAGATATCTGCCTAGTGTTTATACCAGGCCCAGCGTGTGTCGCAGGGTATCGATCTTCGGATCAGATATCTGCCTGGTATTATATGCTATGACTCCATGATGATTTACACCAGGGCCAGCATATGTTGTAGGGTATTGTACCATACCTGCCTGGTGGCACTAGGCCCAGCATGTGTTGTAGGGTATCGATCTTCGGATCAGATATCTGCCTAGTGTTATGTGTTTGGTTGGATGCCGGCTGGAGGTCATTTATTGATGATGATTGGATCCAGAGGATAATGCATCAAAGGGAATTGGGCTCGATAACAACACACTATATAAGAAATTGACATTCTTTATGGTTTCCATTTGGCATTACCTTATATGTATGTATGACATTCATCTTTACTGTTAATGGTATTTGTTATGCCTTTGATTTCCTTGGTTAATTATATGAATTTATCTACTGAGATTTATAAAATCTCATTTAGTGCTTACATCACAGGTCATGAAATCACTACACGGAGAGATGGGAATGGTACTGCTACAAAAGAACCCCTTTCACGAGATGTGTAAAACAAAAAGAGGTTTTGGTGTGATTATTATAAAAACATGTTCGTGTTTATATATATTGCATATTTTGGAGTGTGTGTTTGTCTTACCGTCGGGTCCCCACCTTTGATTTTTGGGTTATTTGTCCTCACTTGATGTAACAGCTAAGCAAATTTATGATAATATTGTTATATAATAGTACTTGGTTTGGTGGGGGCTTGACATATAGTGCTCTAACAAATTTGGTACAATATGGTGTACATCATCATAGGGAAGCCAAGAGTTCTCGATTAGAGGCTTGCTTTTTCAACAAACTAAAGTTTTTTAAGTTTCTAATCTTTAATTAAAATTATCTCATTATCTAAAAATTTCTCCCAATATCCTTCTTTTCTTTTAAGGCTAATGTAATAGTAGAGACGAGTTCACTCAACATAGGAGAATTAATCTTAAATGACACACTAGATATTAGATGTGATGCTCTATAAGATATTAAATCATTAATGTGAAAGGTTGTACTAGTCTCATACTCTTCTAGTAAATCAAACACATACACATTAGTTTTCAATTTTTGAATATCCTTAAAAAGTTTAAGTTCATATACATATAATTTTTTATAAGCTCTAAGAAAGAATTATTCTAACCTAATTCTAATTATAATAGTCTCCTTCATAAAATTCTTAACCTTTATTTGAGCATTTTCTTGTTTCTTATACCTTTTATTACTTAGACTAATTTTTTCAAATATTATTTTAAATAATAAAGAGATATAATTAAAGATAGAATTTTGAAAGCCTACTAATAAGGGAATAAAATTAATGAGATATTAGCTTATTATCATGAGCCTATATAATAAGTGTTGGGTCTAATAAAATAGTGGTTAACTCCATAATTATAAGAAACCAAACTAAATTTTTTTTTTCAAAAGTCTTCTTAACTTTAGGTAACGTGATCAAGCATAAATTGTATCTTTTCTTTTTCTTTATCTAAGAGCTTAGAATTTTTTTATAGATTTATTAGGCT
The DNA here is from genome assembly GCA_023846275.1 of Vanilla planifolia. NCBI lineage: Eukaryota > Viridiplantae > Streptophyta > Magnoliopsida > Asparagales > Orchidaceae > Vanilla > Vanilla planifolia. Next base: position 55,104,094 of record CM043865.1, on the reverse strand, counting down.
TAAGTGATTGAGATTTCTTATGAGAAAGGACATGGTTTAATATGATGGTCTTTCTTTCATAAACAAAAGAAGACATGTTAGTTTTATCCTTCAAAATCACATCCTTATCAAAAATCCATGGTCTTCTAAGGATGAGATGACTTACTTGCTCAAGTATGACATTACAAAAAGTCTTATCACTATACCTACCCAATTTCAATGATAATATTATTACTTAATAGATATAGATATTTTATTTATCTATAACATAGGATAGGGGTTTGGGTGTTCCAATAAAGAAACTCTTATTGGTTTAATAGTCTTAGAAGATATTACATTAAACTATCATTATGTATGACCATCCTATATGATTGTTCATTAATTTTTATATTGGTGTTAAAGATATTTGTTCAATTCTAATCATCATACAATTATGGGGTTTAATGGTACACCTAACCATGAAAATTTTCATATTTTTTGAATGCTAGCTCAATTTTTTTATTAGACATTATATTTTCTTTTAACTCTAACTCTTCTTGTTCAATAACACTTTTTAGGCTCATACTCAACGATTTCTTTGGATAGTTAACAACTACATGTCTCTTTTTATGATACTTAAAATAGGTAATTTTAAATTGGATGGAATTGCTTGAAGAAGTGAATGATAATGCAATTTTGAGAGGTTTAAAAACTATGGTAAATAAGATAGACGAAGTACGAGTATGAGTGGGTTGAGAAATTATGGTGAGAGCCTTTGAAGGGTCTGGCTTGTCATTTCTCTTTAAATAAAGAGTTCTATTTTTTTTAGATTTTTAGCTATGTAATAGGCTTTATCTATGGTAGTAATATTTCTCAAGTAAAGCTAAGCCTCTATGTATTCCTTTAAACTTATCATAAAATAAAAAAATATTACATGCTCAAATTTATCTATATTATACCTAAGTATATAATCCTCAAATTTATTAATATACTATTCAATTGATCAGCCATATTAGGAAAATCTTTATAATTTATTTGACATTTTGACATTATAGGTTATTGAAACAAACTTATTATATAACTTAACCTTAAGGTTTCTCCAAGTTTAAGGTATCACTTAATCATTATTAACATATTGTTGTTCTAAGTTTCTAAGGAATCTATGAGTAGTATAGATGAGTTTTGTTTTAATAATTAATTTTTTTTCACTAACTCATTTGGTGCCAGCTAAATTAATCAACCATAATAGTCTATTAATCTAAGTAATTTTTAGAATCAAAACTACCATCAAAAGTTAGGACATTCAGTTTCACATTAAGGATATACTCTCTCTTAATGTCATTTAAGTCTTTTCTTCTCATTATAATTTTGGTTTAACTCATTTAACGGTTCATTTCTATTTTTATGATAATAATTTCTCTAATGAATATCTTGATTAGATTCATCAAAAGAATCATAATGTCTTCTATAATTTTTATTTCTTCTAGGTTTTTTTCTAAATTATTAGGTGTGATACTTTATTATCTTTTTCTCTTTTAGGATTCAATTTACATTATTAGTTTAAGAGGATTTGTCCAATAATCTTGATGAGTTAGGCTATTAAATGGGATACTTCTCACATATGATATTTGTTTAAATTTTGTCTTTTATTTTGGATTGATTCTTAACTTTGATTTACCATTTGATAAGACCTACCACATCTTTTGGTCATCAAAAGGTTTGTCACATAGGGTAATATCATGGAAGGAAAATTTTATGAGATATCTTCATTTTTTGGACAAATTTAGACTTCTACAAAGGTTTATAAACTCTTATATCATTAGAAATGTATAATAAATTATTAAGAAATAAGAAAATATATTATGCACTAATTAGGGTTAGGTGGCATGTGAGGTCTTTTAGAACTATTAGAAGATTAGTATTCTAAAATTATAGCATAGATTATTAAGTGAAGCAGGTGACAACACCTTAAGAATTAAGCATAAAACCCTATAAAATAATTTTTATCACATCCAATTTCACCTAGACAAAATAGAAAATTTAAGATAAATATTTTGTGAAGTACTTTAATAGAAAATAATGACTTTAACTTTAGTTTACTACCTTGAAAATAAAAGTTGTTGAAAGAGTATATCTTTTTACGATGATATGGATGTAGCAAAAGTGAGAATTTGTTTGATTACTGACTCTCCTTGTAGAAGTTCTTTCACCTTTTATAAATTATCTCCTAATAGGGTTTCATTGTTGGCTCCTTTGATAGAAGATCTCTCAGATTTGATCTTTGTCTCTTAAAAAAGAAGTTGGAATATATGTAACTAAAGTTAGAAGTACACTCTTTGTATGCAAATATAGGACAAAAGCAAAAGAAATTTTTATTTAAGTCATATTCTAATACGACAAATATGGTGTTTCTTATTTTTGTCATATATTTAATTTATTATTTTCTTAAATTTTAGAATTCTAAGGGACAAAACCTTCCTTAGATTTTGTTTTTTTTTTATTTACAAATACACCAATATAACATTTATACCTATAACATAATAACTGCATAATCTATATCTATAATTATTAACTATAATTAATTGAATCTAATAACTATAAATAACTAAAATTATCATGATTATCCCATATCATAGTTTCTATAATTTCTTACAGTATTACATCTAGTTTTCAGACCAACACACACACACACACAAACACACACACACACACACACATATATATATATAATACTAAAATTACTACATTATTAATAAGTTAATCAACTCAACTCTTATAATGCAAACTTTTATAACTTCAATTTTTCTTACCAGCTATTTTTATGGATGATCACATTATTGTTGGGATTCTAATGTACCTAATATTAGTGTTGAAGAAAGACTAAGTCAACTATTATTGCAATAATAGACTATCTGTAAAAATAAATAAACATATAAGATAAGTAATAATTTAGAAAAACCACATGCAAGGTCAAATCATAAGTATCAATTATAGCATATAAGTAAGCATAGCCTTGTAAATGTTAAAAATGTAAAAGAGAAAATGTGATGTGTTATAAAAAAATATGTTATAATTTTTAAAATAAAAAAAAAGCACATACAATTTTTATTCTATTTTAAATTGTTTTCTTAACGTGGACTTTTTCATCGATTCTTGCAATAATATGCAATAATAGTTAACAAGCACATACAATCATTTGGCACATTGTCCACTAGCCATCTCACAAAAACAATTCTTTTAACTTATTTTCAAATGTATAATCCTTAACTTTTTATAGTATTCTACTAGATGCGTATTTTTTACATCAGCACATTAATGTCGTGCTTACAATGTTAATCATGTCAAATAATTTCACAAAATAATTTATAAATATTAAAAGAAACTCTAAAACAAATTAGAAGCACATTTAATTTTTTTATTATATTTTTAATCCTATTCTAAATATGATCTTATTTATTAAAACTTATTTTCACTTAACTAAGTAACATTATATTGGCTAGTGCTGCTATTCTTTGTCTCTCTTAAGATAGTCAATCAATATCTGCTTTTTAGTTTACTTAGTTATAATAAAAATATCATTTAATGTTTTATTATATCTTATTTTCATGTACAAGTATACTCACTATTTTCATATTTTTTTATGTGCTTATCTCTGTAGCAAATTATAATAATGCAACCCATTGGTCGTTAGCCACTTCATGAGAGTAGTGTCAACCATGTGACACACTGGGTTCTAGCCACCTCACAAAGATAATTTCCTTAATTTATTTTTATATGTATAATCCTAATTTTTCATATTATTTGTGTAATAACTTATCAAATATTATGCTTGCATAATTAATTAAATCAAATAATTTTACATAATAATTTATGAATATTAAAAAGGTATACATCTAATTATAAGTACATATTTTTTACATTAGTATATTTATATCATATGCTCTGTATAAGATTCACATGCAAGAACTTAATTTCATCAATCTTAATACATCAAACATGCGCATGTATATTTAGTTAGGGAGGCCTACTTCACATGCTAGGTCTTAAATTCAATATTCAACACTACATGAAATATGTGCATATAATATATATACTAGAATGCCTACTTCATATATGAGGTTTTAATTTCAATGATCAACATTACATCAAACTTATACATATAATATTTGAACTAGATTACTTACTTCAAGAGTTTTTTTATGTGCTTAACTTTGTTGTCAATCAAAATCTTTGTTTCTTAATTTTAGCCTATTAAGCAACACAAGCCTCAACTCAATATAAAAAATTCAAAAATTCTATTTTGCAAGATTTGTAATTTCTTCACTGTAAAACTTACTTCAAATTAATAAATTTTCTTTTCTCTTTTTTCAATAATTTCTTTTTCTCAATTTTTCAATTTTTTTGAAATCTTAGCTTGTGAAACTCAAGGGATTTTGTGTGCCATTAATCTAATAGCTAAATAAGATCTTGATTAGAATCAACCATTGCAATCTTTAATTTTTTTTCCCAAATCTTCCAAACGTATAAAACTTTAATTTCAATATTATATAATGACTTTTATTTAGAATCTCATGAATTCAAAGCTAAAAATTATGAAAATAGAAATGATTTTGGGTTTTAGTATTTTTGACTAACGCGAGGTCGTCGATAGTGCAAATTGGTTTCAAGTTTTTAATTCTTACAAAAGGATGATGGTAATGAATGTTTCATGATTAAGGAAGCTATGGATGAAATTTTAATCGGTTGCAAAAAAATCCTCTCTTAATGTTTAGTTAAGCGCAAGAACAGGGGAAAGAAGAAATGCTATTTTTAAAAAGATCCAATATACCATGGCTATAGCTTCCTACCTTTACTAAATTGATTTATACCCATCATTTAACATTTAAGAATACATGATCTTCTTCTTGGAACTCTTTCTTTCTATGTTTCATGTCCAATTTCTTCTCTTGATAATCTTGTACTTTTTATATTCCCTCGTGAATCATTTGAATATTCCATGTTATTTCATTTATCAATTTTTGCCCCAACTAACCTTGTCACCAGCTTCATATCATTATAGTGGTGATTGATACTTTTTATCATATAGTAACTAATATGACACCAAGCTTATGGTAGATTGATAATTATTATTATAAGTGAATTCAATCAATACTAGATGATTATCCCAGCTTTTATCAAAATCTAATATATTTAGTCTCAACAAA